>JAMPIV010004491.1:0-172500 GCA_024509875.1 Oreohelix idahoensis
GACAAAATAATTATTCTTCAGCAGTCGCGAAGTATATTATTGACAATGTAATTTTTCTTCAGCACTTGCGAACTATATTAAAGACAAAATAATGGTTTTTCTACCTTCGTTTCAATCAGTCAATACCCTTTAGCTCCCCAAGAAGCATAGGCCTTCAACAAACACATGCCAAGTCTTCCTGTCACGTGCCATCCGCTCAAATTCTTTCCATGTTTTCCTCATCATTTTCACCTCTGTTTCCAGTTTTCCTCTCCATGTGTTTTTTAGTTTTCCTCTGCCTCTCTTTCCCTGTGGATTCCAGAACAAGGACTGCCTTGAAATGCTATCAACAGGTTTCCTCAATGTGTGTCATATCAATCTTCAGCGTCTTCTCAACTCTTGTTCCACAGGCACTTGTCTGGTTCTTGTCATCAGTTTCACATTTGTGACTTTGTCATACCATTTCAGTCCTTCTATTCTACGCAACCACCCGTTTATAAAAGTTTGTAGCTTTTTGGTTGTTTTTTTTGTTGTTGTTGTTGCTCTCCATGTCTCAGAGCCATACAATAGGACAGACTTGACATTTCAGTTGAAGATTCTTATTTTCGCGTTGTACTTGATTTCTCTTGTTCTCCATATGTTTCCCAATGCAATGAAAGCTCCTCTTGCTTTTTGTATTCTTATTTTGATATCACTGTCTGTACCTCCAACTTTGTCTATATTACTGCCAAGAAATGTGTACGATTCTACATCTTTTAGTGTAGTTTCTTCAAGTTAATTCTTAAATTCTCGATGACAGGTCACAACAAGAGGGCCTGAAAATACACAGGGAAAAGACAAATATTATGAGAATAAATGCAAGAAATGAGAACAAAGGTTGAACCTCCGTTTGGTAAGTACAGAAATCCTCCGCTTAGCGCTGCTAAGTCGTTCTAGAAAAATTGTGCTAACCGAAAAAGCGCTAAACAAAAATTGATTTCCCATAAGAATTAATAGAATTCCAAATAATTCATTTCAGAGGTCTAGAAAACTGTATGAAATTAAGTAAAAAGTGATAATAACAAACTACAGAGTTAACATCATTTATTACTTACTTAGTCGTTCCTCTTCTACCGTGAGGTGTAGAGGTTTGGAAGAGAGAGCGCCAGACTATCCTATCGGCTGTCTTCCTCCTGGCCTGGTTCCTATATGTATGTATGTATATATATATATATATATATATATATATATATATATATATATATATATATATATATATATATATATATATATATATATATATATATATATATATATATCTGTAAAATGAAAAAAAGAATTCAGCTTGCTTTACTTTGCCACCTTGTTCTATTCCAGTAGCAATTAAGATCTTGTTCTATGTAACATAGTAACTAATTACCATAGATCTGCATTCCATTTTTAGGTCATGCTTCATAATGCTGGCAGTGACAATGTTTCTTGCTCATCCCACCACCCTGAGTGAACTCGATGAGCATGTGAAAGTTAAATTCCTGCCACCCATGGAATTAACGCACACCGTAAAATCAAATGTTCGAAGCTATAACGGGCATATGGCGTACAATAGAAACAGCGTTATATAAAAAAAGCGCTAATCGAACAGGGCAAGACCGGGGGAATTGCTGTATATTGATGATCACATACATCTTCTGCGCATTCGCGAAGTATATTAATGACCAAATAATTCTTCTCCACTCTCAGTTTCTAAAGTACATTAATGATCAAATAATTCTTCTCCACTCTCAGTTTCTAAAGAACATTAATGATCAAATAATTCTCCAACGGTTTAGAAATTATATTGATGACCAAATAAGTCTTCTTCCGCACGTCGCAAGGCACCTAAATGACCAACAATTTTTCTTCTACCTCATTTGTGGAAAGTATATTAACTAACAACTAATTCTCCTCCTTCCTCGGTAAAAAATTAACAACGAAATAGTTTTTCTTCATTTTCTCCCTCACTTGGCATGTACATTTATTTTCCAAAAGAATGGTGACCAACTGTTTTTTTTTCCGGGCTCAAAGTGTTTACAGCACTCATCAAAAACCAGCCCTAAGAAGCATCATTACTCAACATTAATTAAAACTTACGCCTACAAGCAAACCTGATCTACAAATATCTATCATAAATTGTCCCACCATTATCTCCCAGCGACCAGCACTATTCATGAAGACCCTTAATCTTCTAGTTTGCGCAGGCGTACTCTATGCATCAGTAAGAATCTCAGCAAACCCCCGGCTACGACTATATGGCATTGTGCCAAAGAGTTAGAGCTGCGTGCAGTTTCGTCAGTAGCAAGTTGTAACGCAATCTGAGAATCGTGGATACTCACAACGCTGGTTCAAGGGTTGCTGTACCCCCCATTCTCGTGCAAAAAAACTACGTTTTGACGCCCCTGTAGCAGTTTTGACGCCCCTGTAGCAGTTTTGACGTTTTGACGCCCTTGTAGCAGTTTTGAAACATATTATTCTGGATTTCCAGCACAAAATCAAAATAGGAAATGTTAAAATCCATAGCCCGAGTTGCTGGTACCTAAAATAGAAGGAGACTGAGCACCTATGGGTTTGCCCGGAGTGCAGTCAGGTCGATTCTGATTTGCAATAAAAATAAAAATAAAACAGTACTGGATAAGCAGCAAAAAGCGTGAAGAAACAGGTAGTATAACAAACAAATAGATCAACAAATAAACTGACATATGTATTGTACCGGTTTCCTCTTGCGGCATACTTACCAGTATCCAGGATCGAAGCTTGATAGCTTCACGTTCCAGTCTACCCAGCTGTAAGTGGGTACCTGACTCTGCTCTTGAGCTAGGGTAGGCAAAGGAGTGTGGAAGGCAACTAGTCAACCCCGCCTCATTAAGCTGGACCTAGTATGGTGAAGTCTCTAACACTTCACCCCCCTACGGCAGTTTCTGCTATGGAACTATCATTATCTTTTGTGATTTTAATATATAGTCTGACAGCTCATAGAGAATATACAGTCATTTTTGTGTGATTTTGACTGTGTGACTGAGTAAGTTAGACATGACTCGTGTAAATGAAGATGTGCCCAGACTTTGTAATATTGATCGCGTGCTGGCAATATTAGTCAATAACCTTATGGAATGTCCGAAAACAACTCAGCTGTTAAATTAGAGACTTTAACTGGAATACTAACGTGTAATTCTGAAGCTAAGGGACAACGCCATTTTCTAGCTGAAGGAACGAAAAAAGAGAAGATGGAGGCACAGAAAGGATGTCTCCTATAAATAACCAGCATTCACATCATTCCGCTAGCCAATCTCCCTTTTTTATATCATGGAAGGGGGGATAACTGTTGTGCGGATCAGTGCAGGTTGCCGGCGTGGACCGGTTGGATCAGTGGCCGGCGTTGGCGCTGTAATTGCACGCCTGTCAAAGTTTGCTCGATTCCAATCTGATGAATGCGGTCTCCGGGTTTGAGGCCATGATTGGGATCCTGTTTGGACCCGATATCGACGTTTGGGCCATGCCTGTTTTCACAAGATTTTCCATCAGGAGAAAAGGAATCTTCGATCCACTCTTCGGAAGCTTCAGAAATTGAGCGAAAAATAGGGAAATTGAAGAGAGGGGGGTAAAGAAGAAGACAAGGGTGCAAAGACATGGGAAAAAAAGTTTTAACAAACTGAGGAGAGGGGTTGTGATGGAACTGAGTTTAGAATTTGGAATGCGAAAGGTTGTTTTGGACGTCCACTGCTAAAGATTTCTGGCCAAAAGTTTACAGAAAAGGGAGTTAATAACAAAGAGTTGTCTGGAAATTGGCTAAATTTCGAATTTAGAGCTTCAAGTGTGGATAGGTGGATGAGATTTGAAAAGTGGTTTTGAAGCAGAATTGAAGATATTCAGAAGGAGAGAGAGAGAGAGAGAGAGAGAGAGAGAGAGAGAGGAGAAACAGAGAGGGAGAGAGAGAGAGCAAGAGAAGAGGAGGGACGGAGATATATTTATGACGCAGAAGAGGAAAAAAGATGAGGATTGAGTTACAGGCAACAACACACAAAAACCTTCTAAAATGTGTGCGTGAACAAACTGTAATTTATAGACAGGGAGAAAGAGAAAGACCCCATGATGAGAGATTATTGAAATGGCAGAGAAATTGTTGGGGACAAAATTTAGAGCCGGGGACAAAGTTTCAAACATGAAATATGGGATTTGATAATATGTGAGGTAATGAAGCTGGTGGGAGGGCAGAGAGGTTACTGGATGAAAGGGAGGTTTTTGTAATAGATCTTCCAGGAGGTTCATTGTAATACATGGGAGGAAGAAAGAGTATAGCAATAAACTGAGAGCTATACTGTAAGAGGTAATAAAGTGTTGTTTGGACTTTAATGAGAAGGTCGAGATAGAAGGAAAAGGAGATGATTGAATAAAATGAGGGAAGAAATCAGGAACAGTCAAAGTGAGATATACAACAATAGCGGATTTGCTCGTTTAGTTCCTGGTAGTCTATGAGGAGACAAAGAATATTCCTAGTGTTCCTCAAACAAGAGGCGATAGAAAAAAGCTTGTACATGGAGGCTGACAACTTCATCACGTAGAAAACATTGTGACAGAAACTACAGCTACAAGAGCATACTGATGCTGTTGTGCAGGCTTCCAGCACATTTCACCAAATGAACATATATACGCCACTGGAAAGCACATATCTAAAAAGATACTTGTCATGAAAGACACTGTGACAAAACTGGGCGGCCTTTATCGATCTTTGTTTCTCTCCGGCAGTATCGGTACATTTGTGGTACTGATTTTTATTATGTGCCTATTAGGTGCAAACATTTGTTGACACTCCTGTCTGTAATGTCACCTGTTTGTTACCCGGTCATCCTGGCTTGCGGTGAGCAACTGAGATAAGATAGTCGCGGGCGTGTTTAGATAGAACCGCTGATAGGACGACTCGTTTGGTAACCCAGATGGGCAGACACGGAGTTTTGCGTACTCATACGACAGATAACGAGATTACTGTCTGTGTGACACATGTGGGCAGACAAGTGTGACATAATCGCTTCCGGGCTGACTTGTTATGACAACATTACTTTCTAATAAAGTAATAAGTATTACAGCTTACACATGTTGTCATGTGAGTTCCCCGATCTGTATGTAAGTTTGTACACAATGGCATCGACCATCATATTACCATATATGGAAGAGTTGACCTCTGCCTTACGTTCAAAATTTTTCCATGTCAGAAATATTTTGAAAGTACCACACCCGACTGTCACAGCGTTATTTCGCCGTGCATTTTATGTCTAGTGATCGGTGCAAAGCCAGTCGGGAAAGGCCGAAGTTAGCCGAACCGGCGGGTCATGTGACTACCAGAAGTCGGGAGAAAAGGCGCAAAATTTAGTAGTGAGAAGTTAGCCTCTGGCCGGGAAGGATATGTTTGTTTTCCCTTATGCCAGCTAGATTGCTGCGTGTTCTATATTGGAATACTATAAGCTGAGTGCCTGCCATGTTATCGGACCTTGGTGATAATTACGTTGTTAAGTCTAGAGCAGTGAAGTGTCTAGATCATATTGTCTACAGGCCGTAGTTTGATAATATGTCGGTGATTATGAATGTGTTATTGTCAAAGCTTTTGCCGCTCGGGTGAGCGATATTCATAGCATTTGTGGTATAGTTTGTACCTTCGTGTGTGGAGGTGATAGTTTAAGCTGCTGAGGCAAGTTTATAGTGGTATTCTCATTCTTATATGTGATGCGTTACGATGGTCGTGTTAGGCCTCATTGTGTGTATATATTCATTAAAGGGAAGTACATGTTAAAGGTGTTTATTACTTTTGTCAGCCATTGTTTGTGTGGTCATACCCTTAGAT
Source organism: Oreohelix idahoensis (assembly GCA_024509875.1). NCBI lineage: Eukaryota > Metazoa > Mollusca > Gastropoda > Stylommatophora > Oreohelicidae > Oreohelix > Oreohelix idahoensis. The sequence goes on from JAMPIV010004491.1 coordinate 5,828, forward strand.
GGGCGAGCCTATAGTTGATATTATAAACCCACACAGCAGCGGTGTAACCCTTGGAGTGTTCTCCATGATAAGCGGTTCCTGACACCGACCTGTTTGAATATGATTGAAGCGTTTATTTAACTCCATAACAAACGAAGGCGTGGGAAGGCTGGAAATATAATCTGATCATTTTCGCAGTTTTATTTCACTGTGAATTTCACTCTCGGCAAGACAACATCAGACCTCGCCAGAGTGAAGACTAGATTCAGAATTCCCTTTTTTGACCGGACCTTTTATCGGAGAACCAAATAAGACTTACAAAGCACAGAAAATCTCTACATTTTAATAAGGAACAACGGGACTAAGAGACTGAAGAAACACACGGAGTCAGAGAGTGAATCTATTGCCACATTAAAGACACCCCAGACGCGTGTAAGAGACCGATTCGTCTCTTTTATTCATCTGATCAACAAGTCTGTAGCAAGGATTGGCGTAAGTTGTGATTTAACTTCATATTTTATTACTAACAAGTAAACTAACATATATATTTATATATTACCATGTGAAGTTTAATGTGTGAAACTCGCTATTGGATGTCACAGTCATTTGAGGCCGGCAACCTCAGCGTATAGAATGATGATTCATGAACCACCACTGCACGGGCTGGTGATTGCTTTATTGATAGTTTCGTAAAGAGAACTAAAAGCATAGAGTAGTTCCAGGTTCCCTATGGAGCAGGGAGGGAAAGATGAAAGAAATGATGTACATTCTAAGAATAATACTTACAGTTTCAAAGCTTTTCACTCAGTGTAACTGTAAACGAAAAAACATATTCATGTTCAAATTAATAGAAGTTTCAAACGTTTCAACAAGTATAAATATAAAGGAAACATAAATGACTTTATATTGTGAACACTTTTCAAACAGTGGAGATGTAAATGTAAAATATATTATATCTGTACGTTTAGCCTTTTCATTTAAATGTAATATAAAGATAAAGCTATTCAGCTTAAATGTAAAGGACGTTTTATCCCGAGGGATTAAATTTAATTCTCATCGAGGGTAAATTCTGACATGGGATGGTAGAATAGAAGAGGGGGGCACATAACTATGTGTCGGAAAATGCCATACTCAGAAGAGCTTTTCGTTTCTATTTCTATTACCAGTTTTTTGTGGTACCAGGAAACAATACCACTTCTGGGACAAGAAGGAACGAGTGGTTACGCTTTAAGACCGAAGACCAGCTTTGAAGACTCTCCTAGACTTTCGTGGGAAACGAGCTTCACCCTACGAACCTTGACCAGAGACGAGTGTATGCAGTGTACATAAAACCAACTCATCAGGAGGAGGAAGATCAGAATCGTCACTGGCAGCTAAGTTAACCCATATGCTGCCACTTGAACCTCTTATCAAAAACCATCACCCGAGTGATGATAACTTTTCTTGATTCATAACTATTCAAATTATTTCGAACTGTTAAAACCTAAAGTGATTATTAAATTTTGTTATTTGTAATGTTACACATTTAACTTGGATTTAATAATTTTAAAGTTACTGCATGTTTGTCTCAGTCAAATTACTACACACACTCTAAACAGAGCTATACTAGAATAATAGAATTCCACTGAGTAAATCAGGGGTGGGGTCTTAAACGAGCTGAAAGTAATAAGTGCTTAAATCCTTCATAAAAGCGTCGGCAGAATTACAGAGTTAACATACTCAGCCAAAGCAGTATTGTTCTCGCTTAATCTGAATATCTCGTGAAGACTCCCATTTGATAGAAGCTTTACTACTCTTTTATCTACATTTCTACCAAGAGTAATCTTGCGTAAAGATAGACTCCATTAAAGCCTATAATAGATACTCTTGAGTTTTGGCCACTGTTAGACCACTACTGCAATGCAGGGGAGGCAATATCGTCACAGTGAACACAGTCATAGAACACAATCAAAGATAAATATGAACACAATAGCAGAGATATATGAACACAATCACATACTGTTAACCAGTTTATTTTCTTTAACACATTTTTTTTGGTAGCAGATTAAGACTGGCCAATACTTCGGCTTCTAAGTCAAGTTTATAGTGATGGAAAGAAGGCAATGCTGATATATATATATATATATATATATATATATATATATATATATATATATATATATATATATATATATATATATATATATATATATATATATATATATATATGCTGATAATGACGATCAGCCTTGGTCGGGCTTACGAATGGCCGACCGGTGTGTGAGTGAGTGACTGTCAACATACGCGAATGCAAAGGGTTCTGGCATACCAACACAGACTGGATCCACACACCACAGTAAAAGCAAGAGTCAGGAAATGTTGAAACGACTGGTAACGTTATACACGGTTTATTACCGACACAGTGACGTAGACATCATGGTATAAATAGTTCACAGCATAAACATACAGCATCGGGTGAATAAATCCAAATATCCGTTAACCGGGGCCGCATGCATCACGGTTCATAATAACATAACTTGGGCTGACCTAATCCAAGGTTTTGAATAATCAGTACTATACATAAACAAGCCAGCATAGTAAATCCAAGGCTTTGAACACAAATGCAGTACAACAATAAGCCATCATAATCCAATGCTTGAGTAATAAACGCATTACATCAATAATCCATCATAATCCAAGCTTTGAACAACAAAATGCAGTATAACAATAAGCCCGTGCAATCCAAGGCTTTGTATGACAAATACACCGGGAGAAAAACATTCCCGTAAATCTCTCTATCTTCACTTCGATAATAAATATATATTCTGTACTTATCAAATATTCTCCTTTACAAAAAGAACCCACTGGAACACACTAGCGAGATCGGTGTTGCGCACATATTTTTGACGCACAGATTACAAAAATACGATATGACTAATTGATATGAAAAAGAGATTACTTTTGTTACAGTCAAAGTTATATCATCCATGATTTGATTTATACTTTTGATTATGTGGATGATCTCCCCTTGAATATTGATTTCGCGGATGAATACCGAATTTATGTAATTTCTCATTTGTTAGGGCCAGAAAATAGATTGATCTTGTTCAATATGTTTATTCTTCTTCTTCATAACCCTCCACTCCCAAAAGGAGCATAGGCCTTCAACAAACACATGCCAAGTCCTCCTGTCCCGTGCCATCATCTCAAGTTCTTTCCATGTTCTCCTCATCATTTTCACCTCTGTTTCCAACTCTCTTCTCCATGTACTTCTTGGTCTTCCTCTGCCTCTCTTGCCCTGGGGGTTCCAGAACAAGGACTGCCTTGTAATGCTATCAACAGGTTTCCTCAGTGTGTGTCCTATCCATCGCCATCGTCTTCTTCTCATCTCTTGTTCCACTGGCACTTGTCTAGTTCTTGTCATCAGTTCCACGTTGGTAACCTTGTCATACCATTTTAATCCCTCTATTCTACGCAAGCACCCATTTATGAAAGTCTGTAGCTTTTTGGTTGTTGTCTTTGTTGTTCTCCATGTCTCCGAGCCATACAATAGGACTGACTTCACATTTGAGTTGAAGATTCTTATTTTCGTGTTGGATCCAATTTCTCTTGATCTCCATATATTTCTCAATGCAATGAAAGCTCCTCTTGCCTTTTGTATTCTTATTTTGATATCGCTGTCTATCCCTCCAACTTTGTCTATATTACTGCCAAGATATGTGTATGATTCTACATCTTGAATTGGTGTTTCTTCAAGTTCAACCCTGTTATCATTACCTGCATTTATTCTCATTATTTTTGTCTTTTCCCTGTGTATTTTCAGACCCAATTGCTGTGACCTCTCATCGAGTGTTTTCAATTTGTCCTGCATCTGATTACGGTTATGGGACAGAAGAGCCAAGTCATCAGCAAAATCCAGATCATCCAACTGCTTAGTCAGAGTCCACTGGATTCCATTTCTGTTGTGTGTTGTCGATGATCTCATAACCCAATCTATTGCCAGCAAGAAAAGAAATGGAGACAAGAGGCATCCCTGTCGCACTCCTGTTCTTATCCCAAACGGTTCTGTAAGCTGTCCTTCGTGAAGAACTCTGCATGTCATGTCTTCATATGTTTTCTTTATTAAATTAATGATCTTCAGGGGAACTCCATAATGCCTCATCAATTTCCAAAGTGATTCTCTGTCTACACTGTCAAATGCCTTTTCGTAGTCCACAAATCCGATGTATAGTGGTGAATTCCATTCCAGACTTTGTTCAACTATTATTCTCAAAGTGGCTATCTGGTCTGTACATGATCTGTTTTGTCGAACACCTGCTTGTTCATCTCTCAGTTTCTTGTCTATGGACTCTTTTAATCTCTCAAGGATAATCCTGTTTAATACTTTTCCTGGCACTGATAGTAACATTATTCCTCTATAATTTATGCACTCTTGTAAATTTCCCTTCTTAGGCAACTTAACCAGATATCCTTCCTTCCATTCTGCTGGTATCTCTTCCTTTTCCCAGACTTTACCAAGTAATTTATATAACATCTCTGTAGCCGTGTCGATATCTGCTTTGATGGCCTCTGCTGGAATGCCATCAGGTCCAGACGCTTTTCCCTCTCTTAGAAGCTTTATGGCTTTCTTTATTTCTTCCCTCGTTGGTCTTTCACCGTTAATTTGTAGCTCTTCTTCTGCTGGCTGGATGTCCGGCAGGTTTTGTGGAGCTGGTCTATTGAGAAGGTCCCCAAAATATTCTGTCCACCTCTTCATTTGCTCTTGTATATTGCTGAGCAGTTTCCCATTCTTGTCTTTTATGAGGCAACTTGTTTGTTTGTATTTCCCTGTTAGCTTCTTTGTGCTGCTATACAGTTCTCTCATATTTCCTTTGGCTGCAGCATCTTCTGCCTCTCTTGCCAACTCCTCAATATACTTCCTCTTGTCTCTTTTGATACTTCTTTTTACTTCTTTGTTTGCTTCTGTGTACACTTCTTGAGCCTTGGCTTTGGAGCTTCTAGTTTTGCTTGTGTTTAACTCTGCTTTCTTGTTTTTTCTGTCTTTTATCTTATTGATGGTTTCTGTTGTTATCCATGCTTTTTGTTGTCTTTCCCTTTTCCCCAGTATTTCTTCACATGTCTCCTTCCATACTGTTTTGACCTGCTGCCAATAGTCTTCTGTATTCTCTACATCTTCCATCTGTTGGAGCACTTGGAATTTGTTGGATACTGTGACCGCAAATTTGTCTCTTGTTTCTTGATTTCTTAGCTGTCCTACATTAAACTGTTGTCTATAATTTTGCATTGTTGCATATCTCTTGAGTTTCATTTTTACTTTGGCTATCTGAAGATGGTGATCTGATGCCACATCTGCTCCTCTATATACCTTTACATCCTGCAATGATGATCTAAACTTCTTGTTTATGCATATATGATCAATCTGATTTTCTGTTCTATGGTCTGGTGATATCCATGTTGCCTTGTGTATTCTCTTATGTGGAAACATGCTTCCTCCTATAGCCAGTTGATATGAAGCACAGAAGTTTGTGAATAGCTCTCCATTTTCATTCATTACTCCTAGCCCATGTTTTCCCATGACTTCTTCGAATCCAGTGTTGACTGTACCTATCTTTGCATTCATGTCACCCATCAAAATTGTGATGTCTCTTCTTTTTACTTTATCCATAATTTCCTGTAGTTTAGTATAAAATGCTTCTTTCACAGACTCTTCTTTGTCATTAGTTGGTGCATAACATTGGATGACATTTACATGAATTTTCTTTTTAGCTGTTTTGAAAGAAGCTGTTATTATTCTGGGTCCAACAGCTTCCCATTCAATTAGTGCTTTCTGTGCTTCTTTAGATAACATAAGAGCTACCCCTTCACTGTGGTGTGAACTTTCGTCTTCATGTCCTGAGGACAGCACCAATTCACCTGTGATGAGTTTCTTCCTGTCTACCCCCTTCCACTTTGTTTCACACATTCCCAGAACCTCGATTTTGTATTCCCTCATTTCTGCTGCTACTTGCGCCACTTTCCCTTGTTCGTTTAATGTCCGAACATTCCAGGTGCCAAATCTGGAAGTTCTCCTAGTAGAAAGAAGGTTAGTCAGCAACACAGACTCCTTTCGGCTTTCTCTGTGTTGCATCATACGCCTCCCCGCGAGAGGACCTTCCCCTGTCTCAGTCTTATATTGTATATCTTTGTATGTTTAGGTCGGACTATATTCTTTGTGCCGAACACTGGGGCAGGTATTCGTTTTTCGAGGCATGCGTAGTGAGTCTCGATAATGCCGCCTGAATATGGCTGTGTGTGTAGTTTTGGGCTGGTCCCTTTTAAGGGTTGAAAAGTGATTTGTGCATGCTTTTTCAGGAGGAGTTAGTGTCTCTGCAAGAGTCTATTTGTCAGAGATTCTCCTCATGCACTTTGTTATTAATTCGGACTCCAGGTAATACCAGACCCTTCTTTTTGATGATCTCAATGTAGTTAGACCTAGATGGACTTCGTGTTTCGAACATCGTTGGTCGTTGATATACCATTGAAGATGACAGGTTTCCCAACAGAGCTTATGTCTACATGTAACAACCTTAGTAATGTGGAACTGTAGGGAAACTCTAGGAAATTATTGATATTCAAATTATGAATTAACTTTGGCTCATCATTAGCCTTCTTCTGGGTGAGTGAGCAAAACTCAGAAAGGCAGCCATCTTGTTTTCTTGTCATCGTTACGGATCACTGTCATGAGAACAGTATATCAAACTTATTATCGGACAGTGATATGAGATCTCACTAATATGAAAACCCCTATCGTGGTTTAACTTTATTACATAAATATTTGATATACGTCGCTGGAGAACTTAGGCAAGGAAAAGGTTCGGCCAGTGAACTCTTTGTACGTTTACACACCCACACCCACTGATGCGTTCAGTCAGTTAGGGGATGTGGCAATAGTCTGCCAGAACATTGAATGATTACCTTATATCGTCCATCATATTTGAATGCTGCATGAAATATGATCTACTGTTCAAATGCCTCATGATGTATATGTCAACATGTTCCTATGACTATGTTCCGTGCTGTCCAGATGTGTGCGTCCCTATTAAACGGTGTGAAATGCCTGCTGTAGTTCAAGTCGTCATTGCCTTTCATAAGAGTGTGTGAGAAATATTATCAAGTGGTCGATTACACAGAACTATTACACCATTCGCGTTACTTGATACTCCCACTCAATGTCAACATGACAGGTTGATTTAATGGTGCAGAAGTAATCTGAAGAAGACCTTCTTCAGTGATGACCAGTACACGACTCTAAACATAACAGACATGCATCCAGTCGTTATCAGTGGTAGGCCAGATCCCTGGGTTTATTGTAACCAGACCATTCCTGACGCCATATACGACACGTAAACACGGATTTACAGGTGGACAGTACAACTACACAGTCGAAGTCAGCATGACCTGTCTTATCGAGCGAAGGCAGTAATTAGGTCAGCGCTTGATGACATTTTGTAGTACACGCAGTGTTTATTTCAAGCAGTACAGAGCTGAATACATTGAAGGCCATAAACTTTTCTGTTGTTGCAGTTTTGTTGAACATAAGTGCATAAATTTCATCGTTGGATCTTCTATGTGCTCAAAAAATATTTGAACAGTGTAATAAAATAAATCAAAAATTGAAATTGATTAAAAGTGGCAGTTAGAGTAATTAAAAAGCTGTACCATTTATACTGAGCATACTTTACAACACATTCCAACCACAACACATCTAATTAATTAATGTATGCATTTATGCTATTGATGTTTACATGTTATTTGTGTATATGTATAGTTGTTTATATGTCGTGGGTGGTTGGTGAGGTGACTAGCACAAGAAATACCGAGTAATATTGGTCTTGTACTAGTGTTCTGTGGGTGCGAATTTTCTTAATTGAAAATTTGCTAGCGACAATGTGTTGCTATTTTTGTTAGCTGTGGTGATCTGTCCCATTGTTGTTTTTGTAATATTTTTTCTGTTCTTTATTTTTGTTTGATTTGTTTGTATAATTGTAGGTCTTATCTTTCCTTTCATTCAGTTCGTTACACCCTTATGTTTATACTCTGTGACGTCATTTGTTTTGTTTAATTCATTGCAGTTGTCATCACAGATTCTGTGATTATTTACTTACTTCAGTTCCTTATATTTAATTTAATTTAATTTGATTTCTGCAATTGTTTTCATATTGTCTTTTATGCTTGTCCTTTGTTAATGTCTTTGTTTGACAGATAATAGGAGGTATATTTGAATACACTTATATGATAGTACAGGCCAGTACTTTATTATTATTATTACTGTACAAGGAAGTATACAAGACCTTTTCATTATAAACAAGATAACCATATAAGGTCTTTGACTAATACTAAGAGAGTGAAATAAAATTAAGTGAGTATACAAGTCTATAGTACAGACTTGCCTCCCATTAAAGTGGGATAAGGTAATTTATTTACTTTTTCAGGTTACTGATTTCATAAGACAGGATGGCTAATTTAGATTATTTTATCCAGCAAGGGTTAACCCTTGGTAAGTCTGGTAGAGAATTGGAAGAATATTCATCTGCTCAATTTGCCATTGCATTAAAATCAGAAGAGAAAAAACAAAAAGATGAGAATAAATGGAAAGCAGAAATTGAACAAAAGAAGATAGAAGCTGAGGCTGAACAAAAGAGATTAGACAGAGAAGCTGAAGTTGAACAGAAAAGATTAGACAGAGAATCTGAGGAGAGAAAAGCTGCTGCTGAGGAGAGAAAAGCTGCTGCTGGGGAGAAAAAAGCTGCTGCTGAGGAGAGAAAACTTCAAATAGAAGAAAAAAAATTAGAAGCTGCTGCTGAGCAAAGAAGATTAGAAGCTGAGGAGAGAAAAGAAATAAGAGAACATGAACTTCAGAAAGAACTTTTAGCATTTGAGTTAGAAAAAATGAAATTGACAAATATGAGTAATGTTAATCAATCATCTGGTGGTAATGATAAACCCTTTACTTACAAGGTCAAGGTACCAGCGTTCAACTCTGCCAGTGATGACATAACATTCTGGCTTGATAGATTTGAACGCGCTTGTCGAGCTCATAATGTGGATAAATCACAATATGCTAATCAGTTGTCTGAGAATCTAAAAGGTGATTCTCTGACGAGTTTATGTTTGGTTGAAGAAGCTGACAAGGATAATTATGAAGTTATCAGGGCAGAGTTTATAAAGAAGTACCAACTGTCAGAGGAAGGTTATCGTATTTTGTTTAAGACAATGGTACCTGAGACAGGAGTAGAATTATCAGAATTCATTGCAAAAGCACGTCTTGCATTTCAACGATGGATTGAATTATCCAAAATAGAGAAAACATATGACGCTCTTATGGATTTGTTGCTCAGAGACAAGATCATGTCCTCTGTGAACAAACAATTCCTTGAATTTTTACACGAGCGTAAACCTCAAACATTAAAGCAAATGCAAGAATTTTGTGACCAATATGTCACGGCACACCCTGCCGTAACTCTTAGCAACACTAAGATTAAAGAGGGTATGCCAGTTGCGTCAGCAACACAATACAATAATAATTACTCACACAAATTCCAAGGAGCTCAAAATAAATTTGATAAAAAGGTTAGCTGGAATAAGTATCAAAACCAAGGTAACCACTCAAATCAGGGTTCTTCTCCGAAGAACTGGAATCGGGCTGACAGTCCTCGATACTCGAGGGGTGGCCATAATTATAGACATTTCCGCAAAGGAAGTCACTATAGGAACTACCCAAGTTCTCCGTCATGGAAACAACAAAACCAACATTACAGAGACACTCATTATAATGAGCATGATGATTATGATCATGAATATTATGATTCAAACCCAAATAGGGGTTATAACAGAGGAGGCAATAATAACTATAGAGGTTATGATAATCGAGGTAGATCACAATATAAAAGACGTAAATTACAGTACCAGGCTAACTCTGCACAGCAAGAGTTCCATGAAGCCGGTAATCAAGCTAATGATAAGAAAGACTCTAATAATGTGGGATGTTCTGCTTTCGATTTTGGTAGAGCATCTCAATGTTCCCAATGCAAAACATTATTCGATCCAACCACGGTTTCTACTTTAAGCTGTGGTCATCCTCTTCCCGCTCTCCCTGCGTCAGTCGCGCATGATGGAAGAGGTGCTCTTGTCTTGAATAGAGGTCTAGTAGATGGTACTCCGGTCTCAATTCTTTTCGATTCCGGGTGCACAACCATTGGAGTGAGGCAGTCACTCATAGATCCTTCTCGAGCCACTGGCAAAGTAATCAAATGCGTAACATTTGGTGGCACATTGGAGAAGTACTCTACTGCCATTGTCAACATTGCTACTCCCTTCTTTACAGGAGATGTACACGCATGTCGTCTCCCAAATCCGATCGCTGATCTTATAATCGGTCGCATTAATGGAGTGAAAGAATGCACTCCGCAACAAATTGTTGATTGGGAAAATAAGAATATGCAAACTGCTAATGCTGTAGTCACTAGGGCTCAAGCTCATAACGTGCCTCAATCTTCACCTTCTGAAGATAACGATACACAGAACCAAGGTGATCCCTTGGAAATTTCTCGTGACTCCTTCATAAAGAAACAGGAAGATGATCCTACTTAAAAAAAAATTCTTCACGTTAGCAACAAAAGGTGATCCAAATAAAGATACAAATCGTAAATCTTGGATTACGATGAAGAATGGCGTACTTGTACGTATGGTACAAGACTCCGCTAAGTCTAGTCATACTCAAATTCTTGTGCCCAAAAATATGAGAGTTAAAATCTTACAGCACGCTCATGATTCTCAGTGTGCTGGACATATGGGTTTTTCCCGTACTAAATCTAGAGTTCTTGAATCTTTCTTTTGGCCTTTTGTGAACAAGGACATACGAATCTATTGTCGATCTTGTAAGATATGTCAAGAAGTTAAATCCAAAGGTCCACGCCATGCTGCACCTATTCAGGCTGCAGATATTCCAATTCGACCATTTCAAAAAATGGCGATAGACATCATCGGTCCATTTAAGACAAAGTCTGCTAGAGGACACCAATTTATCTTGACGTGTGTGGATATGTGCACACGTTGGTCAGAGGCTATTCCTCTGAAGAGCATAACTACTACCGATATTGCAGATGCTCTTTGGCTCATATTTTCTCGTCTGGGATTCCCAGGAGAAATATTATCAGACCATGGTACCCAACTCATATCGGATACCATGTCTCAAGTAATGTCGACTCTTAAGATAGAGAGATCTCTGAGTAGTATTTATCATCCTATGTCTAATGGGATGGTAGAACGTCTGAATAGAACGCTTAAAAACTTGTTAGGTAAGATAACTGAAGATCATCCTCAGGATTGGGACAGGGTTTTACCCGCGGCTCTCTTTGCATACAGAGAGGTCGCCAACGAACATACAGGATTTTCTCCCTTCGAACTTGTTTTTGGTGCGAAACCGCGAGGTCCTATGTCATTACTTCATGACCTTATAACTGCTGATAATATTGTCGATGACACAAAATCCTCTTACGAATATGTCATTGCACTTAAGACACAAGATTATTGAAGCATGCAAATTGACAACTGCTTCTTCTGAATTTGCGAAACAGAAGGCACGGCAATTTGCCAATAAGAAGAGATGCTTGCGACAACTTTGTCCAGGTGACAAAGCATTTGTCTTGCTACCTTGTAGGGAAAACAGACTTCTTATTTCTTGGAAAGGTCCGTACGATGTAATATCAAAAGTTTCCGATGTTGACTATATCGTCGATATTGACGGGAAGCATAAAACCTTCCACATCAACATGCTCATGGAATTCCATGAACGTCCGGATTATTTACAACCTGTTTTCCAGGCAACGGACGATTCTCCAGTCCCACATGGACATTACTCATCTCTGTCAGTAATACAGGATGAGGAAACGAGTTTCTCGGATGTGAATCTCCCTTTTCCGATGATTCCACTTCATTCTAATGAGTCATGGAAAGACGTTACGATCTCTCCCGAGTTATCTCTAGGAGAACAGAGACAAGTTTCTAATATGTTACAACAATTTCAGGATGTCCTCACTGACATCCCTGGTCAAACTGATGTCATTGAACACGACATTATTCTTACTGACCATAATCCTATAAGAGTCAGACCGTATCCTATCCCGATACATTTTCAAGCACAGGTTGAGAAAGAGTTGGATGAGATGATAGATCTGAAAATAATTGAACCATCCACATCAGCATATTCTTCGCCGATGGTTATTGTACGGAAAAAAGACAATAACATACGTCTTTGCGTTGATTATCGCAAATTGAACCAAGTGACGAAATTTGATGCTGAACCTATGCCTTTACTAGAAGAACTACTTACTAGACTATCGAATTCTCATTTCTTCACTAAACTTGATTTGTCTAAGGGATATTGTCAAGTTCCTCTATCCAAACACGCCAAACCATTTACTGCTTTTTCGACACCAAGGGGTCTGTTGCAATGGAATTTCATGCCTTTCGGCCTTATGAACGCCCCTGCAACATTCGTACGCATGATGCGTCGAATCCTATCTCATCGCTCAGATGTCATTGCATATCTTGATGACATCTGTCTTTTCAGTGATACTTAGGAAGATCACTATAAGGCCGCTTACACACGAGCGTTTCTTGACGCGCGTTTCTCACGCGTGACGAATGAAAGAGTACGGATTTACAGACAGTCTCGCTCGGCTGAGCAGCCTGTAAATCCCTTACTCCTTCATTCATCACGCGTGAGAAACGCGCGTCAAGAAACGCTCGTGTGTAAGCGGCCTAACGGGTTAAATGAACTATTGTCTAACTTACGCGAGCATAACCTGACAGCAAAACCATCTAAAGCTTGTATTGGTTTTAGCGAAATATCTTTCTTAGGTCACCGTGTTGGTCATGGTTTCTTAAAAACAGAGGACCATAATACAAGTAAGATACTTAACATTTCTATTCCTAAGACTAAAAAGCAAGTGCGAAGTCTCTTGGGTCTCATACAATTTTATGGACGATTCATTCCGAATCTGTCTTCGATCATGGCACCTCTTTCTTCCTTGCTAAAGAAAGGGTCTCCTAATATAGTCCATTGGACTCAAGAATGTCAATCCTCTTTGGATAAGGTTAAAACTATGTTTTCTACTTCACCTATTTTAGTGTTACCTACTAAAGATAAGACATTTATTCTTCGTAGTGACGCTTCATCCACAGGGATTGGAGCAGCACTAATGCAAGAGAACTCCGAAACTCTGCATCCTGTGATGTATATTTCTCGGAAACTAAATGCCGCAGAGAAGAATTACTCGGTCCTAGACCGTGAATTATTGGCTATGGTTTGGTCAATTCTGAAACTTCAAAGATTTCTTCTTGGCGCGCATTTCATTGTGGAAACTGACCAGAAAGCTCTTACAGCTATTCAGAGTAAAAATCTGAAGAGCGCAAGATCAACGCGATACGCGATTGCTCTTCAGCCTTTTCATTTTTCGGTGCGAGCTATCCGTGGTTCAGAAAATGTGATGGCAGATATCTTATCTAGATGCCCACATGATTCCACCTAACTGTTAGATCCTGATATTTTTACAGATCTAACTCTACTACACTTTTTTCTATACTAAAATATGTACACATATGTAATATATAATATATTGATTGTATCACTACTTAGCGGTTCATTGATGTATATTCACCGCTGATCTTTCGATGTTTTTTCGTCTTTGATAATCATGATGTTAAGATACCTGAGATGAAATTGTTTTTATAAACTATTGTAGAAATTGTGGCATTGCCAGTGTTGTAGTATGCATTGTGACACCTCTCTGGAAATATTTTTACTTAGAGAAATACTTTCTCTGAGATCTTGAGATATATTCTCACTTGTCGTGCCATATGACGACATAGCCTCACATTAGGCGTTACATTTGTTTGGAATGCTTATCATCTGCGCATTGTTATTCGTGCGTTGTGAGCCTGTTGTATGTTGCTCCTAGATGTATTTCAAAAAAAAATGTACCATTTTTTACCCGGGGGGTGTGGTAATCTGTTGCGCACATATTTTTGACGCACAGATTACAAAAATAATAATAATAATAATAATAATAATAATAATAATAGCCCCTACAGTCATAACTGACTATGGGAATGCGCCCCTGAGGTGACAGCCCTCAGCTGCTTATTTTCCTGGTGCTCCTTTCGACGTTTTCTCCTCACCTCTGCTTCTTGTGTGAGCCTCTCTTCGCCCAATCTGAGGTGGCGCCGTAAATAGCATCGCCACTTAGTGCGATCGGCAGCTTCATCCTCCCATGTTGCTGGATCCATGTCCAGTGCCCTCATATCTCTCTTGCACACATCTTTGAACCTCAGCTGTGGTCGCCCAACTGTTCTCTTGCCATCTGCTAATTGTCCGTAGAAGATATCTTTTGGGATGCGACCATCTTCCATGCGGCGAACATGGCCAAGCCAGCGAAGTCTGCGCTGTCTAAGAAGCGTATACATACTTTGAAGGCCAGCACGTGACAACACCTCGACATTTGTCACTTTATCTTTCCACGAGATGCCGAGGATGCGGCGTAGACACCGCAAATGAAAGGTATTGAGCCTTCTTTCTTGCTTAGCATAGGTCGTCCAGGTCTCGCTGCCATATAGGAGTGTGCTGGTGACGCAGGCATTATATACCGCAGCTTTGGTCTTCATTGTGAGTTTAGAGTTTCCCCAAACACGCGATGTAAGGCGGGCAAAGGTAGCTGAAGCTTTGCCAATGCGGCTGTCGATTTCTGTATCCAGTGAGAGTTTGTCATTGATGGTAGACCCTAGGTATGTGAAGTGGTTCACCACTGCCAATTCATAGTTATCGATGGTGATAACTGGTGCAGCACTAACATCCTGACTCAGCACATTCGTTTTCTTTAGACTTATTGTGAGGCCAAAGTCCTTGCATGCTTTAGTGAAGCGATTCATCAAGCTCTGAAGCTCCTGTTGGCTTTGAGTGACGACTGCAGCATCATCAGCGAACAACAAGTCTCTTATAGTGACCCTTCTGATTTTTGTTTGTGCCTTCAGCCTTGAAAGATTAAACAGACGGCCATCTGACCTAGTGTGAAGGCATATTCCTTCAGTTGCATCTCTGAATGCATGTTTCAAGAGTAAGGCAAAGAAGATTCCGAAGAGGGTCGGAGCCAGAACACAGCCTTGTTTAACGCCACTTCGTATATCAAAGGGCTGTGACGTGCTTCCAGCATATTGGACTGTTCCCTTCATGTCGTCATGGAATGACTTTATCATTTCCAGCATTTTAGAAGGGCAGCCTATTTTCAGGAGGATTTTAAAGAGTCCATCCCTACTAACCAGGTCGAATGCTTTTGTGAGGTCTATAAAGGCGATATATAATGGTCTTTTCTGCTTCTTGATTTTTCCTGAAGCTGGCGGAGAGAGAAGATCATGTCTGTTGTTGATCTGCCAGCTCGGAATCCACACTGTGACTCTGGATATATGCGCTCCGCTAACTTGTGTAGTCGCATTAAGATGACTTTGGCAAAAACCTTACCAACAATACTAAGAAGAGAGATGCCTCTGTAGTTATTGCAATCACTTCTGTCTCCTTTACTTTTATACAGTGTTACAATCTTGGCATCTCGCATGTCTTGAGGAATAGTTGTCTCTTCCCAGCACTGGCACATCATCCTATGCAGGGGATGTAATAGCGTGCTCTTACAGCATTTGATTAAATCAGGAGGAATCCCATCACTACCTTGTGCTTTGCCAGAGGCCAAGCTATCAATGGCCTTGCTAAGTTCCTCTAATGTTGGTTCGGCATCCAGCTCCTCCATAGTTGGCAGACTGTTGACACCATCAAGGGCTGCAGGCGTAACGGTATTGTCTCTAGCGTAAAGCTCAGAGTAGTGCTCGACCCACCTCTCCATCTGCTTACCCTTATCGGTTAGCTTCTCTCCGCTGATGGTTTTTAGCGGTGCCGTCTTACTTTTATGGGGGCCAAGTGCTTTCTTTATACCGTCATACATTTGTCTAATGTTGCCTGTTTGCGCTGCGATCTGGATGCTCTCACTTAGCTGGAGCCAGTAGTCATTTGCACAGCGTCGAGCAGTTTGTTGAACTTTGCTTCTCGTAGACCTCAGGATCTGTAGGGTTCTGGCACTCGGTGAACGTTTGTATTCATTCATAGCACTGCGCTTAGCTTCAATGACAGGTGCCATCACATCTGATGAAGCATCAAACCAGTCATTTGACTTTGCTGTTTTCTTACCAAAGGTGGCAAGTGCAGTACTTTGAATGGTGTTCCGTAGATGCTCCCAGTTCTCTGTAATAGTATCACCATGCTGAGGGCTACTGAGCACTTTCTCGAAGGTCGCAGTGAATTGAGCGATCATGAAAGGGTCTGACATCTTGCTGGTATCAATGCGTGGTTTCCCTTCATGTCTGACACGATAGAGTTTTCTTCGTTGTGCTCTGATTTTGCAGCAAACCAAGGAGTGATCTGTGTCACAGTCTGCACTATGGTACGAGCGCGTGGAGAGCACAGACCTGAGGAGTGGCCTTTTGACGAGAATCAGGTCAAGTTGGTGCCAGTGCTTGGATCGTGGGTGTCTCCATGACACCTTATGCTGGGGTTTTGTCTGAAAGTAGGTGTTGGTCACGCAGAGGTTATGGTGGACGCACAACTCTAAGAGCCGTTGTCCATTTTCATTCATCTTGCCAATACCAAACCTGCCCAGACATGAAGGCCATGAAACATTATCGGCACCCACTCTAGCGTTAAAGTCACCAAGGAGAACAAGTTGTTCTTGCCTAGGTATGCTTTTGATAATTGCTGTTAGATTCTCGTAGAACTCATCTTTAGCTTCTGAGGCAGAGTACAGAGTAGGAGCATACACACTGACAAGGGTGATGGGACCTGTGCTAGTTTGCAGGCGGAGCGTTAACAGGCGTTCTGATCCATTCTCGCCTGGTTCAACCATTTTAGTTAGCGATTTTTTTTACCGCAAAACCTACTCCGTGTTCTCTAGCTTTATTAAGATCTTTCCCTTGCCAATAAAATGTGTAGTCCTTCTCGCTCACCGTTCCAGAGCCCGCCAGGCGCGTTTCCTGAAGTGCAGCTATATCCACCTGAAGTCGTTTAAGCTCATCATTAATTATGTCTGTCTTCCTTACATCGTTTACATCCTGTAGGTTTTCGGATAGTCCAGTCAACATAGTCCGGACGTTCCAGCATCCCAATCTGAGAGTTTGCTTATTTCTATTTTTTCGATAATTGCTTGGTGCAAAATTTTCTGTCCACAGTTCGGGTTTGACCCTAATCCCTATGCACCCAATGGGGAAAGCAGACAGTGGCGGGACAACACCTTATTGACTGGGGGCTGCCCAGCTTGAAGCGGGCGGTAGCTGTCCAGTGAGATCCTAGAACCTCTCCCACTGTCGGAAGTAGCCCCTGGCGCAATGCCCTACGCCAATTGGGCAAAATGCTTATAACCGGTAACTGCTACTTCCCGTGTTTTGCCGACACCTATAGGGTGAAGCTGGAGTGTCCTCTCCAGGGCACGAGCTTGGGCACAGTTATATGGAGATCAAGCTGTTGCCCATGCAGCATGTTCCCCCTCTCCACACAGCCGGTAGATCCAAAGGAACGGCAGTAGCCGATACAGTTTGGTACCAGCCATGTCGCAGGAGTTGCCAGAATAATGTCGAATCGACATTAGACTGCCTTAGGGACTCCGACTCCGGATTTATCCTCAGGGTTTACTCCCGAAGCCAATTCCATAAATGGATATTCCCGCAAGGCAGCGGTGGTTTGAATTCAGAGTTCCTTCTCTTAGATAAGCTACCAACCAAGGATCACGAGCCCTATCTGCCCGAAGCTGCTGGTTTTAAGGCGCCAGTCGCTCGCCTTTGCCCCCTCTCCCGTCAGTGGAAACAGTTCCGCCGGGCTCAAATTGAGCCACACGTGAAGGCCGGGAGCTGGACTTGGTTGTCAGAGGCTGTTTGAGGCGCGTGCCATAGAAGTATTTTATCTGCAGTGAGAGCTTATCCTCACTACAACTCCCGGCAATAACAACCTTTGGAACCTACGATACGAAATACGATATGACTAATTGATATGAAAAAGAGATTACTTTTGTTACAGTCAAAGTTATATCATCCATGATTTGATTTATACTTTTGATTATGTGGATGATCTCCCCATGAATATTGATTTCGCGGATGAATACCGAATTTATGTAATTTCTCATTTGTTAGGGCCAGAAAACAGATTGATCTTGTTCAATATGTTTATAGCCTGAATTTATATGTATTACTTGTCTAGTACAAGAAGATTCAGTCTTATATTGTATATCTTTGTATGTTTAGGTCGGACTATATTCTTTGTGCCAAACACTGGGGCAGGTATTCGTTTTTCGAGGCATGCGTAGTGAGTCTCGATAATGCCGCCTGAATATGGCTGTGTGTGTAGTTTTGGGCTGGTCCCGTTTAAGGGTTGAAAAGTGATTTGTGCATGTTTTTTCAGGAGGAGTTAGTGTCTCTGCAAGAGTCTATTTGTCAGAGATTCTCCTCATGCACTTTGTTATTAATTCGGACTCCAGGTAATACCAGACCCTTCTTTTTGATGATCTCAATGTGGTTAGACCTAGATGGACTTCGTGTTTCGAACATCGTTGGTCGTTGATATACCATTGAAGATGACAGGTTTCCCAACAGAGCTTATGTCTACATGTAACAACCTTAGTAATGTGGAACTGTAGGGAAACTCTAGGAAATTATTGATATTCAAATTATGAGCAAAACTCAGAAAGGCAGCCATCTTGTTTTCTTGTCATCGTTACGGATCACTGTCATGAGAACAGTATATCAAATTTATTATCGGACAGTGATATGGAGATCTCACTAATATGAAAACCCCTATCGTGGTTTAACTTTATTACATAAATATTTGATATTTGTCGCTGGAGAACTTAGGCAAGGAAAAGGTTCGGCCAGTGAACTCTTTGTATGTTTACACACCCACACCCACTGATGCGTTCAGTCAGTTAGGGGATGGGGCAATAGTCTGCCAGAACATTGAATGATTACCTTATATCGTCCATCATATTTGAATGCTGCATGAAATATGATCTACTGTTCAAATGCCTCATGATGTATATGTCAACATGTTCCTATGACTATGTTCCGTGCTGTCCAGATGTGTGCGTCCCTATTAAACGGTGTGAAATGCCTGCTATAGTTCAAGTCGTCATTGCCTTGCATAAGAGTGTGTGAGAAATATTATCAAGTGGTCGATTACACAGAACTATTACACCATTCGCGTTACTTGACACTCCCACTCAATGTCAACATGACAGGTTGATTTAATGGTGCAGAAGTAATCTGAAGAAGACCTTCTTCAGTGATGACCAGTACACGACTCTAAACATAACAGACATGCATCCAGTCGTTATCAATGGGACCACCCCGAAGCTCTGCCAGGAACGCACTGTCACGAGATTACTGCATCTCAGAACAGCTCAGTAAAAATTACTCATGCGCGGACAAACCGCGTGAGACTATCGCTCAGCTCAACCGTCTCTCCCCAAACTAACACTAAGAATATTCGACAACTTGCTTTATCATATTTAAAAAAAACAACTAGCAACCACACAGTTGAGCTGTGTTCAAAAATTATCGAGCAATAAGCCCCCAACTCAAAAAATCATCTCATCACTAAAGCGTGCTAACTAACGTGTGTACAAAAATCCGACCAATACATATAAATCTTTAACACCTAACTTCCATTAATAAAACATGACTTAACAGACTACACCGACCCCGGGGGGAAAAATGATATCATCATTTTTTTGACAATTACATCGAACAAAAATGTTGTGAGATCGATGATATTCTAATATCTACAACAAATAATTATATTATGTTAAGTCATACAATTAACCCAACAATAAAGTGATGGAAGTGTGAGTAGAAAATGAAGAAAAAATATGCAAATAGAATCAAATGCAAACGTAGATGAAGTATGGAAGCATAAACAAAATAAGAACCAACAAGTGGATAGTAAAAGAGGAGATGGAATGAAATGAAGAATGGCCAGCAAAGAAAGAAAACAATGAAATAAGAGTAGGAAAAGAGAACAATGATACAACATGGTAACCATAAAATTAAACAATGCATTGTATAAATAAACACTATTATGGCAAAACAACATATACTAGAAAAAACAATGCATATCTAAACCAAAGAACAAATAGCTAGCTACCATTTAAAAATAGCATAATATGCAAGAATAGCCAAGTTACTAAACTTATGCAGTACAAATGATGAACTTATTATAGACATCAAAATTAACAATACTGCTACAAATAGTCACCCCAGCTCACAATCAAACGCTGGGTAATGAAAATATCTCACAATGACAGAAAAACACCTTTCCAAAGTACAATACCGAAATGTATCGTAATGATAATCTAAATTTAAATCGCATTATCACTATAATTGTAACACGTTCAATGTTTATACCAAACACAATCATACAAGAACAATATGGCAATGGCATGGTGCATAAAAAGTAAATAATACAATGTCTTAAATTAAACATATACTATAAATATCCATAGCTCCAGTGATCTTGAAAACTCTTGTGAGCATGAGGATACATAATCATCTAATGTGGCGGCAAAATTCTGTCTGTCTTCACTGGAACAGGAAAACTTGCCCAAGGCGACATATACAACAGGTTGAAAAGCAGCAGCTTAATCACGTAACATAGCAACTCTGATTCTCATGGGAAGGCCGTTGCTGTGGAAAATGAATGAAAATTTCTATTTTAATAACGGTAAGATTTTATAAAAGGCAACAATTAACTTCAAATTTAACCTATCAAATGTGGCTGTGTAAACTTCTGACCATTGTAAGATGTTAATCAAACCTTCCTCCGTTACACATGAAAGGGTAACAGAGAAAGTAGCACAGACTAACCTGGAATCCTGAATTAAACAGGGTCATAAAAGTATCTGAGAAAAATAGCAGCATGTAATTTATGTAGAGAAAAGTCGCGAATATGCAAATGATACTAACGTCATGTTGAGTGTAATGATGGCCAAGAGTGTAATTATGGCTGACAATCTGAGATTTTGCGCAAAACAAAGGAAATGCAGTTGACAAATGCGTACATCTCAAAGGCTGAACTGAAGTCAAAGCCTGTGTACCGGGCAAAGAAAAAAGCAAGAAGCATACAATAAAGATGCAAAAACAGAAAGTAGTAAACTTGGACCTACGTCGAAGTTTAAAAGAAAAGCAGTAAGTACGACAAAAAGTCGTAAAAGACGAAGATACTGAGCTAACCGGCCCAGTAAGAAAAGTAAAGAAACTCATAAGATATAGATGTGTTCTAACAATTAAGTTCGTACATGTAACAAAGAAAACACTAGTCATTGCGGCAAAGAAGTTGCAATAAATGTGACTGGATGTAGATTCAGTCGTAGCTATAAAGTTAGTGTGTGTGTCAGACAAAACCGAAGGATCTTCTTCTATAATGGTACTTAAAGAAGAATCAAAGTTAGAGTAACGACGTACTGAGGTATGTCGAACTGGGCTAAAAGAAGCACCAAAATTAGTATGGTGAACAATCGTATCATCAATACTGCAAGATTTCACCAAATCAGCAGAATGTATCACGTCAGCAGAATGCACCTGGTGATAAGACCGTGGCATAGCCCCTAAGGTGGAAGCAGTAAGGTTATGTTGCCGTTCCCAAGCAGCAATTTGTACCGGCGTACACACCTTTACACCATGTATCTGTCCGACAGTAAGGTCAACGATAGGCGCTCTGAGCATACATGCGTGTATATAACCAGTGAAAAACGGTGTGGCAATGTGGACTATGGCAGTCGGAAACGTCTCAACTGTCCCACCAAATGTCACACATTTCACCATTTTACCTGTTGCGCAAGATGGATGAACTAGAGACTGTCTAATTCCAACAGTTGCGCATCCCGAATCAAAAAATACTGAGACAGGATTATTATTCACAAATCCCTTATGTAGAGTAAAAGACCCTCTTCCGTCATGCGCAGCTAAGGCAGGAAGAGTGGGTAGAGGATGACCGCAACTCTAGGTAGTTATAGCTGTAGGTTCGAACAAAGTTTTGCACTCAGGGTACTGAGATGCTCTCTCGAAATCGAAAGCAGAGCAAGCAGTAGCATTTGAGACACTATCATTATTGTTACCTTGATTATTGATAACCTGGGGCTCCTGTTGAGCAGAGTTAGCATGGCGATGCGATCTATCATTTGGAGATCTACCGTCATATCGCGATCTATCGCGACTATTATCTCTATTGGGAGTATTGTTATTTCCTCTATTAGGACCATTGTTCTGATTTGAACCCCAGTTAGCATTGTTGCGATTACTATTTCCCCTTTGATCAAAATATCTATTAGATGGATTTTGTTGTCTCCGAGAAAAATTATTGTAAGGTTGATAATCTCTAGTATAGTTACCCCTTCCAAAATTTCCATAATTGTTGGAACCAAAATGCTGAGGTCCGTTAAATTGTCTCCAGTTTCTTGGAGAAGGAGAATTACTACGTGATGGACCCCCTTGGTACTGTCCAAAATCACGATTATCTCTCTTACCAAAATTGCGATCAGCACTTTGAGATCTATGGCGCAAATTAGGACCATATGGTATTGCCGAAGCCACGAGTAAACCCTCTCTGACTTAAGAGTGGCTAACAGTCATATTTGGGTGTGCCGTGACGTATTGGCAACAGTGTTGTTCTATATCTTTCAAGTTCGTAGGCTTTCGCTCATGTAGAAAGGAAAGAAAAGAAGTGTTAACTGATGACATGACTTTGTCACGGAGCAATAAGTCCATAAGAGCTTCATATGTGTGTTCAGTTTTTTAAAGTTCAATCCAACGTGAAAACGTAAGACGAATATTTGCTATAAACTCTGAAAAATCTTCCCCAGTCTCCGGTAATAGAGTTTTAAAGCGCAGACGATAACCGTCTTCATTAAGCTGATATTTCTGTATCAAGGCAGCCCTGACAGTATCATAGTTATTTTTGTCGGGCCCCTCCAACCTACTTACAACATTCATAGCTTCACCCGAAAGTAGTTGCATAAGTCGAGCACAATATTCCGACTTGTCTATCTTCTGAGATTCACATGTAAGTTTAAATCTATTTAGGTAAAATACGACATCGTCAGAGGTAGGTTTAAAAGCAGGCAAACTGAGCTTATAAGAATAAGCATTTGACTTATGAGAAGTAGTTTGAGTGTCTGTAGGATTTTGTGTATTAACATTATTCATCACCTTTAATCTTATAGACAAAACCTTTTCATCGTGCAGCCTCGTATTTTGTTCAGCTTGCATCTGAAGTTTCCTCTCTTCCATTTGCATTTGTATTTGCTGTTGAATTTTTTTTCTTCCATTTCCATTTGCTTTTGAATTTTTCTTTCTTCAGCCTCTAATTTCTGTTTTTCAGCCTCCATTTTCTGTTTTTCAGTCTCCATCTGAAACTTCTCTCTTCTGCCTGCATCTGCAATCTCCTATCTTCAGCCTCCATTTTCTGTTTTTCAATTTCCATTTGAAGTTTCCTCTCTTCGAATTTCTGAGCCTTGTCATATTCGACACGTGCGAATTCTTTTATTTCCTCAGTAGTCATACCAAGGGATTTCCCTTGTTTAATAAAGTAGTCTGAAGTAGACATTTTGTCTAATTTTATGAGATAGGTAACTTATGTAAATATACCCGGAGAAGCTCACTTTATCCCAACTCAGTGGGTGGCAAGTCCTTGCTTAAGAACTTGTATAATTACTTTTAAACCTATTAACAATGTCATTAATTACTTACAAAATATGTATCCTAATATTATCTGACCATGAGAGAAATAGACAACGTAAACAAGAGTGACGAAGACAAGATATAAAGAACAAATGACCACGTTCGCAGAATCAACTAATCAATACAGCAAACTAAAGAAAAAATATTGCAAAGAATGCAATGACACTGCAAAAAGCGTGACATGACAAGCAACAGCACAGTGTATAAACGAAAAATTTGTATATAAATAAACGATAGGCAGATTGAGACGGACGTTTACCAACAAAATGAATCACCAAAATAAGATACGTATAAGAAAGTAAGACGATAACAACAGTGAAAGAACTTGACGATACAGCTAAACAATCAGTTGTCACAGACAACCAAACACAGTGGACTCAAAATCCTACAGCTACCATGAGCTGGAATTCCACTGAGGGAAGTCTGCCAAAATTGTCCCTACAGAACGCTTACGAAGGCCCTTGGTGAACTGGGATGTTCCCTTCGTAAGTCACCACTCCAACCTCCAACATAAACGTAGAACATGTAACATAGAAGAAGGAATATAATCAATAGTCAAAACTCTGAGGAAGGCTCGATAACACAGAACAGTGGTACAGTTTACAAACAAAACGACCACTTATCTTCAAAATAAGGAACTCCCGGCCTCCGCGACAACGACAATGATGGGCATCGGGTATCACAATACAGTCCAACGTTGATGGCTACTGGATCTCCTAGCTTCCCAGGTCCTTGACATAGGATGACGTTTACTTGAACAGCTTGCACTAAAAAACTAGCACTGTCAGCACTGTAAATCCTGTTGAACTTGACATCACAACAAACTTCTGTACTTGGTAACACCCCAAAATGCTGGCTCACCACTTTATGTTAACCAGTTTATTTTCTTTAACACATTTTTTTGGTAGCAGATTAAGACTGGCCAATACTTCGGCTTCTAAGTCAAGTTTATAGTGGTGGAAAGAAGGCAATGCTGATATATATATATATATATATATATATATATATATATATATATATATATATATATATATATATATATATATATATATATATATATATATATATATATATATATATATATATATATATATATATATATATATATATATATATATATATATATATATATATATATATATATATATATATATATATATATATATATATATATATATATATATATATATATATATATATATATATATATATATATATATATATATATATATATATATATATATATATATATATATATATATATATATATATATATATATATATATATATATATATATATATATATATATATATATATATATATATATATATATATATATCAGCATTGCCTTCTTTCCACCACTATAAACTTGACTTAGAAGCCGAAGTATTGGCCAGTCTTAATCTGCTACATTTCCATTTGAAGTTTCCTCTCTTCGAATTTCTGAGCCTTGTCATATTCGACACGTGCGAATTCTTTTATTTCCTCAGTAGTCATACCAAGGGATTTCCCTTGTTTAATAAAGTAGTCTGTGTTCAAAGCCTTGGATTTACTATGCTGGCTTGTTTATGTATAGTACTGATAATTCAAAACCTTGGATTAGGTCAGCGCAAGTTATGTTATTATGAACCGTGATGCATTCGGCCCCGGTTAACGGATATTTGGATTTACTCACCCGATGCTGTATGTTTATGCTGTGAACTATTTATACCATGATGTCTACGTCACTGTGTCGGTAATAAACCGTGTATAACGTTATCAGTCGTTTCAACATTTCCTGACTCTTACGTTTACTGTGGTGTGTGGTTCCAGTCTGTGTTGGTATGCCAGAACCCTTTGCATTCGCGTACGTTGACAGTCACTCACTCACACACCGGTCTGTCATTCGTAAGCTCGACCAAGGCTGGTCGTCATTATCAGCATGTGTATATATATATATATACACATGCTGATAATGACGACCAGCCTTGGTCGAGCTTACGAATGACAGACCGGTGTGTGAGTGAGTGACTGTCAACGTACGCGAATGCAAAGGGTTCTGGCATACCAACACAGACTGGAACCACACACCACAGTAAACGTTAGAGTCAGGAAATGTTGAAACGACTGATAACGTTATACACGGTTTATTACCGACACAGTGACGTAGACATCATGGTATAAATAGTTCACAGCATAAACATACAGCATCGGGTGAGTAAATCCAAATATCCGTTAACCGGGGCCGCATGCATCACGGTTCATAATAACATAACTTGCGCTGACCTAATCCAAGGTTTTGAATTATCAGTACTATACATAAACAAGCCAGCATAGTAAATCCAAGGCTTTGAACACAAATGCAGTACAACAATAAGCCATCATAATCCAATGCTTGAGTAATAAACGCATTACATCAATAATCCATCATAATCCAAGCTTTGAACAACAAAATGCAGTATAACAATAAGCCCGTGCAATCCAAGGCTTTGTATGACAAATACACCGGGAGAAAAACATTCCCGTAAATCTATCTATCTTCACATCGATAATATATATATATTCTGTACTTATCAAATATTCTCCTTTACAAAAAGAACCCACTGGAACACACTAGCGAGATGGGACAACGACCATCCCGAAGCTCTGCCAGGAACGCACTGTCACGAGATTACTGCATCTCAGAACAGCTCAGTAAAAATTACTCATGCGCGGACAAACCGCGTGAGACTATCGCTCAGCTCAACCGTCTCTCCCCAAACTAACACTAAGAATATTCGACTACTTGCTTTATCACATTTTTTTTTAAAAACAACTAGCAACAACACAGTTGAGCTGTGTTAAAAAATTATCGAGCAATAAGCCCCCAACTCAAAAAATCATCTCATCACTAAAGCGTGCTAACTAACGTGTGTACAAAAATCCGACCCATACATATAAATCTTTAACACCTAACTCCAATTAATAAAACATGACTTAACACATACATATATGAACACAGTCACAGACATATATGAACACAATCAGACATATATGAACACAGTCACAGAACACAATCACAGACATATATGAACACAGTCACAGAACACAATCACAGACATATAGGAACACAGCCACAGACGTATATAAAAGTCACAGAACACAATCACAGATATATATGAACTCAGTCACAGACATATATGAACACAGTCACAGCCATATATGAACAGTCACACAATACAATAGCAGATATATATGAACACAGCGACATAACAATACCACATACATATATGAACACAATCACAGACATATATAAACACAATCACAGACACATATGAACCGAGTCACAGAACACAACCAAAGACATATATTAACACAGTCACATAACACAATCACAGACATACACGAACAAAGTCACAGAACACAATCACAGGCATACATGAACACAGTCACAGAACACAATTACAGGCGTATATGAACACAGTCACTGAACACAATCAATGACATGTTTGAACACAGTCACAGAATACAATCAACGATATATATGAACAATAATTGCAGAGATATATGAACACAATCACAGACATATATGAACACAGTCATAGAACACAATCACAAACATCTATGAATACAATCATAGACATATATGGACAAAGTCACAGAACACAATCACAGACATAAATGAACACAGTCACAGAACACAATCACAGACATTTATGAACACAATTACAGACATATATGAACACAATCACAGACATATATGAATACACTCACGGAACACAATCACAAACATATATGAACACAGTCACAGACATTTATGAACAGTCACAGAACAAAATCGCAGATATATATGAACTCAGTCACAGACATATATGAACACAGTCAAAGACATATATGAGCACAGTCACAAACACAATCGCAGATATATATGAACACAGCCAATGAACACAATCACATACATATATGAACACAATCACAGACATGTATGAACACAGTTACAGAACACAAACATATATGAACACAATCACAGACATATATGAACATAGTCACGGAACACAATCACAGACATATAAGAACACAGGCACAGACCGCAACCACAGAAATGTATGAACACAGTCAAAGAACACAATCAGAGACATATATGAACACAGTCACAGACATATATGATTAGTCTCAGAACACAATCGCAGATATATATGAACTCAGTCACAGACATATATAAACACAGTCAAAGACATATATGAGCACAATCACAGAACATAATTGCAGATATATATGAACACAGCCACAGAACACAATCACAGACATATATGAACACAATTACAGACATGTATGAACATAGTCACAGAACACCATAAAAGACAATAATGAACACAATCACAGACATATATGAACACAGTCACGGAACACAATCACAGACATAAAAAAACACAGGCACAGACTACAATCAAAGGTATATATGAGCACAGTCACAGAACACAATCGCATGCATATATGACCACAGTCACAGAACACAATGACAGATGTAAATGAACATAGTCACTGAACACAATTACAGACATAAGTGACCAAAGTCACAGAACACAATCAAAGATATATATGAACACAATTGCAGAAATATATGAACACAATCACAGACATATATGAACACAGTCACAGAACACAATTACAGACATGTATGAACACAGTCACAGAACACAATCGCAGACATATATGAACACAGTCACAGAACACAATCGCAGGGATATACGAACACAATCACAGACATTTATGAACACAATCACAGACATCTATAAAAACAATCACAGACATACATGAACACAGCCACAGAACACAATAAGACATATATGAACAGAGTCACAGAACACAATAGCAGAGATATATGAACACAGACAAATATGAACGGTCACATACTTCATTCGCAGATATATATGAACACAGCCACAGAACACAATCACAGACATATATGAACACAATCACAGACATATATGAGTGTGATGATATACATTGATACACCGATCCCATTTGTAGTATTTGTATAGTTAAAATAATGTAGAAATAAAAATTAGTGGAGTTGTGAGGTTTTGTCTTCGCCCACGCCAGCAATCGTATGGATTTTAGCAGACAGTAACGACGAATAAATAATACTATCTTTCCCTAACGACCTTGAAACTATTTAGAGCATTGGGACACGATCAATCCGGTTTTCATCTGGAGGGAGAGAGAAAGGAGCGACAGAAAAGTGATACTTTTAACATGTGTTGGTTGAAACAACACAAATTTGTAAGCAAACGCGCGTAGTATTGTTAGGCAGGTTTGAGTAAAAAGGCGGAAACGCCCCATGCATGCCGCTTAATATAATCACATCGTGGGAAATGTATAAACACACAGACAGCGCATGGCGTGCCAAATAGTACAGTTTCTGACGTAACGACTTGTGGTTTCGGTTTGAACAACGGGGAGAGGGGACAAAATGGCGTATTTATATAAAAGTAGAAATTGCCAAATAATATGGAAAATATATGGAATTCATTATTACTGGGAATGGGGCCATAAAACCTAATTAGTTTGATAGAATATGATCTCCTGATAAATAATATGTTACATTTTTCAAAATCGCCCCCTTAATACTAAAGATATTGACAAAATACTATATAGGTTCGTACAGACTGACAAGCAGACGCTCGTTTTTGCATTCACTATCGGTGACAATTTTTTGCACGCGTTGTTGAAAAGAAGCAGAAGAGGGAGGGTCAAAGTCCAAGGGGGGAACTTTAGGAGGGAGAGGCAAATGTATTAGGCCAAAAAGCAAGTCTATTTTTAACTAACGCCAAGATCGGGACGGACCGACAGACAGAGGTATCCCGAAATTGGGCTGTAATTTTGCCTTTCTTTTCAAATTGAAGTCAGAATTGGGAATCGTTCGATCTCATTGGCCAACACATTTAATATTACTGCAAAAATTTGACGGCTCGTCGCCATTTGACTAATACTGTCCCTCAGCCAGGACGATGTACTGAAGTATGAAGTTTAACTAAAACTAAAGAAAATACTTAAACAAATTCATAGTACAGCCAGCAGCAAAGCTGAATCTGTGCCATGGTCATCGTTCCTGTGTTTATTCATTGAATTCGTGGTAAGGCAGAAATTATTTATATTTTATTTAAAAATGTGAGTGAGAGATACTGCCATACGACAGTAACTACACAGGTACCTAGCTGACTTCTGCAGGGCCTAGAGGTTGGTTTATCTTATAAAAAATTACCAGAGATGTAGAATACACATGTTTTCTTAGGTGGTCAGGTGGAAACATATTACCCACCTTATTGTATGGAAACAAGAGATTAATGATAATATGACAGATACAGTGCAGCCATTAGAGGAGAGGAATGTGGAAAAAAAACGGGTACACCTTGTTATGTGGATGAGTTGGGTTGGTCAGATAGATCTGACCCAGGTCTTTTATTTTGCATGTATTATAATTTGTGGAAATAGTAGATTAAACATGATGTAAACAAGGAAACATAATTTCATGTTACAGGTTTTTTTTGTCTGGCACTAGTCCGGTGCCAGATTTCTGAGTGAAGAATTTGAGAAGACTTTGTATTCCAGTAGTGATAGGTGTACACGCGGTCTACCCCATTACTTTTGGACAAGTACAACAGTGGCCGTTGGCCGGAGTGACAACTGACAGCTACTACATGTGCTAGATAAGTATATAATCTGGCACATGATCGTTCATCAACGAAAATTAGTGTTTCCCTAACTGAAATAAATAAAACTATTTCCACCCAAGAAATTAAAATTAAAAGTTATGAAATAAAGACATGGGAGTGATTACAGAATCCCGACCCGCCTTCCAGTGCTAGTTTAACAGTAGTATTAGAAATATTTTAACACCATTATTAGATTTTAAAATATGTGTTTGGACAGATTGTCCCTTTTGTGTAATTGCATTGCATATATGTATATAAATTGATTTCATTTGAGTTGTAAGTCCTGACCAGAAGAATACTATGTTCAGGACAAAATAACATTGTAAAAAATAGTTTAATACCAAAATTTCAAACACGGTGTTAGTTCATTTGATCATAGACATTGATATTTGTTGATGTGTGTGTGTTTTAGTATTCAATTACCATCACACCACATGCTCATAACCCTAGACACTAGACGTGGTTATCATACATACTAGTCAATAATAAGTCTGAATGAGATCATAAGGTGGTAGCAGAAAGGATCTCTGAGAACTCACCCTAATAATTGTTATACTCAGGGGCCTTCACAGCTGACCTCATTCAGTACACTATAAATACATAACAACAACAGTTCATAACATCTAAATCCACCACAATGAACACAGTCACAGAACACATACACAGGTGTATATGAACACAGTCACAGAACACAATTGCAGATATATATGAACACAATCGCAGAGATATATGAACACAATCACAGACATATATGAACACAGTCAGCGAACACAATCACAGACATTTATAAACACAGTCACAGAACACAATCACAGGCATATATGAACACAGTCACAGAACACAATCACGAGAATATATGCCCACAGTCACAGAACACATTCACAGACACATATGAACACAATCACAGAACACAATCACAGACACATATAAACACAATCACAGACATATATTACCACAGTCACAGAACACATACACAGACATTATGAACATAATCCCGGACATGCATGAACACAATCACAGATATATATGAACACAATCGCTGACATATGTTGACAGTCACAGAACACGATCGTAGATTTATATGAAATCAGTCACAGACATCTATAAACACAGTCACAGACGTATATGAACACAGTCTCAGAACACAATCGCAGACATATATGAACACAGTCACAGAACACAATCACAGACATATATCAACACAGTCACAGAACACAATCACAGACATATATCAACACAGTCACAGACATACATTGACAGTCACAGAACACAATTGTAGATTTATATGAACTCAGTCACAGACATCTATGAACACAGTCACAGACGTATATGAAGACTGTCACAGAACACAATCGCAGATATATATGAACACAGCCACAGAGCACAATCACAGACATATATGAACACAATCAGAGACATATATGAACACAGTTACAGAACACAATCACAGACATATATGAACGCAATCACAGACATATATGAACACAGTCCCACAACACAATCACAGACATATATGAACACAGTCACAGAACACACTCACTGGCATATATGTACACAGTCACAGAACAAAATCACAGACATATATGAACACAGTCACAGAACAAAATCCCACGTATATATGACCACATTCACAAAACACAATTACAGACATTATGAACACAATCACGGACATGCATGAATACAATCACAAATATATATGAACACAATCGCAGATATAAGTGAACACAATCGCAGACATATATCAACACAGTCACAGAGCACAATCACAGACATATATCAACACAGTCACAGAACACAATCACAGACATATATCAACACAGTCACAGACATATATTGACAGTCACAGAACACAATCGTAGATTTATTTGAACTCCGTCACAGACATCTATGAAAACATTCATAGACATATATGAACACAGTCACAGAACACAACCGCAGATATATAAAAACAAAGCCATAGCACACAATAAGAAACATTTATGAACACAATCACAGACATATATGAACACAGTTACAGGACACAACCACAGACGTATATGAACACAATCACAGACATATATGAACACAGTCACAGAACACAATCACAGATATATATGAACTCAATCGCAAAGGTATATGAACACAATCACAGACATATATGAACACAGTCACAGAACAAAATCACACGCATATATAACCACATTCACAGAACACAATCACAGACATAATGAACACAATCACGGACTTGCATGAACACAATCGCAGTTATTTATGAACACAATCGCAGATATTTATGAACACAATCGCAAATATTTATGAAAGCAGTCACATAACACAATCACAAGTGTATATGAACACAGTCACAGAACACAATCACAGATATATATATATATATATATATATATATATATATATATATATATATATATATATATATATATATATATATATATATATATATATATATATATATATATATATATATATATATATATATATATATATATATATATATATATATATAGATATATATATATATATATATATATATATATATATATATATATATATATATATATATATATATATATATATATATATATGAACACAATCGCAGAGATATATGAACACAACCACAGACATATATGAACACAGTCAGCGAGCACAATCACAGACGTATATAAACACAGTCACAGAACACAATCACAGGCATATATGACCACAGTCATTGAACACAATCAAAGATATATATGAACATAATTGCAGGGATATATGAACACAACTACAGACATATACGAACCTAGTCACAGAACATAATCACAGACATATATGAGCACAGTCACAGACCACAATCACAGACATATATGAACACAATCACAGAACACAATCACAGACACATATAAACACAATCACAGACATATATGACCACAGTCACAAAACACATACACAGACATTATGAACACAATCCCGGACGTGCATTAACACAATCACAGATATATATGAACACAATCGTTGACATATATTGACAGTCACAGAACACGATCGTAGATTTATATGAAATCAGTCACAGACATCTATAAACACAGTCACAGACGTATATGAACACAGTCTCAGAACACAATCGCAGACATTTGAACACAGTCACAGAACACAATCACAGACATATATCAACACAGTCACAGAACACAATCACAGACATATATCAACACAGTCACAGACATATATTGACAGTCACATAACACAATCGTAGATTTATATGAACTCAGTCACAGACATCTATGAACACAGTCACAGATGTATATGAAGACAGTCACGGAACACAATCGCAGATATATATGAACACAGTCACAGAGCACAATCACAGACATATATGAACACAATCACAGACATATATGAACACAGTTACAGAACACAATCACAGACATATATGAACGCAATCACAGACATATATTAACACAGTCACAGAACACAATCACAGTCATATATGAACACAGTCACAGAACACAATAACAGGCATATTTGTACACAGTCACAGAACAGAATAACAGACATATATGAGCACAGTCACAGAACAAAATCACATGCATATATGACCACATTCACAAAACACAATTACAGACATTATGAACACAATCACGGACTTGCATGAACAAAATCGGAGATATTTATGAACACAATCGCAGATATATATGAACACAATCGCAGATATATATGAACACAGTCACAGAACACAATCGCAGATATACATGAACACAATCGCAGAGATATATGAACACAATCGCAGATATATATGAACACAGTCACAGAACACAATCGCAGATATACATGAACACAGTGACAGAACACAATAGCAGATATACATGAACACAATCGTAGAGAGATATGAACACAATCGCAGATATATATATATATATATATATATATATATATATATATATATATATATATATATATATATATATATATATATATATATGAATACAGTCACTGTACACAATCACAGACATTTGAACAGAGTCACAGAACATAATCACGAGAATATATGACAACAGTCACAGAACACATTCACAGACATATATGAACACAATCACTGAACACAATCACAGAACACAATCACAGACACATACACACACAATCACAGACATATGTCTACAGTCACAGAACACAATCATAAACATTATAAACACAATCCCGGACATGGATGAACACAATCACACATATATATATATATATATATATATATATATATATATATATATATATATATATATATATATATATATATATATATATATATATATATATATATATATATATATATATATATATATATATATATATATATATATATATATATATATATATATATATATATATATATATATATATATATATATGAACACAATCGCAGATATATATGAACACAATCGCAGACATATATCAACACAGTCACAGAAAACAATCACAGACATATATCAACACAGTCACAGAACACAATCACAGACATATATGAACACAGTCACAGACATATATTGACTGTCACAGAACACAATCGTAGATTTCTATGAACTTAGTCACAGACATCTATGAAAACATTCACAGACATATATGAACACAGTCACAGAACACAATCAGTCACAGAAAACAATCACAGACATATATCAACACAGTCACAGAACACAATCACAGACATATATGAACACAGTCACAGACATATATTGACTGTCACAGAACACAATCGTAGATTTATATGAACTTAGTCACAGACATCTATGAAAACATTCACAGACATATATGAACACAGTCACAGAACACAATCGCAGATACAGTATATAAAAACACAGCCATAGCACACAATCAGAAACATTTATGAACACAATCACAGACATATATGAACACAGTTACAGGACACAATCACAGACGTATATGAACACAATCACATACATATATGAACACAGTCACAGAACAGAATCACAGACATATATGATTACAGTCACAGAACACAATCACAGATATATATGAACTCAATCGCAGAGGTATATGAACACAATCACAGACATATATGAACACAGTCGCAGAACACAATCACAGACATATATGAACACAGTCACAGAACAAAATCACACGCATGTATAACCACATTCACAGAACACAATCACAGACATAATGAACATATATATATATATATATATATATATATATATATATATATATATATATATATATATATATATATATATATATATATATATATATATATATATATATATATAATATATATATATATATATATATATATATATATATATATATATATATGAACACAATCGCAGATATATATGAAAACAGTCACAGAACACAATCGCAGATATACATGAAAACAGTCACAGAACACAATCGCGGCTATACATGAACACAATCGCAGAGATATGTGAACGCAATGGCAGATAATATATGAATACAGTCACAGAACACAATCGCAGATATACATGAACATAGTCACAGACATACATGAATAGTCACAGAAGACAATCGCAGATATGTATGAACTCAGTCACAGACATATATGGACATATACACAGACATATATGAACACAGTCACAGACTTCAGTCGCAGATATATATGAACACAGCCACAGAACACAACCACAGACATACTTGAATGCAGAAACAAAGTAACACAGCAGCTACATACGATCCCATACGTTCAAAAACACAACAGACAGTCACATACATATATGAATACAATCCCAGACACATGCGAACACAATCGCAGACATACACGAACACAATCGCACACAGATGAACATAATAACAGACACAAAAACACAATCCCGGTCACATCCTAGCTCAATCCCAGACTCATACGAATACAATCACAGACACAGGAACACAATCCCAGATACACACAAACACAATTACAAGCTAACCCAAACACGTATGTAGGCAGAGGTACACAAACACAATGACACGAACAAAGATGAGCCTAGAAACGCACGAAGACTAACACAGACAAATGAAGATAGACACACACCAACTCATAGATTCACTAACACAAAACAATCTTCCACAAGCCAGCCAAGATTAACAAGACAGCTCGAGCTAATTCATTAGAAGATTCTCGTAACTTGACGCATTAGATGTTCAAGAACCACATACAATACATCTTGAAATGGTTACTGTTCGAGCATCTCTGGTCTGATTTTATTTTCCTCTCGCGACTCAGACCTGACGCGTAATCCTGACTGGATCCTACAAATCGCTGGTCATGGCATCAGACTGATCGATAGCAATTTCACTTCAGATCCAAAGGAATTTTTGTTAAAGGCGTTCGGGTAATGTGATAAAACTCAGCTTCTTTGGAGAAAATATAATTTTATATTGATTACGACATCAAAAAGAGTTTCTCTATGGACAAGAATAAACATTGGTAGATAAAGAGAATTTTAGTTCGAGGAAGTAGTTGTAGTTGTTGCTGATATTTTGTTCTTGCGGTTGTGGTAGTCATGTTGATGTTGTTGTTGGTTGAGGCGTAGACGAGGAAGTTGAGAATTTGAAAGAATTAAATTGGTGAGGTGTGAGATTAGCCCTGAAGAGGAAGATGAAAGAGTCGAAGAAGGAGAGGAGGAGGAATATAACCATCCATTCGACATCGACAGGGTGTAATAGAAAAGATGGACGACCGAGCTCTCTGTTTTTGGTGCCTGTCATTAGCGCGCGGGAGCATAAACATGGCCCTGTCCAATAAGGAAGCGTCTGGCAGTTTGATTATCCCCCCTTTTGCTACGTCCCATCCGTCTAAGCAACCAACCAATCGATTCTTCCAGTAACGATTTATCACAGTAGTTTAGCGCCAGACCTACGGGTATACCCCCATCCATCTCCCCCCTCCCCCCAACCAACCTTCGTCAACCCAATCCCAAGTTCACACAAGTTTTCCAATCACCCGGCTTTCCCAAGGGGCTTTACAGACATTCCTCTTCGAACGTTTCCAGACCGCTCTGCTCAGTCGATGTCCTACTCTCCTTCTCTCCAGCTTCTCCATATCCAGTCGGCTCTTTCTTTTTTAAGACAAATGTTCTTTAAATGTTTGCTTCCATACCATATTTTATTTCCACATTTATCCTTCACAGCTTAACCAACTCCTCAGACTATGACCTGAAGCTCCACGTATCCAACAGTGTACCAGTCATATCCGGTCCTCAAAGTACAAGATTTATTAACGCTATGCTCCAGCCCACCGAGTTACCGCCTTCTATCTCATTTTTCTGACTTTCACAAACACGTAAATAAAACTGCAGACCCCATCGTCTTCCCTTTAGTACTTTTTTTTAAAACCACCCTTCCTCCCTCCCATCTCCTTGCCCTAAAGTTCTCTCAATTCTCTCACCATTATCATCCGGGTCATTATCATTGTCTTCATCCGGAGATAAATCGTGCCATAAACTATGTCCTGCCATTTATTCGCTTTCATTAGATGACGGTTCCTTGATGTAGCGAAATATTAGATCCTAACCTCTTAACTGGTTATAGCCAGGAAAGATGCGATGTCATATCAGTAACAAATCCCAGTCTCCAGACAGCTCTCGCCGACGTATCAATAGACAGTACTTTTTGTTGCTGGACTATATAACAGTGCTTTCTACTATTGCAACAAGAATGATCTCTTGATGATATGAGGATAGATTACTTGGGCTGCATGAAAGGTCATTGGTATTTTGTGTTGCTGGTGGTGCATCGTCTCTCAGCAATACATGGAGGGTTCTTTTTTATGCGGGGGGGGGGGGGGGGGGGGGGGGGGGGGGGGTGGGGGGGGGGGGGGTGGGTGGGGGGGGGGGGGGGGGGGGGGGGGGTGGTAGGAATTGGGAGGTTACAAAATGAGTCTTTTGGAGACACATGTGAGTCTCTTGGTGGTAGGTGGAGGGTCTATAGATAATATATTGTTAGTCTCTTGGTGGTAAGCGGTGTTGCCACTCCTAAGTTGATTCACCTAGATCTAGGTTTTTTAAAATCCCGTCTAGGTGTAATTTTACTTCATTAGTTGAAGGACGCCACCTAGATTTCGCCCAAATTTGCCCCAATTCGTCCAAAGAAGCTCAAAAATAGCACAAAATAGCCCAAAAGTAGCCCAAGTCACCGATATCTAGGTTGTTTTTTTTTTTCAAAATTCAGAGTGGCACTGGTAAGTGAAGGGACTGTTGGTGGTATGTGGAGGATCTATTGGTGGTGCATTGGTGATCTCTTGATGGTAAGTGCAGGGTCTATTGATGGTATATTATTGGTCTCTTTGTACTGCGTGGAGGGTCTCTTGGTGGTATATAGAGGATCTCTTGGAAGTATATAGTCTCTTGGTAGTATATAGAGGGTCTCTTTTTACTGCGTCGAGGGTCTCTTGGTGGTGTATAGAGGGTCTTTTGGTGGTATATAGAGGGTCTCTTGGTGTTATATAGAGGGTCTCTTGATGGTATATAGAGGGTCTATTGGTGGTATGCAGAGGGTATCTTTATGGTGCCAGGAGGATCTCTTAAAAGTACATATAAGATCTCTTTATGGAAAAGAGGGGGGGGGGTATCTCTGGATGGTATGGTTAGTGGAACCTAGAATAAGAAGTAGTATGATCTAGTCACCAACCTTTAAAACTGGCCAACAGACAATTAAAGAAGATCATCACCAAAATGTTATGGACCAACTAATTATGAAAAAGAATCCATGAAAGAAAAAAATCATACAGACTTCAGAATGTCATTAATCCTTTTTTAAATGGAACTACATTACAATCTTGATAGACGACCTGAAGGCAAAGAAAGGAACGCTAACAGTAGCTTAAAAGAAATCACGTGACGAAGTAGAGTTGGTACACTAAACAAAAACGGTGAAGCATTCATGAACGTCTGGGCTTTAAATAAATTTGGTAGCATCTTTCCAACTTAAAGATCCCATAAAGTAATATGTATATTATCAGACCCCAGGACGAACTATCAGATTGATCATATTTGTATTTAAAAAAAATCTATCATTATTATATGTCGATAAAATATATTCATTCGCTCATCACCGTTGTTCCATCTGCTTGTATCGCCCATTTGGTATTTTCCCCATCATCATAGATTTTTGCAGTACCTGTATGTAGTTCTTGTCCTTGTCACCTGTTCGTAACTGTGGCTGACGAAGGGTAAAACCCGAAACGTCCCTTGTTTCATGTGTACCGTTAACTTGTAAAACTGATTTCATACCATATTATTTTTTTATTTATACATATATTCATCCCTGTTTAGTTCACGCGGGTTTCTGAAGAGGCAAATAAAGAACACAACTGCCACACCCTAAAGCATGTAGTGCAAGGCCACTAAGATGAGGTTGTTTATAGGCCTGGATACTACAACATGTCAAACGTTTGTCATAGTAACCATTGCTGCAAGAGTTTGTGAATGATTGACGTAAACTTCCTGCAAGTGGCAAAGCTATATTTGTGACTCCGTGCTCCGATAGGAGCGCAACAGGGAATGATGATTGATGATTGATGATGATTGATGGTGATTGGTGATTACTGATTGACAATGATGATTGATGATGATTGATGATGATGATTGATGACAATGATGATTGATAATGATGTTGTCCTGGCGACAGGCCTGTAGATTTAGCATGACTAACAAACTGAACGGAGAAGACGAAGACCATAAACTCATTCCTTCAACAACATCATTGAATTCTTTCCTTCAACCATCTCCATGAGGTAAGTACTGTTGAGAGGCTGTGGGAGAAGGAACGAAGTACCCCACGCCTGCGGGTTCTGTTAGAAGATTTAGTATTATTATTACTGTAGGCTTGTAAACTTGACACGTAGACTGTCTTGGTGAACAGAACTGTGGTATGATCAATACAACGTGTCAACTTTTAACATCATCGAGAACTCGAGAGAACTGGATAACAGTCCATATATTTATTCACAACGATTAATTTGGAGATGTATGATGAGGATCCAGTTGTACATATATAGCATTCAAGCATGCCACGAATCAATGTTTCTCATTCGCCATGTCCGATTTAACAAACTGCTCCACAGTGAAATACATCTACTTCATCCCATGGACATAAACCGGAGATATCTTCATATACACAGGTCAAGGATCATATACTGACCCTTAAATCTACATGTCTTATCTCCTTCATGAACACAGTCCAAAAGCCCCTGACAACCTTCACCGTGTCACACCTCACAACGCCCCATCGATTCATGCCACATTTCACAGAAGTGCTCTGTGGTACAGAACAACCACTGCAATTAACCAATGTAGTTTTCCTGCACCCCAGAGCAGCTCCCAACAAATACCATGAGTTTTTTGGAGAAAAAAAGTAACAAGTGTTCCTTCCCTCAACAACACCATAAGTTCCTTCCCTCAACGACACAAAAATTTCTTTCCCTCAACAACACAGAGATTACTTCCCCTCCCTATTATCATACACTATTTCTCTCAAACATTCCACACAATCAAACATACACCGAATAATAAAACAAGCAATGAATAGTTTCGGAGCTTCTTATTGGAGCCAAAACACATTTCAAACAATTTTCTATACAAGAATAGTGAGATGCGAACGTATAAAAAAGGGCGACAGAAAGAGAAATTTAAAGAGAAAGACAAAGAAATAGTTATTTCCTATAACAGTGATTGTATTTTCTCCATCTCAGAGTTGATGCGTGTCTGCACGCTTTGTATCTGTGTCATCTGTCGCGAACATCGGTTGGGCTGTTTCAGAGTTGAGCAATTTGTCTGCGCCATCAAAACAATTATGCACTTGTCTATGAAATAGTCTCTTCGTGCGTGATTTCTAGACTCACCGCAGGCTCGCGTGAGGCAACATTATAATAACATCAGTGAAAGACAATCAAGAACTGATAGGATGTGAGTCGTAATGGAAGTTACGGATAATTTTGCTATTATGGATTATGGGTGAAATGGGAGGGGTTGTAATGTACTGAGGATATGAGAAAGGGGGAACAATATAAAAGGATAGATAAAGATGTTAGCAGTGTGTAGGAGAATGTGCATGTCAAATTATTATGGTTTAGAAGTTAACTTTGAGTGAAAGATTGTTGTGTCCGCCTGGATGAGTAGAGTGCTGTTCAGTAAGTTAACAAGTATTGCACGGAAGAGGTCTTAATTCAACTCGTGGAAAATACAACATCAGTACATCTAAGATAGAAGCTATGTGATCATTAGACCCCCAGGCTCACTTAACATACACGTCGATAACTTTCAGACCAAACAGGCTGCAAGTTTAAATTTCTAGGAAACATCTTGACACAACATGAAGACTTGACAGTGACACTGAAAAACGATGTAAAAAAAAACCAGTTCGGTGAATTACCTGCATTGTCACCACGACTCAAATAATCAGAATATCAGTAAGAAAACTAAATGACAATTGATAAACAGCATATTCTTACCAACTCTTTGCTATCAGTATCAAACATGCTCCCTGATCAGAGCATTGGAGAGAAATTCAAATCGTGTAAGATTAAATACTTAAGAGGGGCCATTAATGTAACCAGGAGAGACAGAATCAGAAATTACGAAATCAGAAAAATTGTACGAACAATATCCTACATCACCTACCTAAAAATACGTCAAATAAAGTGGCTTGGCCATCTTGTAAGAACTGAGCCTTATCGATTACCACTATGTGCCTACAATAGTAGAAGATTTAGTTTTAGAGCACAGGGAAGACCAGGAGGCAGATGGGTATGACATAAATCCTACATTAACTCTTGCTGACACCAGCCATTGCCCAAGAACGTAAATGTCAGTTCCCCATATGTCTTTACGACAAGAGTCGACCTAACAAGTAAAAGTAAGGGTCCAGTCCATCTCCACATCATCAGTTGCCAGTATGTTATTAATAATTGTTGTTCTAGGTTGAGACATTCAACACCAACCTAAACGTCTTAGACGTATTGATGAACCCGTATCACGTGCTATGCCAGTGTAGCTGACATCTCTCGCTCCGTTATAAATTGGTGAGGATAATCCCATAGCAGATACTTCCATAGGGGAGCGAAGTGTTAGAAACCTCACTTTACCAAGTCCAGCACTGAAGGTGGTGGAGACTTGTTCCCTTCCTTGCTGCCTTTTCCTTCCCTAACTCAAGAGTACAGTCGGGTACCATTTACAGCTGGGTAGACTGGGACGTAATGCCACCGCAACAGCCTCTACGCTTTCCTATATGAAACCAAAATTAAATAAACTAGAACTTATTACAAAATGGCGCAGCGTAACTTTCATGCCTGTGCCTGTTCCCTTGTCCCTTATAATCCCTTACCCGAGGATTCCAGAGAATGCGCGTTTTAACCAACTCCGGCTTCTTACTAATGTTCTTGTTCCATTGGTTTTTGACTGGCTCTTCCCCTCAGTTGCCAGTAGAAATCTGATCAAACCATTTCAATCCTTCTATTCAGCCCAAACACCCTTTTATGAAAGTCTACATCTTTCTGGTTGTCATTTATGTTGTTCTGCGTGTTATAATATACTCAGTATCATTTAGAAAGCATTACGTCACACAACGTTTTACGTCTGTTTGCGCGCCTGTGCTTTACAAGAAGTGTGCATCACGTCGGACATAATATGTGGTGTGAGCTTGACAAGGTATAGACAGTCATGCGACTCGAAGCTGTGCAACTGTGTGCGTAAAAGTTTTTGAATAAAAGGAATGTTCAATGCCCACGAAGCAATATTTTTGTGGTGCCTAGTTGGCAGGTAGAATAGCGTGATTCGCTTCCGTAGCTAGGCGGTGCTGCCGTTCGGAAGGTCCTGGGTTCGATTCTCCGGTAAGTATCTCACTTGTGTTGTTTTTCTGTTGTCTAGTTTTCTACTTATTTATTTGTCACAAGTGCCTAAAACATACCTTTATGTGTGTAATATTTATTTATTTACAAGTAAAATGTATCTCCTCTGGCTTGTAGTGGTTCAGTCTTGTGTCCAGCTTTGGATATCTGATTTATGATAGCATGATTTTATCTGCTAGTTAGAGACCATTATTGCCGCAGTGATTAAGAGTCTATTGACCCTCCAGGTATATTCCGTAGTCAAAACCAGATTGTACATCACATTAGATTGGTGAGCTTGAGAATTTATCTATAGATTGTAAGCTAGCTATTTACTTTGGAGTTACGCATTCAAACAGTACAATGTATTGCTTCATTATGATTCTCGTATTTGAATAATTACAATTATACAAGTTGCGCAAACAGACGTAAAACATTATATGAGACATTATAAAAGAGTGGTCTGGGATCCTCGCCGGTGCTACGGAATTCGTGCACTGTGCTGAGATCCTCCTTATGTGATCTAAGGAAGGAGACTGGAGCACTGATGGAGTTGTCAGAGTGCAGTGAAGATGATCCTTAAAACTAAACCAAACCAAACCAAACCAAACCAAACCAAAAGAGTGGTCGTCCGAGAAGAGCGGGGT
Source organism: Oreohelix idahoensis (assembly GCA_024509875.1). NCBI lineage: Eukaryota > Metazoa > Mollusca > Gastropoda > Stylommatophora > Oreohelicidae > Oreohelix > Oreohelix idahoensis. The sequence continues at coordinate 49,766 of JAMPIV010004491.1, forward strand.
TCTTCCAAGATAGAGTCACTGAAAAGAAACCTCCCACTTGAATAGCCTACCATCACCTGCCACTTGAATAGCCTACCATCACCTCCCACTTGAGTAGCCTACCATCACCTCCCACTTGAATAGCCTACCATCACCTCCCACTTGAGTAGCCTACCATCACCTCCCACTTGAATAGCCTACCATCACCTCCCACTTGAATAGCCTACCATCACCTCCCACTTGAATAGCCTACCATCAAGTAAATCCTCAACACGCCACTGGATAAGGATAGTGTTGATTATCTATGCAGATAGTGTCTGTGACGGTATTGCCTCCCCTGCTTTGCAGCCAGCATGCTGAATTCATGGAACTGGTTGCCCGTACAGAGGTGCGCATGTCCAGATAAAGAAGACCATGTGACCTGGTAATAGGACTTCAATCGACCTAATATTTAGACGTCCCTTGATTTTATTTGCTTAAAAAAAAATAACATTTTAGACTTACATTTATTCATATATGCACTTCTTATCTTACTGTTACTGTACCCTTTCACCTTACCTGTTTAACATTTATGCCGAGAATATCATGAGAAACGTAAGAGATGACCAAGAACACGCAGAGTTTGACCCATTTAACATCGGCGGGTACCAAATCCCGGAAATCAGATATGCTGACGACACAGTCCTCCTATCGACCAACCCAGAAGGACTTGAACAATTAATTCTGTCCACCAAATAACACAGCGAGGCCCAGAATCTATACCTAAACACCAAGAAGACCAAAGTATTGACAACAGACAAAGTAAAGACCAAACCAGAAATTGAAATTGATAACGAAGAACTGGAAGGTGTTAATGAATTCGAATACTTAGGATCAATCATCAACAGCTCTGGCGACTGTGCAGTAGAAATTAAAAGAAGACTTGCAATTGCTTCACATAAACTAATACAGATGAAAAACCTATGGCAAGGCACAAGCAAAGAAACAAAGTTAAAACTGATCAGAGCATGTATATTCCCAGTAGCAACATACGGCTGCGAGACTTGGACACTCAATAAAACAGTTGCAAAAAAAGGTTACATCATTGGAAATGAAATACTACAGAATGATGTTGAGAATACCCTGGACAGAAAAAAGACCAACAGAGAAGTACTGCACTCACTAAACGTAGAGGAAAATTGGCTCCTAAATACCATCGCAATAAGGAAGCTGACATTTTTCGGTCATATAAAAAGACATAATAGTCTGGAAAGAATAGTGATGGAAGGCATGGTTCCTGGAAAAAGGGGAAGGTGTCGACCTAGACGACGGTGGACCCAGGACGTCACAGAGAGTCTGAACTTGTCTTTGGCTGATGCAGGTCGACTTGCCCAGAATCGTGATGCGTTCAGAGCAGCTGTAATGGAGACAACGTTCTGGAAAGAATACGTCTGTTAAACTCTTTCTTTGTATAGTTGTTAACTCATACTGGCTACTAGTTGTTGAATCATGCTTTATTTGTTAAATGATGTGAATGTCCACCAGTGGATAAATGTAGATGTTGGGACTGGTGTAGTAAAGTGTAACGATTGTCAACTCATCAAACCCAGCACAGTTTTGGTCATACAGGTCATCTTGTCCTGGAACGTGATGAGGCTCCGACAAGAATGTGAGTGTAAACAATGAGTGTGTATCTGAATGTCAGTACGCGAATGGTAGAATGATTCGATAGAGTTGACAGGTTGGTAGTACATCACTCATACTCACACTGTTCGAATTCAAGAAGTACTGGAACTACGGTGGTCTTTTTATAACATTTAATGGGACGCACACTTGGACAGTACGTGTATGGTTACAGGAACAAATGTCGACATAGACAGCATAATGTTGATCACAGGAATATCATCTTAAGTTAGCATTCATGCTTGGAAAATATCATAATGGAGCATTCGTAAATAAGCATTCAGCGTTCCATCATGTAAATCATCTGGCTTTACTGACTGGGCACGTCAGACCATAACCAATACATAGGAAGGCTCCTAGACCTAACCTCGTCTAGCGAATATTCCTTCACGTAAAGTTCAATATATATATATATATTTCATAATATAGGAATCCCAGACATGGGTTCTCACATGTAGCAGTGATCTCTTGGTTCATCGAGCGATAGTACAGGCATCCCTTTTTCTCACTCGATAAATACAAAGTATATGAATTTCAACATGGCTGTTCTCTCTCTCGTGAGCTTCACTCACTATAGAATATAGACCAAAATTAGTCATTCATTAAATGTCCTCATTTCTTCATAGGTTCTCTCATAGAGGTAATTGAATAATATCATACAATCCAGTGCTGATACATAGGAATGTCTTCTTCCTTTGAATGGATATTCTTTTTAAAAGTACCACTGTGCATCTGCTTATCAACAACGATGGCGAAGCCCAAGTTCATAATAAATTGTGGTTTTACCTTTTTATGCGAAATATAACTTTGCCATTCCTTGGCAAAAGAGAATAAACACTGGGGTAAAGTACATACAACATGTCTAAATGATTATCACTTTTCCCCATCCATATATAGATCACTATTTCGGCAAAAAGCCTGCTACAACAAAACTCGGCATCCTCACAGGATGACAGCCATGGATCACACGCTTTGCTAGCGATACTTCCGCTGCATAGCCTTTGACCTTTTCTAGCGACAACCAAATTAGTTCGACTTAGAAATGCAAAGATATCCATATATAAGATAGACTCGTCCTACTCATACAAACACTACGTATAAATTCAGGCCATAGATATACTGAAGCAAGAACAATCTATTCCTACCCAGCCACAGAATAAATCGCAGTAGGCCTAGAGTCGTCTGCGGAGTCCGATCGAAGATGACAGAACTATTTTCAAGGGAAGCAACCCAAAAATGACTTCTCCTTAAGCACTTAAAAAGGAAATACTTTGCTTACAAAATATTTGCGAACATAATAAGAATATAAATGTATTATATTGCAAGATAGTAAAAATTGCCCTTTACAGTCTTACCACACCTCCCGGGGAAAAAAAAATAAAATTTTTTTTAAAAATACATCTAGGAGCACCGTAGAATAGGCTCACAACGCAAGAATACTGCGCAGATGAAAATATCAGGAATAACTATAATTCCTAATATGACTGGTGAGAATATATATCTCAAAATCTGAGAGAAATTGTTTCCCTACGAATAAATGTTTCCAGGAAGGTGTGATGTACGTATAATACAATTCTGGTAATTATACAATGCATACCAAAAATTCACACTACAATCTTAAATTTATGATTTATGAAGAAACAATCATCAAAGACCAGCGGTGAATTAACATCAATAAACCGCTAAGTAGCGATACCATCATTCTATTATTAAATTACAAATGTGTATCTTAGTAAAGAAACAAAAAATAACTGTTGTAAAGTTATACATAATAAAAAGATCCAATATTTAACAGTTAAGTGGCATCATGTGGGCATCTGGACAGAATGTCCGCCATCACATTTTCTGAACCACGGATAGCTCGTACCGAAAAATGAAAAGGTTGAAGAGCGATTGCGTATCGAGTTGATCTCGAGCTCTTCAAGTTTTTACTTTGGATAGCCGTAAGAGCTTTTTGGTCAGTTTCCACCAGGAAATGCACGCCCAGAAGGAATCTTTGGAGTTTGAGAATTGACCAAACCATTGCCAATAATTCACGGTCTAAAACCGAGTAATTCCTTTCTGCAGCATTAAGTTTTCTGGATATGTACATTACAGGATGCAGAGTTCCAGAGTACTCTTGCATTAGTGCCGCTCCAATCCCAGTGGATGAAGCGTCACTACGAAGAACAAATGTCTTATCTGTTGTAGGTAACACTAAAATAGGTGGTGATGAAAACATAGTTTTGATCTTCTCTAGTGAAGATTGGCATTCATGAGACCAGTGAACCATGTTAGGCGACCCTTTCTTTAATAGTGTAGAGAGAGGTGCCATGATAGAGGACAGATTCGGAATGAAACGTCCATAAAATTGTATGAGACCTAAAAGACTTCGCACTTGCTTTTTAGTCCTAGGGATAGAGATGTTAAGTATCTTAGTGATATTATGGTCTTCTGTCTTCAAGAAACCGTGACCTACTCGATGGCCTAAGAAAGCAATTTCGCTAAAGCCAATACAAGCTTTAGATGGTTTTGCTGTCAGGTTATACTCACGTAGAGTTGATAATAATTCAACTAATCCTGAATAGTGATCTTCCCAAGTATCGCTGAAAAGACAGATATCGTCTAGATAAGCAATGACATCTGACCGATACGATAGGATTCGACGCATCATGCGTACAAATGTAGCTGGTGCGTTCATAAGGCCGAAAGGCATAAAATTCCATTGGAAAAGGCCTCTGGGAGTAGAGAAAGCGGTAAGAGGTTTGGCGCGTTCGGATAATGGAACTTGCCAATATCCTTTAGACAAATCAAGTTTAGTGAAAAAATGCGATTTAGAAAGACGAGTAAGTAACTCTTCTAGTAAAGGCATAGGTTCAGCATCGAACTTCGTAACTTGATTCAATTTGCGATAGTCAACGCAAAGACGTATGTTATTGTCTTTTTTTCGAACAATAACCATCGGCGAAGAATATGCAGAAGTGGATGGTTCGATTATTTGTAAATCTATCATTTCATCCAACTCCTTTTCAACCTGTGTTTGGAAATATATAGGGATAGGATAAGGCCTAACCCTAATTGGAGTATGTTCAGTTAGAACAATGTCATGCTCAATGACATGAGTTTGTCCAGGGATGTCAGTGAGGACATCCTGAAATGTTTGTAACATAGACGAAACTTGTCGCCGTTCTCCTAGAGACAAATCAGGAGAAACAGTAACGTCTTTCCATGATTCACTAGAATGAAGTGGGATCATTGGAAGCGGGAGATTAACATCCGAAAAAACTTGTTTCCTCATCCTGTATTACAGACAGTGATGAGTAATGACCATGTTTGACATGAGAATCGTCCGTTGCCTGGAAAATAGGCTGTAGATAGTCAGGACGTTCATGGAACTCCGTAAGCATATTGATGTGGAAGGTTTTATGCTTCCCGTTAATATCGACGATGTAGTCAACATCTGAAATTTTCGATATTATATCGTACGGACCTTTCCAACTAATAAGGAGTCTATTTTCACGACAAGGTAGCAAAACAAATGCTTTGTCACCAGGACAAAGTTGTCGTAAAGTTCTCTTCTTATTAGCAAATTGTCTTGCCTTCTGCTTAGCAAACTCAGAAGAGGACGTTGCCAATTTGCATGCTTCGATAATCTTTTGTCTCAGCGCGATGACATACTCGTAAGAAGATTTTGTGTCATCGTCAATATTGTCAGCTGTTATAAGATCATGCAGCAAAGACATTGGGCCGCGCGGTCGCGCGCCAAAGACAAGTTCAAAGGGCGAAAACCCTGTATGTTCATTGGGGACCTCTCTGTATGCGAAGAGGGCCGCGGGTAAAACCCTATCCCAATCCTGAGGATGATCCTCAGTTATCTTCCCTAATAAGTTCTTAAGTGTTCTATTTAGTCGCTCGACCATCCCATTGGACATAGGATGATAGATGCTACTCAAAGATCTCTCTATCTGTAGAGTAGACATTACTTGAGACATGGTATCCGATATCAGTTGGGTGCCATGATCTGATAATATTTCTCCGGGGAATCCCAGCCGAGAAAATATAAGCCAAAGAGCATCTGCAATGTCAGCGGTAGTAATGCTCTTTAGAGGGATAGCCTCTGGCCAACGTGTGCACATGTCTACACACGTTAAGATAAACTGATGTCCTCTAGCAGATTTGATCTTGAATGGACCAATGATGTCTATCGCCATTTTCTGGAATGGACGAATAGGAATATCTGCAGCCTGAATAGGCGCAGCATGACGAGGACCTTTGGATTTGACTTCTTGACATACTTTACAGGATCGACAATAGATCCGTATGTCCTTGTTCACAAAAGGCCAAAAGAAAGCCGCAAGAACTCTTGACTTTGTACGGGAAAAACCCATGTGACCAGCACACTGAGAGTCGTGTGCATGTTGTAAGATCTTAACTCTCAAATTCTTGGGTACAAGAATCTGAGAATGACTTGACTTAGTGGAGTCTTGCACCATACGTACAAGTACGCCATTCTTCATTGTAATCCAAGATTTACAATTTGAATCTTTATTCGGATCACCTTTTGTTACAAGAGTGAAGAATTTCTTAAGAGTCGGATCTTCTTCTTGTTGTTTTATAAACGAGTCACGAGAAATTACCAAGGGATCATCTTGGTTATGCACTTCATTATCTTCAACAGAATGTCCACCAGTGGATAAATGTAGATGTTGGGACTGGTGTAGTAAAGTGTAACGATTGTCAACTCATCAAACCCAGCACAGTTTTGGTCATACAGGTCATCTTGTCCTGGAACGTGATGAGGCTCCGACAAGAATGTGAGTGTAAACAATGAGTGTGTATCTGAATGTCAGTACGCGAATGGTAGAATGATTCGATAGAGTTGACAGGTTGGTAGTACATCACTCATACTCACACTGTTCGAATTCAAGAAGTACTGGAACTACGGTGGTCTTTTTATAACATTTAATGGGACGCACACTTGGACAGTACGTGTATGGTTACAGGAACAAATGTCGACATAGACAGCATAATGTTGATCACAGGAATATCATCTTAAGTTAGCATTCATGCTTGGCAAATATCATAATGGAGCATTCGTAAATAAGCATTCAGCGTTCCATCATGTAAATCATCTGGCTTTACTGACTGGGCACGTCAGACCATAACCAATACATAGGAAGGCTCCTAGACCTAACCTCGTCTAGCGAATATTCCTTCACGTAAAGTTCAATATATATATATATTTCATAATATAGGAATCCCAGACATGGGTTCTCACATGTAGCAGTGATCTCTTGGTTCATCGAGCGATAGTACAGGCATCCCTTTTTCTCACTCGATAAATACAAAGTATATGAATTTCAACATGGCTGTTCTCTCTCTCGTGAGCTTCACTCACTATAGAATATAGACCAAAATTAGTCATTCATTAAATGTCCTCATTTCTTCATAGGTTCTCTCATAGAGGTAATTGAATAATATCATACAATCCAGTGCTGATACATAGGAATGTCTTCTTCCTTTGAATGGATATTATTTTTAAAAGTACCACTGTGCATCTGCTTATCAACAACGATGGCGAAGCCCAAGTTCATAATAAATTGTGGTTTTACCTTTTTATGCGAAATATAACTTTGCCATTCCTTGGCAAAAGAGAATAAAGACTGGGGTAAAGTACATACAACATGTCTAAATGATTATCACTTTTCCCCATCCATATATAGATCACTATTTCGGCAAAAAACCTGCTACAACAAAACTCGGCATCCTCACAGGATGACAGCCATGGATCACACGCTTTGCTAGCGATACTTCCGCTGCATAGCCTTTGACTTTTTCTAGCGACAACCAAATTAGTTCGACTTAGAAATGCAAAGATATCCATATATAAGACAGACTCGTCCTACTCATACAAACACTACGTATAAATTCAGGCCATAGATATACTGAAGCAAGAACAATCTATTCCTACCCAGCCACAGAATAAATCGCAGTAGGCCTAGAGTCGTCTGCGGAGTCCGATCGAAGATGACAGAACTATTTTCAAGGGAAGCAACCCAAAAATGACTTCTCCTTAAGCACTTAAAAAGGAAATACTTTGCTTACAAAATATTTGCGAACATAATAAGAATATAAATGTATTATATTGCAAGATAGTAAAAATTGCCCTTTACAACGTCACATGATGATGATCTTACTGTTGATACCTCTTACTTTATTTTATTATTTTGTTACATTTGGGAAAATTCGAGGCAGGTATAAGGGAACTAACAACTAGAAATACATGGAGGCATATCTGGAGTTATCCTTATATCATCACCAGCTACGCATAATGCTATAGTATACAGACGTGGAAGTGAACCTCTGTCTGTGAGGCTAATTACACCCTCATTGACTCTTGATATCATCCACACACTTCCAGCCTGTGTTGAAACATGTTGAGAATCAAGCATTGCACACTAAGCTTGGAGGAGTCACTTGGGCTACAGACGTAACTCTGGCTTTATCTCGTTGGCTGCATGCAAGGGGATCTCACTATGAACCCATGATAGGCCGGGGAGCTGAGAGGTGGCTTTGTCTAGGACGTGACAGTTCCTTGAGGCAGCACAGAAACAGAACACATAATTTTATTACTGCGCATTTTGCGAGTCCCCTTGGATGGCGGGGAATGCACAGTTTGCCACACGCTTCTTCCTCCTAGCTTGGGACGAGATCGTTTAAATCAGTGTTTCTCAACCTTGATAGTAGCAACGCCCCCTTTTGACAACTAATATTTTAAAAAGCCCCCCACCCTTTTAACACCCCCTTGCTCTTTATCGTGTATACACAAACACACACACATATACATATATTCCACCATACTTTTAAAAGAGCAATGCAGTAAATGAGTTATCTTTTCTTATAATATAAAGAAGAAGAGAAAGCACATTTATAAAAGTATAGTTATATTAAATATGTGTTTAAGTACGGAATTATATACACCACAAGTTTATTATCTTTGAATTACAAATTGCCGGAGCAAATGATATAAAATTAGTTCTAGCAACTCTATAACTATCATAATCACATCATTTTAATAGCGCCTAAATGACTGCATATATATCTTCAAATCTGAATATTTAAGCCTCCCCTTATGTAAGGTTAGTTTGGTTGTGTCGAGAGGCTAACGAATGTTTCGAGTGTTGAAGGGACATAAATCTCCGCCTACTGTCTCCTGACATCCTAACATCCCAGGTACAAAAATTTTGCGTTTGGAATCCTTGAAACATTCCATGGGACGCAGGGCAAATAAAAACTATCCTGTTGCAAGCTATGCGAAGGGGAATATCTTTGTAATTGTTTCATATCGATTCTTGTAAAAATGTACACAACGCCCCCTGAATGGAAGTTGCGACCACCTATCGTTGCGACCCATTAGAACGCCCCCAGACATCTTGAAAACGCCCCCCAGGGGGCGGTACCGCCCCCGTTGAGAAACACTGGTTTAAATGCAAGCCAAGCTGGGGAAACTGGTGCCCATGACCTCGTCTCAGCACGCTTCGGACAGGCAGATAACCACAGGAAAAGCCTAGATCTACCGTGGAGATAATACCAAATGATTGCGTCTTTAAACTGTCTGGGTCGTCCACGGGTCCTGTACACCATAGTTGTGTGGGTGTCGTGAGAATGACCTCAGCCAATGGTGCACCTTTTTGGGGGTGCAAAATTGGCTGAGCGTCCTTTCACGATTTACTTTCACAGCAAGGCGATGGCGCCGTTTGATTGGTACTAGGTTCGATTCCCGGTAAGCCAGTCACTTAAATATATTGTTGTCTCGTGTCATCCTTTATGTCCAACGATTACTTGCTAATTACTTTTATTTATTTATTTACTTATTTATTTAGATAATAATTTAGATAAGGAGTTTTCAACCTGGTATTGGCTGCAAAAGAACAAGAAGCTCAGCAGTCCTAGGTAAACAACAACCACAAAATAAAAGATATACCAAACAAATTTGAACTATGCTAAAAAAATTGATTTGTCACCCGGCCTTCTCCCGGCACAAACTAATGACTAATTCGTAGCGAGTTCACACAAGATCGTAGCTGCCAAAGCCATTATGAGCTTTAGCCGGTCTGAGTGGGTGAAGCTTGACCTATGAAGAATAAAAAAATAAATAAAATAAATGGTAAAAGTAACAACCAGAGCAATGGTGCACTTGCAATGCCGGGAGCTCATAAAGGCAGGCTCTAGATTTCAGAATCAATCAAGCGTGCAAAATCAAATAATGGTGCATGAAAAGCGAGACAGCTATCGGTCGGGTTTTGTATTGTTGCTTATGCTTTTGTTCACTCCTGATCTCCGTCACCATGGTATTGGGTAATGTTCGTTCCCAGTTAATATAAAAATGAACAATACTGAGCTAAATACTGGAGTGAATTTTATGAGTGTGAAGCGGTTGAGAGAGCAGAAATAAAGTAACAAATGAAAAAGGTATGCCAGTCAATTTTACACTACAAGAGTAGTCATCATCATCATCATGAGGTGCTATGTCCACATCGAAGGTCGACTGCAATGGATCTCCAACGCCTTCTGTCTGTGGCGAGATGGTAAATTTAGATGAGAGATGATAGTATCAAGTAATACTTGATATAAAGAATAGTATTCCAGACTCAAAAAAGAGAACTGGTGAAGAGATGGCACAGGATGAAGTCGGGCTGTTATGCTCACCGTCCAGATGTTATAGAAATAGTGAACAGGTGACTACGTTGCCCTCTTGCTAGACCTACCCTATGCTTCTATACAAAATATAACGAATCCTTTCAAATTACAATTATATTAACACCAGAAACATTTAACAAAAATTCAGTAACTTCAGATGTAAAGAAATCAATTAATTTAATGCCTACTTGATTATTGTAAAAAAAAAAAAATGAAATTTGTGTTTAAAAAAATGCAGTATATATATATTTATAAATCATTTACAGTTTTGAAGACATCTGGCACAATAAAACTATTTACACAAAAAAGTGTCTATATTCCTTGTGTCTATTCACATCATTAGACACTTTGTTGGTTTGCTTGTTGTGGTATCTTTGGTTTATAGTACTTATCTGATGTGTTTGCACATGAGCCTTGAAGCAGCAATGCTTTAAGGCAGTGATAATACGTAATTTGATGGTCGATATTGTTGATAAATCATTTAATGCTTGTGCATTGAGTGTGGGTCATTGGTATTGAGGAATGTTATTATCACCACTGTTGCAAACGTGATTGTTGAATACTGTGTGCACTGTCACTCACCACACAGCTCACGTACGAGTCATGGATGTCAATAAAGGTTGTAAACGCCTGGAACAGTTCGATACTGTTTATTACGTTACAACACACAACGAAGTCACGATGACATCAACAAAGACACAATTCATGATAACTCAAATACATCTGGCATACAAATTCTCCACCTGTCTCAAACTCCTCAAAGACTGCACAACACGGCAGTTATATTAATTATGGCCTTACAAATCTCTACATGTCTCAAACTCCTCAAAGACTGCACAACACGGCAGTTATATTAATTATGGCCTTACAAATCTCTACATGTCTCAAACTCCTCAAAGACTGCACAACACGGCAGTTATATTAATTATGGCCTTACAAATCTCTACATGTCTCAAACTCCTCAAAGACTGCACAACACGGCAGTTATATTAATTATGGCCTTACAAATCTCTACATGTCTCAAACTCCTCAAAGACTGCACAACACGGCAGTTATATTAATTATGGCCTTACAAATCTCTATATGTCTCAAACTCCTCAAAGACTGCACAACACGGCAGTTATATTAATTATGGCCTTACAAATCTCTACATGTCTCAAACTCCTCAAAGACTGCACAACACGGCAGTTATATTAATTATGGCCTTACAAATCTCTATATGTCTCAAACTCCTCAAAGACTGCACAACACGGCAGTTATATTAATTATGGCCTTACAAATCTCTATATGTCTCAAACTCCTCAAAGACTGCACAACACGGCAGTTATATTAATTATGGCCTTACAAATCTCTATATGTCTCAAACTCCTCAAAGACTGCACAACACGGCAGTTATATTAATTATGGCCTTACAAATCTCTATATGTCTCAAACTCCTCAAAGACTGCACAACACGGCAGTTATATTAATTATGGCCTTACAAATCTCTATATGTCTCAAACTCCTCAAAGACTGCACAACACGGCAGTTATATTAATTATGGCCTTGCACATTTCTACAGCCCTGATCAGGCATTCCCTTAGGAAAACACCGCCATACACTTAGAAAACACAGGGCTTGCGACCACACCGGTCTACGCCCAAAAACACACTCTTCTGACAGCACACTCACCGGGCACACCCTGTGAACCCCTGTCATGAGACTCAGTTGTTTTTAGAACACCACTCACAATACATGCCGCTTAGCCGCGAGAGCTAATCACCCCCGGCTCAAAACACTACAAGATAAATATATCTAAACACTAGAGATAAACAGCGTTCTTCACGCTTTTCTTGTACTCTGTCTCATGACTCTAGGAGAAGATATTTTTAACAAATCGATTCCTAATCGGCAAGCAAGTACCATAATTCAAAAATTCAATCTGTCCCACAACATACTAAGATTTTCTTCCCTTTGACCTTAACAGGCAGCTAGCAGTCATAGTCCACTAAGACACACAGTTAAAATCTGGCTACCGGTCTAACCAGCACAATGTGGAGGCCAGGTAGCAGTTGTGGTCCACGTTAATAAGGTGTTGACTCCTGGTTTTTCAGACTCAATGCTTTCGCCAGGTACCGATGAATCCACTTCCAGATTTGTGACATAATTTGTGAGCTCTATTCTCCTCTCCGGCAGTATTGAACTAAATTTGTTGTGCGCACTGAATTATGTGCATTATTCAATTGCTAGCACATTCTTTTCCCCCACTGTCATTGTTCATGTTTCACGCTTCGATGCATGACAGGGCCAGACAAGCGTATTGCCTATCCCTGATAGATTAATTGAATCATTAAAACGTAATAACACAACACTGACTCCAGGTAAATGCGAGCATGAGGTATTGCTTAAGATTGAATAATCACTTCCTACTCGACAGCAGGATTAGGTGATTATAGATAAACGCAATCTTGGAAGAAATTTTGAAGAGTGAGCAGGAAATGTGATATAAGTACACTTTGACAACCTTTGTCGGATGTAGCAACTCCACATACGGAGGATGACAGTTTGAAATTTTCAAACGCATGAGTCATGGAAAATATTACATGAGGAAAGGTTTCATAACATGAACTTTGAATGTATTGGCTGGCGTTTGAGGCGCGAAGAAACAATCGCGCTGATTGGTAGTTTGTCAGAAAGCACCAGGGGGAAGCGTGGGCCGGGAACTTACGAAAGAACGTAGAAAAAGTCTGACATACGGCATTGCATTCCAGAAAACGTCAATGCAGACTGCTCGGACCTTGCCACATAAAAGAGTAGAGTTGGATTCAGAATTTTATAGGACTGGACAAAAAGTATTAAGAGCATATCTGTACATCAGTAGACAACTCGCCAATATTAACACGAAACCCGGAATTCTACAGGACGTACTCACAAGTCACAGAGAGATTCTGAAATATAATACTCCAGACGTGTGTTTGAGGCATCTGTGTTAAGTTGCCAAGACTATTCTAATGAGCAAGAAGTCTAACATTTATCAATTATTGAGGTGAGTGTAACATATTTTTTATGCTGTGAATTTGACATGTTCATACTTGCTAGTGGGGTTAAAGATTCATACTAGGTTGGCAACCTCAGCATATGAAAAGGATACATTTATGAATAACCACAACAAGCGCTGGTGATTGTTTCATGCTAGTTCTCACGGAAGAACGAAAAGCAGAGGTAACCAGACTCCGAATGGAGCAGGGAGTGAGTGATGATTGCATCAACTTGTGAATAGTTGTATATTATCATTTGGTGAATGTATGTAAATTTAATATGTTCCTTCAGGCACAAGCCACTGCCGCTGTCCAGTCACAGATGTTTCCTTAAATAAACTGACATACTGGGGATTTTTCATCACATGCCCTGAGTGATATGATATACGCCCAGGGAGAGTAAAATTTCTTACTTACTTACTTAGTCGTTCCTCTTCTACCGTGACGTGTAGAGGTTTGGAAGAGAGAGCGCCAGACTATCCTATCGGCTGTCTTCCTCCTGGCCTGGTTCCATTCTAGTCCTCGGTCCTTCAAAGATTGTCTAATGTTGTCCTCCCAGCGGACTCTGGGTCGTCCTGGGGGTCTGGATCCCTGGCTCTTTGCTTCACATGCTTGTCGTGGTAGCCGATCTTCTCCCATTCTGCAGACATGGCCAAACCATCTTAGTTGGGACTGTTCTACTTGGGTCTGCAGGGGGTGGAATTTTAGGCCTTGACGTATCGTCTGGTTGCGGACCATGTCTCTTCTTGTTACTTCAACCACCTTCCTAAGATACCTCATTTCTGAGGTTTGGATCTGGCTTTTGTGGGTTGTAGTCATTGTCCATGACTCGCATCCATATGTCAAGATTGGGACATAGATGGAGGGGTATACAGCCATCTTCGTTTTCTTACCAACCTCTCTCTTGCTGAGGAATCCTCGATTTATGGCCTGAAAATGTCTCCCAGCTGCTGCTTTTCGAGTGGCCAACTCTTCTTTGGTGCCTCCCTTTCGGTCTATAATAGCTCCGAGGTATTTAAAGTGATCGGCCTGCTCCAGGACCTGTTCTCCCAGCTTAATCTGATGTCTTCTTTCTTCTCGTGATATCACCATGGATTTTGTTTTAGATCTGCTTATGACCATCCATCTCTTCTCCAGCTCTTCCTTCCAGACTTGCAGGTTGGATTGGAGATGTGCCTCTGATTTAGCAATCAGGGCAACATCATCAGCAAATGCCAGCTCTGAAATACATACCTGTCTCATCTTCCAGTACCCCACTGAATACTTTCTTGTTCTCTCCTTACATGACTTGATGACATCGTCCATGAGGAGTATGAAAAGATAAGGTGACAGGATATCACCTTGTCTTACACCAGTGGTGGTCCTGAACTCTTCTGACTTATGGTTTGCTGTCCTCACATAATTTTGCAAGACTTGTAGAAGCTCTGTATATCATGAATCAGAGGTGCTGGAATATTGTTCCTTGCCAAACAGTCCCAAAGTTTGCTCCAGGGACCGTGTCAAACGCCTTTTGCAGATCTATAACACAAAGATGGATCTCACTCTTATACTCAAGGGCCTTTTCACTCAGCTGTCTGAGTGTGAAGATTAGGTCTTGAGTACTTCGGTTTGCTCGGAATCCACACTGGACCTCATCAAATTGCTGCTCAGCTAGGCGTCGGAGTCTCTGCTCTAGGATTCTAGAGTAGATTTTACCAGGGACACTGAGAAGGGATATGCCTCTATGGTTTCCATACTGTCGATTGTCACCCTTTATGAAAATTGGTGTTATGATGGCAATCTCCCATTCCTTTGGTATGGTCTTGATGCACAACGCTGCCTGTAGGACCCTTAAGAGTAATAGGTCGCCTGATGCTCCCATGTACTTAACCATTTCTGGTGTTATACCATCATGCCCTGCTGCTTTGCCCATCTTGATTTTCTCCAATGCTGCCTTCAGTTCTTCCATCTTTATGTCATCTTCACCCTCATTGGTTTTCTCTTCTGTGCTAGTGGTTATCATTTCTGATGAAGTAAAATATCTGAGAAAACAAATGGCTGACGGACAGCAGGAAAAGGCGCCTGATTAATATAAGGCAAACAAATATTTAGCAGCGAAATTTGTTCTTTTATTCCCTCAAAAGTTAGTGGTACCAGTACGAGGTGACCCGACTATTTGCGGTACGACCCGGAGAGACCGTTTGCTGTACTAGACTGTGGTTCGAAGCTTGAGATCGACACCTTAAGATTCTTGCCTTGACCCGGAGAGGTTACTTCCTGAACTGATCTGGAAACGTGCCCCTCACCACAGAGACGACTCTACGGAAAATCAGCATCGGCACTTTAGCATTTTGGCAGGTCACAATTTGAACAGACCAGATACAACCGAACTCTAGTTTGCTAAATCCATCAAAGCCTAAAGACTTTTCGGTGAAGAAACGTAATCATTGTTTATAATCACGTCATATTTATTTACAAGTGTTTAAGTAAATGATCATTAAATGTGTATATGTTGATTTTGACAAATTCATTCATAGTTGAATTAATCATTACAGAGAGAAAGGCATACGTATGATCTAGAACCTCTAGTATATATATATATATATATATATATATATATATATATATATATATATATATATATATATATATATATATATATATATATATATATATATATATATATATATATATATATATATAAGAGAAATTTCGCCGAGTTAAATCAGCTGGGATCTTGAACGAGCTAAATCATTCAAAATATCTTCACAAAAGGCGGCGAGTCAGATAAAAGTTAACGTGCTCAGACTAATTCAGCATTGTTCTTGACTTCTGAAATATCTTGTGAAAACTCCCTCGAGGTAGAAGCATCATTATCCTTCTATCAACAACTCTGCCAAGAGTAATCTTGTGCAAAGGTAGAAAGACACCTTTGAAGACCCACATTAGATACTCTAGGTTTTGGCCACTGTTGGACCACTACTGCATAGAAAAGGGGAGGCAACCCGTGATAAGACTGAAACTGTAACAAGCTCAGTGAACGGTATTTATCAGACAAATACCACATGACCTACTATCTTATCTCTGTCTTCATATGTTTTGACTGGTTTGCATGTAGTCATATTGTCTGTGCCATGTATTGGTTACATACAATGTCATAAAGTCATCAAGAAAAGTATGTCGTACATGATAATTCATCAGTCATATAGATAAAAAGGAGTGCCCTATAATACAGAAAAACGAACTCATTGCGCTCAGCCTTACAAACCAGCTCTGAAAAGGGCTGATAGCTTCATTCCGAATCATTACCAGCCCTAAAAAGGACTCCCACTTCACCAAGGCTGGATTAGGATATCAAGGTGACCAATCTTCCTACCGGCACTAGCAGGAATAGCGACAAATAGTCATGCACAAAATACACATCAACCAACATTATGTACAAATTATATCCAGTGCAAATTATATTAGTTTGCAAACTATAAATGTAATCTGCATACTCTCAGGCTCACACTACGTTGCTGAAAAAGATAGCTGTCTCACAATAGCAGTTTATTTTCGTTCTTGTATGTCGAGGCTTTGAAGCAGTTCAGCTCTCATGAAGACTGTCAGCTCGTAAAATGGTGATGTGTGTGTTTTAAATTTCCTGGGCTTTTTACTATATGGATATCGCGCGGATCTCCGAGAGACAATTACGCCACAACCCTTTTTTCCTCTCAATCCGTGATTTGAAATGATGACCCAAGCTAATCTTCCAAACTTACAAGGACTACCTTGTACAAGCTCTTCATTGCGAGGTCACATGATAAAATCATTTTACATGGTATACACATGCTCTACAGTGTTGCTCATGGACGAACCATTAGCCCCAAAGGATTTTGGATGGACAATCAGTGCTGATGACTCATCACTCACGCCAGACCCTTGCATTAGTGAGCTACCTGAAGATGTAATTCTTACCTGTACTTGCAAGAGCTTTCGTACAAAACGATGCCGGTGCCGCAAAAACATTGTTTCTTGTATGTCCTTTTGCAAATGCAAAATGTCTTGTGACATCCAGGCACATGTATAAAGTACTGGAAATGAATTTAATGTTCCTACATTGTCATCTTTTATGCATTTTTTTCGTTTTTTCCTTGAATATTCAGTCAAAGGTCGCAGAGGAGTAAAAAATAGTCCTATTTTATAGGAAGTTTTATAAGGAATAAAAAAAAAAAAAAACATGTCAGATCTGGTTTAGGTATACTGACAAGAACAGAAAATTACGAAATTCAATACTAGCCACTGCACGTATAGGCTAAAAACAAAATGGCATCCTATAAAATGTATGCCTGGGTTGCCAGATGTCTACCCAAGATTTTACCTTTCCTTTAGGCATGCCCTCACAGGATCTAATGAGAAAACGTGTCCACCTCAACATTCCTACCGGTCTTATGGTCAGGGGTCTGTATTATATTCAGTTATGACTGAAGATGCAATTGTTATTATTATGGTATATGTGTCAATAAATAAATATGTGGCTTTCGCTAATTACATTTTAAACTATTCATTCATTCGTACAATAGTACAAAATAAAAACTCAAAAAGTGTTTACAAATATGACAATTGTTATTTAAGTTGAACTGGCTCTTCATAAAAGGAACACGTGATGAAACGATAGAGCGGTATTTGCAGAAGGCCTGTCCTTCTAATTTATACAGCAGAAGACTTTTTTTTATTTTTAAATCACAATTTCAAAGACTTCAGAAAGTACTGTACTTTTTACTTCCTTTGCTTAACATGTATTAAGTTAATAATACACAACTACTTTGATATTATTTCAATTCTTCTAAGCGACCTACCCTTTTTTTTCTTTTTGCATGGATCAAACGTGGATCTGCCTTGGCTAAACTCTCGTAAAAATTCGAAGTCGGAGTCGGGACATATTTACCATTTCCGACTCCTCTAACAGCGACCGACTCCACCAATCCGATACCTGACTCCGACTTCACAGCCTTCGATTTGACATACTTCTCCGTTTTGACTGTTATCTTAATTCTAGTGTTCTAAAATTATATTCGTGTCTAGTCACGCACTAGTCCAAGGGAAAAAAAGAGGTCTCATAGCAGATTCTGCCATAGTGTAGTGAGGTGTTTGAGAAGGTTCTGCCGTAGTGTAGTGAGGTGTTTGAGAAGGTTCTGCCGTAGTGTAGTGAGGTGTTTGAGAAGGTTCTGCCGTAGTGTAGTGAGGTGTTTGAGAAGGTTCTGCCGTAGTGTAGTGAAGTGTTTGAGAAGGTTCTGCCGTAGTGTAGTGAGGTGTTTGAGAAGGTTCTGCCGTAGTGTAGTGAGGTGTTTGAGAAGGTTCTGCCGTAGTGTAGTGAGGTGTTTGAGGTTTTCTTAACCCCTTGGTTGTCCATGAATGGGTTCTCGGTGGCCCTTGTACATAACCTAAGTTTAAAATGTAAAGTGTTTATTCTTACTTACTTACTTACTTAGTCGTTCCCCTTCTACCGTGAGGTGTAGAGGTTTGGAAGAGAGAGCTCCAGACTATCCTATCGGCTGTCTTCCTCTTGGCCTGGTTCCATTCTAGTCCTCGGTCCTTCAAAGATTGTCTAATGTTGTCCTCCCAGCGGACTCTGGGTCGTCCTCGGGGTCTGGATCCTTGGCTCTTTGTTTCCCATGCTTGTCGTGGTATCTGATCTTCTCCCATTCTGCAGACATGGCCAAACCACCTTAATTGGGATTGTTCTACTTGGGTCTGCAGGGGGTAGGATTTAAGGCCTTGACGTATCGTCTGGTTGCGTACCATGTCTCTTCTTGTTACTTCAACCACCTTCCTCAGATATCTCATTTCTGAGGTTTGGATCTGGCTTTTATGGGTTGTAATAGCCCATGACTCGCATCCATATGTCAAGACTGGGATATAGGTGGAGCGGTATACAGCCATCTTCGTTTTCTTACCAACCTCTCTCTTGCTGAGGAATCCTCGATTTATGGCCTGAAAATGTCTCCCAGCTGCTGCTTTTCGAGTGGCCAACTCTTCTTTGATGCCTCCCTTTCGGTCTATAATAGCTCCGAGGTATTTAAAGTGGTCGACCTGCTCCAGGACCTGTTCTCCCAGCTTAATCTGATGTCTTCTTTCTTCTCGTGATATCACCATAGATTTTGTTTTTGAGCTGCTTATGACCATCCCTCTCTTCTCCAGCTCTTCCTTCCAGACTTGCAGGTTGGATTGGAGATGTGCCTCTGATTTAGCAATCAGGGCAACATCATCAGCAAATGCCAGCTCCGAAATATAGACCTGTCTCAGCTTCCAGTACCCCACTGAATACTTTCTTGTTCTCTCCTTACATGCCTTGATGACATCGTCCATAAGGAGTATGAAGAGGTAAGGTGATAGGATATCACCTTGTCTTACACCAGTGGTGGTCCTGAACTCTTCTGACTTATGGTTTGCTGTCCTCACATAATTTCTGCAAGACTTGTAGAAGCTCCGTATAGCATGAATCAGAGGTGCTGGAATATTCTTCCATGCCAAACAGTCCCAAAGTTTGCTCCAGGGGACCCTTTCAAACGCCTTTTCCAGATCTATGAAACAAAGATGGATCTCACTCTTATACTCAAGGGCCTTTTCACTCAGCTGTCTGAGTGTGAAGATTAGGTCTTGAGTACTTCGGTTTGCTCGGAATCCGCACTGGACCTCATCCAATTGTGGCTCAGCTAGGCGTCGGAGTCTCTGCTCTAGGATTCTAGAGTAGATTTTACCAGGGACACTGAGAAGGGATATGCCTCTATGGTTTCCACACTGTCGATTGTCACCCTTTTTGAAAATTGGTGTTATGATGGCAATCTCCCAATCCTTTGGTATGGTCTTGTTGTACCACGCTGCCTGTAAAACCTTTAAGAGTAATAGGTCGCCTGATGCTCCCATGTACGTAACCATTTCTGGTGTTATACCATTATGCCCTGCTGCTTTGCCCATCTTGATTTTCTCCAGTGCTGCCTTCAGTTCTTCCATCTTTATGTCATCTTCACCATCATTGGTTTTCTCTTCTGTGCTAGTGTTTATCATTTCTGATGCTTCACCATGCTCACCATCCAGGAGTTCTGAGAAATATTCTTTCCATCTTTCCATTACTTCCTTCGGGGCAGTAAGCAATTTGCCTTGCTTGTCCTTTATAAATTTGAGAGGGCATTGTTTTTCCTTCCTCATGTTATAGAACAATTTCTGGTTTTCTTGTGCATCTTTTTCTAGCTTTTCTCCAAATTCTTCCCAGGACTTCTGTTTTGCTGCTAGCACTTTGTTCTTTGCTTCTGTTCTGAGTGTCATATGTTCTCTATATTTTTCAATTTGTCCTGTTGTGTTTTTAGCTCCTAAGTATTGTTTCCATGCCATTTTCTTCTCTCTTATTTTCTCTTTGACTTCCTCTGTCCACCAAGGTGTCCTCTTTCTCTTGTTCCCAAGTCGGACTTCACCGCATGCTTCTGCAGCAGCTGTCTTTATGATATCCTTGAATTTAATCCAGAGGGTTTCCAAGTCATCAGGTCGTTCTTCTGTGTTGCTCACCGCTGCAGCAATAAGCCCCTGATATCTGGTCTTAATTTTTGGCTCTCTCAGCTTGTAGGTCCTAATGCTCATTTCTCCTGCTCGTTTACTTGGTTTCTTGCGTGATGTTGGGCAGTTCCTAGGCTGAGCAACTCTTTCAGTTGTTCTTTTGATTGTTAGCAGGTAGTGATCACTTCCAATCTCTGGCCCCCTCCAGACTCTAGCATCTCGGACATATTTGAATGAGCTTCTCCGAACAATGGCATAGTCGATCACTGACTTCTCATTCTTTGTTGGTTCACATCTAGTGTATGCATGTATGCGCTTATGGGGGAACTTTGTGTTTGTAATGATCAGATTCTGCTCACTGCAGAATCTAAGGAGTCGCTTTCCATTGTCATTGAGAGTATCTCTCCATATCTTCCGATAACTCCACCCCATCTAGCATGGTCATTTCCAACTCTGGCATTAAAATCTCCGAGCATGATAACTTCATCTAGGCAGTCATCCACTGTCCTTTGAAGCAGCTCGAAGAATTCCTCCTTGACCTCTGCTCTTTCATCCTCATTTGGCCCATACACTATGACCAGGTTGACTATGGTTTCTCCTTCTTTTAGTTTAACAACCATAATGCGCTCCGAGACAAAGTTCCATCCCTTGATACTATCTTTTTGATTTTGGGCCACAATGCAACCCACGCCCCCTTTAGCTCTTTCAGACATGGGTACACCACTGTAGAGCAGCGTGTTGCCATCGAGATCCATGACTCCTTGTCCTTTTTTCTTTGTTTCCGTTATAGCCAAGATTTTTAGTTTTGCTTTCCTCATCTCTTCCACCAGCTCCTCTTCCTTCCCATTTATACTTCTTGTGTTCCAAGTTCCATAAGTCGTAGTCCGTTCCAGTTCGTCGCCTTTAGAATCAGTCCAGTTTTCTCTCTTGTATTGCTCGTAATCGTGATTTAAAGCAAACAGGTGATTGGCCTGTTGTGCCTTTGCATGGTGGAGGGGCTGCCTCCTTACGGCCTCCATGCAGGCCGCCCTCCTCCTTTTTCATCCGGGCTTGGGACCGGCATAGGCGGAGTTAGTTCTCAAGAAGGGGCCCATAGTCTTTTGCTGACAATCAATGTGGCCTTTGGCACACAAAAAAAGGTTAAGAAACACTGTGTTATAGATTTCGCTACACTAGATCCATATTAATGAGGTGAGGTGATGGGTATCCTTCCTTACTGTCTTTGAGTTCCCTAATTCTAGAACAGAGGCAGTACCCATATAGAGCTGGGTAAATTGCTGGAGGGTGGCGCTAATTGTTTCGAACCTGGTAACTGTGTCTGGAGAAGCAAGAGATGCAGCTACTCTGCCAGTATCGGTATACCATACTGTAAAAATCGGTACCTGACTCTGCTGGAGGGCTAAGGAAGGTAAAGGCAGCGAGGAAGAGAACTCCTCACCCCACTTCATAAAGCTGAGACCTGTTATAAGAGTTGTCTCTAACATTTCAATCCCTCACGGCAGAATCTCTTACAGGATCATCTTGACCTTTTTAAAACGTAATAATATATTCATTTTTTAAAATATTTATGGAATGAAATCACGGAATATAGTCATCACTCGCATCATCTTCATTATCATGTTCATCATCATCATCGTCATCCCCTTTTCGCTTCTTATGGAGCATGGAACCACCACTGTAGTAGTCATCTAGCAGGAAGCTTGCACTGAAGCCTCCATTTACTCTTGCACTAGTAGGTTTCCCCTTAACAATTAATTTTATCTGATGAGGTTGCTAACCCCTTAAACAACCTCATATGTCGCCTCTTTCGACTTTGCCTGGTTTCGGTTGGTTGGTTTAGTTTTAAGGACTATCTTCACGGCACACGGACAACTTCATCAGTGCTCCGATCTCCTCCCTTAGATCATCCTTGATCTCAGCACAGTGCACGAACTCCATAGCACCGGCGAGGATCCCAATGTGTGTATACAAGAATCACACATTCTAAAAATATTTTTGTGGTGGATAGGTTTTCTAATTTTGTAAATTTTGCCACGGTAGCGGCCGTATGGCCTACTCTTTACGATTTCCAACTGCCGAGGAATTTTTAACGTGCGCAGCTTGGCTTTGCCTGACTAAGCAATGTCTGTATACCCTGTCCTGTCGTCACAGAGACGACATAGAACTACATGAGTCAATGAATGGAGAAACACCTTTCCTTTTTATTCCCTATTCCACCATTAGAGCTGGCTTCTTTGTTGAGGGCTAGTACTAAAGCAGTCGTGTGCTTCTACAGTTGTGGTTTCTGTAACAATTTGTATTTTTATGATGAAGTTGCCAGTCTAATGGAAGACATAATCTGATATCGTTGACATGTTGGGAAAAAGAAGAATGTGGTGCATTTCGCGAAAACAGAAGCAAACAAAGAAGTTATGGGAAAAAAAATAGAAATGAAAAGAGAGATACCCAATGAGAAGGAATAGAAAAAAAATAATATTTTGGACATACATAGAGGAACTTTGTTGAAAACCATAACAGAAAAAAAATAACAGCTTGACGGAAAAGGTCAAGAGGACAACAGAAAGGAAACTTGATTATGTTTGCAAAAAAACAACAACAAAAAAAAAACACACACACACACACACACACACACACACACACACACACACACACACACACACACACACACACACACACACACACACACACGCACGCACGCACACGCACGCACGCACACACGCACACACGCACACTCACACACACACACTCACACACTCACACACACACTCACACACGCACACGCACACACAAACTACTTATAAGAGAAACATCAAATTAAAAAAAAAAACCAATGTCCACCTTTGATGTGCAGATAACAATCCATCTGATACGATCTTATTATTACATATGTGGGCAAAAGGATTTTGTGTTTGTAAATTTCATGATTCATTAGCCATATTACAAGATTGTCCTCTGTATGACCAGTTAAGAAAGATATACTGGCCCAATGACTCAACACTAAACTCAAAGCTATATGAAGCTAAAGAGGAACTTCAAACAACAGTCGAATTCATCATGAGAACTCGTCTGATGGTGTAAACATCAAAGATGCGATCGCAAGAAGAAGAAAAAAGAATTAGCCATATTAAATTAAAACATAAAAAGGTTCATAACTACTTTAATTAAAAGGGAAAGTTCAGAAATTCCTTTCAGTGACAGCTCACGTATTAATCGTGCTTGAAGATTCGAAAACAAATCAAGAAAGCTCAATGATTTTAAATAAATAATTAAATAAAAATCAGTGTAAAACCTTGCAACATTTCTGCCTGACCAAATTATCAAAATTTACCTGAACATCTGAACTCGGCCCACATCTATCTCTAAATTAATATTAGACAAACATAAAGGTATGTTTTCAGGCAATGTCCATTATTCGAGATCTGTATTTCGGACTTTCAGAGTGATTGAGGAAAACGGCGACTCACAAAGCAGAGTCGAGAAAAAACTGGACAATTATGTGAACAAATAATTTCAAAGTAGGGAATTTGTCAACTTTGAAAATAAATTCCCTCGTCTCAGTGACTGAACAGCTCTCAAGATGAACATCAGCGTGCACCTGCAGGCTTGGCAATATGTCAGAGACAATTTCACGCTTTTTATTCAAGCACAGCAAAAGTGATACATTCTTGTGTTGGAATTGTCAATGTTGAATAGAGATGGACTTTTAAAGAATTCAAATGCCAAGTTGAACTGAAAAAATCAGACAAATATAATGCAAATTTTGTTTTTAAGAATTTTATTTTCATGAATTTTTTAGTTATCTTGGAAGGTCTAATAATCCAATCCGCACCACATTTTCGCGAATTCGTCAAATGAGTCGACTTACGAACGTATTAACAATACCTGTAGTATCGATTACCTATACCGGGATTTGATACAGTTGTACTGCATTTTGGATCGTGGCCAGAATTTGTAAAATTTTACGGCTGAAGTTGATTGCACTAATTGCTCATTTCTACTTGAGTGACTCTTAGCACATCGTGGCAAATGTTTGAGAATCGTGTTCCTAATTGCCCCCTCAAAGTTCAATATGTTGTTCACGTTCTAATTCACGTAAAACCGTTGACCTCGGATGTTGATGTAATTTATCTTCATTTTCAACGTTCCGATTCATAGAGATTCTTTAGAGCAAGTTGTTATGCTCTTGCGTGCTGCTTGGTGTTGCTTTTGGCAATTGTCATTCACAACTTGTGACTTGATGCTATTTGTCAACACTTAAAGAATAAATGAAAAATAGGATACTGCGCAAAATATTAAAGGATTTAGATTGCAATGGGTACTTTAAAAAAAGACATTAATGGATAACAATATCCTGATCAAAATACTTGATGAGAGGTCGCAGCAAGTGGGTCCGAAAATATACACGGAAAATACAAAAATTATAAGAATGCGTACAGGAAACGATAAGTAGATTGCTCTTGACGAAACACCCCTACGAGTTGTAGAACCATACATATACCTTTGCAGTAATATATCAAAGTTGAAGATTCAGACAGTGATATCAAAGTTGAAGGTTCAGACTGATATCAAAGTTGAAGAGTCAGACAATGATATCAAAGTTGAAGGGTCAGACAGTGATATCAAAGTTGAAGGGTCAGATAGTGATAACAAATTTGATGGGTCAGACAGTGATATCAAAGTTGAAGGGTCAGACAGTGAAATGGACGTTGAAGGTTCAGACAGTGATATCAAAGTTGAAGGGTCAGACAGTGATTTCATAGTTGAAGGGTCAGAAAGTGATATAAAAGTTGAAGGGTCAGAAAGTGATATCAAAGTTCAAGGGTCAGAAAGTGATATCAAAGTTGAAGGGTCAGACAGTGATATCAAAGTTGAAGGGTCAGACAGTGATATCAAAGTTGAAGGGTCAGACAGTGATATCAAAGTTGAAAGTGCAGATAGTGATATCAAAGTTCAAGGGTCAGACAGTGATATCAAAGTTGAAGGTTCAGACAGTGATATCAAAGTTGAAGGGTCAGACAGTGATATCAAAGTTGAAGGGTCAGACAGTGAGTGAAATCAAAGTTGAAGGGTCAGAAAGTGATATCAAAGTTGAAGGGTCAGAAAGTGATATCAAAGTTTAAGGGTCAGAAATTGATATCAAAATAAGGATACAAAAGGCAAGAGGAGATATAAAGGCATTGGGAAATATATGGAGATGACGAGAAGTGATCATAAAGTTGAAGTCCAACATAAAGTTGGAGAAGTCCAACATAAAGATCAGAATTTTCAGTTCAAATGACAAGTCACTCCGATTAAAAAAAAAAAACAACTAAAAACCAAGACTTTCCTAAATGGATACTTGTGTAGAATTGAAAGATTGAAGTGTCATTTCAAGATCACAAATGTGGAAGTGATGACAAGAACCAGACAAGTGCTCGTGGAACAAGAAATGAGAAGAAGAAGCTGGCGATGGATAGGACACACATTGAGGAAGTCACTAGATAACATTATACAGCAGACGTTGTTCTGGAATCCTTGGGGTAAGAGATGTAGAAGGAGAACAAAAATCAGTTTGAGAATAGAACATCGATAAGGACATCGATAAGGACATCGATAAGGAGGTGTCTTGTGTTATCAGCTGTAGGTCTTTAACATTGTCTTCCTGTCTTGTGTTATCAGCTGTAGGTCTTTAACATTGTCTTCCTTGTCTTGTGTTATCAGCTGTAGGTCTTTAACATTGTCTTCCTGTCTTGTGTTATCAGCTGTAGGTCTTTAACATTTTCTTCCTTGTCTTG
The DNA here is from genome assembly GCA_024509875.1 of Oreohelix idahoensis. Lineage (NCBI taxonomy): Eukaryota > Metazoa > Mollusca > Gastropoda > Stylommatophora > Oreohelicidae > Oreohelix > Oreohelix idahoensis. Next base: position 76,386 of record JAMPIV010004491.1, read on the forward strand.
TGTTATCAGCTGTAGGTCTTTAACATTGTCTTCCTGTCTTGTGTTATCAGCTGTAGGTTTTTAACATTGTCTTCCTGTCTTGTGTTATCAGCTGTAGGTCTTTAACATTGTCTTCCTGTCTTGTGTTATCAGCTGTAGGTCTTTAACATTGTCTTCCTGTCTTGTGTTATCAGCTGTAGGTCTTTAACATTGTCTTCCTGTCTTGTGTTATCAGCTGTAGGTCTTTAACATTGTCTTCCTGTCTTGTGTTATCAGCTGTAGGTCTTTAACATTGTCTTTCTGTCCTGTGTTATCAGCTGTAGGTCTTTAACATTGTCTTCCTAACCTGTGTTATCAGCTGTAGGTCTTTAACATTGTCTTCCTGTCTTGTGTTATCAGCTATAGGTCTTTAAAATTGTCTTCCTGTCCCGTGTTATCAGCTTTATGTCTTTAACATTGTCTTCCTATGAGCTAGAGCCTAGAGCTGATAACATACGACAGGAAGACAATGTTAAAGACCTACAGCTGATAACACAAGACACCTTCTTTATCGATGTTCTATTCTCAAACTGATTTTTGTTCTTCTACCTCTTTTACCCCGGGGACCTAAAGCTGAACGAGCTGAAAAAGAGAACGAGGCCGACAAAGAGAGAAGATACTGGACGCTTCATGAAAAAAAGTCAGGAACAGAAGTGACAAACAGTAGATGACAAACAGTAGATGACAAACAGTAGATGAGACAGGAAGTTGTGGAGCTGATCACCCACGCCCCCAGTAATGGTACTTGAAGAAGCAGAATGATGTCTATAAATGTTGGTAACATACGCAGTTCTTCATTTGTCTATCAGTATGAGAGTGAATCCCCGACTCAAATACTTGAACAATCCTATTGTATGACTCTGAGGGGCAAAAAAAGTGCAATAAATTCCTCTTCTTCTTCAAGTACTGTGCCTAGGGGCGTAGGAGATCAAGTCTCTCCACAACTTCATATCTCCAGTACAACTGATCAAATCTGCTGTTGATTTTTTTCATGCCACGATGTCAAACTGTCCAGTATTTGCTCTCTTTGTCTTCCCCTATCTCATTTTCCTTCAAACTTACCTGTTGTTACCATATATTCCAGCTTTCCTCTTCTCATAACATGCCCAAAAAAGTGGATTGCTTCTTTCTAACTTGTGAATTAAGTTTCCTTTGTGCATTGGCCTCTTTCAGGATATCCACATTACTCTTTTTTGGATGGCCATGGTATTTTTAACATTCTTCTGTAAAACCACATCTCTGTTGCCTCTAGTGTCGTCCCTATTTGTTTACTAATTGTCCATGACTCACTCCCATATGTCAGGATTGGTTCTATTTAACACTGAAAAAACACTCTTTCTTACTTCCAATGACAAAGAATTGTTGCATAAAATACTCTTCATTTTGTAGATTGCTACTTTTGTCTGAGCTATTCTGCACTTCACTTCTGAGATGCATCTTCCATCCATTTTTGTTAATGTTCCCAGGTATTTTATTTATTGACTTGTTTTTAAACGGTTCCATTTACTTTGATTGTGCATTCTAGGCAAGCCATTTTCTTTGAGACGACCATTACATCTGTCTTTTTGCTGGTAAGGCTAAGGCCTTTATTTTCACTTTCTATTACTATTGTATCAACTATTTCCTGCAGCTCCTTTTCACTTTTGCTATTAAGACTGTGTCATCAGCATATCTCAAGTTGTTTATATTATGTACTGCGAATGATATTCCTGGCATGTCCTCCAGAGATCTCATTATACTCGTATTTTCACTGTACAGATTGAACAGATCCGGTGACAGCACACCTCCCTGCCTGACACCCTTTTTTACTTGCTGAAACGTTCCTATTTGGCTGCTAATTCTTACAGCTGCTGTTTGTTGCTAGTACATGTTCTTTATTATCCTCAAGTTCTTTCCATCAATGTTGATGCTTTCTAACATTTTGATATGTCCTCATGTTTCACTTTGTCAAATGCCTTAGTGTAATCTATAACGCACACGCACAGATCTGTCTTCACCTTTATGGCTCTTTCTATTAATGTTCTTATAATATATATATAGCATTGTTTGTGCCCTTACCTTCTACAAATTCACACTGTTCATCACTGATTTCTGGTATAATTTTATTTCTCACTCTTCTCATGATAATTCGTAATAATATTTTGGTCACATGACTTGTAAGACTAATGGTGCAGTGTTCTTCACATTCCATGGTTCCAGGTATCTTTGGCAAAGCTATGAATATGGATTTTAGCAGATCATCAGGTATTTGACCACTGTTGTAGATGTCATTTAAGAGTTTTGTTATCACTTCTACTCCAAATTCTCCCAAAGCTTCCATTTCCTCCACTGTTACATTATCTGGTCCAGGCGCTTTGTCTTTCTTCATGTGGCGCATGGCATCCTCTACTTCTGCCACAAGTATTGGAGGTCCTTCACAACTGTCCTGGTCGTTCAGATCTGGTCTTTCATCATCACACAGCTCCTCGATGTATTCTGTCCACCTTTCTATCATGTTCTCATGACCCATTAACAATGTTCCTTCTTTTGATTTCAAACAGCCATTGACTGTTTGTGTCCTTCTGCCTGTTAACTCATTTATTTGCTTGTACTTAGATTTTGTGTCTTTTCGGTTCTGCACTTCAAGCTCTCTGCAGTTCTGGTTTACCCAAGCTTCTTTTGCTGCTTTACATTTGTTTACTATTTCCTTATTTAGTCTGTCATATTCTTGGTTGTTCTGAACCAAGGTTTTATTTTGGCCAGAACATATGAAAGGTTTAGTAATTATGAAAGAAATGCATGAATATTACATAATAAATGCAAGGGGTGTACATATATATGTTACTAGACTAGTTAATATTATTACTGTTTATAGTAGTAATCTATTTTGGGAGAACATTTAATGGATGTGCTGTTGGGGTGGCCTCATCACTCCCTGTCTATGGCGACTACACATTGTCCAGTTATTTGATGGAAATTTTATGGGTGTGTTAACAAATAAGTTGAGTTGGTGAATTCTCAGCAGACCAGACGCTCACGTAGCTTGAAGGTGTAGCTCTGGTGCTGAGATCTGGTGGCCCCACCTCTCCGTGCTTGGGGACAATATCAGAAGTTTGGTGGCCCCACCTCTCCGTGCTTGGGGGCAATATCAGAAGTTTGGTGGCCCCACCTCTCCGTGCTTGGGGGCTATAATAGGCTGCTCTGACCAAATGTTACTGCACGGGTCCACTCTGGTAAAATTCAACAACTCATTTGACACCGCATTGGTGCCAACTGAAACTCACAGCTCTACAATCAAAGTATTAGTCATGTGTCAGAATTCCATCCTCTAACCATTTCTGGACACAACACTACACAACAACAACACCACATAGACGGGTCAGATCTTTCTGACCAAACAACACATCTTACGAAGTTGGTTTCACATCGGCTAAGTTCTCCCAGACTACAGATTCTGAAATATGTTCATTAGCTTCCTGCCATAGAATAGGATAGGTGATATGTTGCACTGATCTCAACACTTGATCTGTCCTTCCTAATCCTTGCTGGAGTTTATGTATTTTATTTGTCTCTAGACCCTGAACTGGGGCGGGGGGTCTAGAGCGAATCCTTACTTGTTGTAAGGGACAGATTATGCTATTGCAGTATCAAATCACTCGAAACCTTAAACAAATATTAAAATGTACAAAGAAATAATTTCAGTCTTACCAGAAATATGAATATAGACCACAGTTAAATAAATGCTAGCAAAACTCAGCTGAGCTGCTGGCCTTATGATGGCGTCCCTCTAAATATTTCAATAGCTTCTGGGAATTACACCACTTAATAATTCACTGTGTCTACAAGGACAACTAATACTGAATGGCACAAAATGCGCGTCTGAGCGCCGATAATATATTCATCTAGGGCCAATCACTGCCTTTTCTTTTTCAAATTCAAATATCCTACCAATAAGTCATTTCAGTCATACCTCAGTCAAGTATGCCTTATTGTCTGTTGGTCCGTCCGTCTCTACTTGCATTTCACAAAAAAACACACTTGTTTTTTTGAACCAACCCTGCCTTCCCCTACACAATTTTGAATTTAAAGTTATTTTTAGCCACAATTCACCATCCCACCCCGTCTCTTCATTCCAACTAGATTTTAGCACTTGCGTCTTCAAGGCCACAATTTTTTGAAAATTAGTGACATGTTTTATTTCCATGCAGACGTTCGCTGATATGAACAACACAGTCTTTTGTCAATATCTTTCTTATTATCTGTCCGTCTGTATAAATGAAAGCATATTATTTCACTGCTCAAGATGGGCCATCCGGCCAGCTAGGTTTTATATTCCTAACATTATTATTAAGAAAAGTTACTTTTCAAATATTTTCTAGAATTTTCTGGAATGCGCTCATCACTGCATTCAAATAAACGGGCTAAGTTATAGCAAAAGCGTCCAAGAAATGACTGTGGCGTATAATATCCAAGGTCCCTTTTGTCGATTTCTTTACTTTATGTCAACTTGGGGAACGTGACTTTTTCCTCCTTTCCCCACCAATTTGCGTCCTTTTTGCCTCGCTAGTTTCAAGCACGCGTTCAGTCAGATTTTTCCTTTTGATCTCCTTTCTCATCCCGTTCCGTTTTGCCTTCAAGTCTAACAATTTAATTTCCATGGCGGGTGATGACCCGCGGCGTGGGCGATCATGTATTCTAGCAGCTTACGCATTAGTTTTTATCCCTACGTTGTATCATTGGAGATATTTTAACGTTGTATCACGGTTAATTTTGTGACATCTTGCTTCTTCTTCCTTCTTGCATCCATCAGTTTTAAAATGTCATCTGTCATCCACTTCTTCTTTGCAGTCCTCTTTACTGGTACAATTTCTTTTGATGTTTGATGTATTGATTCCTTTATCATTTCCCACTGTTCATCTTTACTCTGTATTTGTTCTATTGCATTGTACCTATTCTGTACCGTAATGATGTAGCTTTCACTCATTTCCTTCTCTGATTTAAGTAAGGCTAAGTTTAATTTGATGTTGTTTGAAGCTCGCTTTACTTTATAAATTAAATTTTATTCTAAGTTTTTCTAATACTGGTACATGATCGCTGTTGCAGTCTGCTCCTGGCCTAGTTTTCCCAGATTTCAAGTTGTTTCTAAATCTCCTGCATATTAGTATGTAGTCAATCTGATTATGAACATTGTTCCCTGGACTTTTCCACGTCCAAAGGCGTCTAGGATGCTGCTTAAACCAGGTGTTTCCTACTATCATTTCATGTGTTCATGCCCCCTCTATCAGTCTGTCACCTCTCTTGTTTCTTTCTCCCAGGCCATAACCACCAGTCACATCATCAACTTTTTCATTTCCAACCTTTGCATTGAAGTCTCCAAGAATACCAGTTGTCTCATGAAATTTACACTGAGTCATTGCCATATCAAGTTCATTGTAAAATGTATCTATTTCTTCTTCTGTACAATCTGCTGTTGGGGCATATATTTGTATACAATTGATATCAATTGGTCTACTACTCATTTTAACTAACAGGACTCGATCTGATATTGCCCAAAATCCCTTTACTGTTCTTGTCCTTTCTGCATCCAATATTATGCCTACTCCTCTTTCATGTTTATTTCCTCCAGAATAAATTATTTTGCAATTGTCAGAATACATTTCACCTGTCACCGGTATGTCGCATTTCACATAACCCTAATACATTTACATACACTTTCCATTTCCATCTTGATGTTATCCAATTTTCCAGTCTGCTTAATCGAAGTGGTTTGACAGATCACTAAGCGGAATAGAAGAATTTAAGTGGTATGTGAAGATCAGCAATGTGGAACTTGTGGTAAGAACTAGTGCCAGTGGAGCATGAGACACAAGCAGGGCGTCTTTTTACGATTGTGTTTTGCTGTTATATCACCTGTAGTTCCCTGTGGTTAACTCACCTGTAGTAGTTACCTGTGGCTAAATCACCTGTTGTCGAGGTGTGGTGGCTTGCGTACCCAGATTACCCTCAGAGCTATGCCAGCTGGAGTTTTACTCCTGGAAGGTTCTACCAAGCTGGACAGGTTTGCGCGGGCAGGGGTCAGACTAAAGCAGACACCCTGGTCCTCCAGGTTGGGGATTTTAGCATAGGGCTGACACCCCTGTCTATGTAAAAAGAAATGAAGTTACGGAAACGACAACAAATGAGCAAACTTTGCTACGGGACGGACATCCGGAGTCTGAGGCTCGTATGACTGTCAGTGGTGAAAGCCGAAAGGAAGCCACTGACACGAAAACGGACGTCCTGACCGCAAAACGTGAAACAAGAATAGGATTTTCGAATGTCAGGACAATGAACGAGACGGGCAAACTAAAACAGGTCACAGGAGAAATGAGAAACTATAGATTACTCATTCTAGGGATAAGCGAGAGCAGATGGACAGGGGCAGAAAAAGTTAAAACAGCGACAGGAGAAACAGTACTTTACTCAGCAAGAGAGGATGGACAGCACAATGAAGGCGTAGCCATTATTCCACAGAAAGGAATATAAAGGTCATTACTGGAATGGAAACCCATCAACAACAGACTGATAAGAATAAGAATGAGAGGGAGAAATTCACCAACACCACAACAATACAATGCTACGCACCAACGAATGACAGCGACGATGAGGTCAAGGATGAATTCTATCAACAACTGCAGAAAGAAATAGAAGACACACCTAGATATGATCTTATCGTAGTAATGGAAGACCTCAATGCGTAAGTTGGAACACACAGTACATATAATAAAAGAGTAATGGAGAAATGCGGCAGCGGAACAGCAAACGAAAATGGGGATAAATTAATAAGTTTCTGTAGCATTAACAACCTGGTCATTGGAGGAACACTTTTCCCACACAAAGAAATTCACAAATTAACATGGGAATCACCAAATGGTCGGGACAGAAACCAGATTGACTACATTATGATTAACGTTAGATGGAGACATGTATTACAAGATGTGAAGGTAAGAAGAGGTGCGGATGTGGGAAGTGATCACCATTTAGTAGTAGCAAAACTGAAAGTGAAACTAAGAAGGGCTGCACCAACTATAACTACACAGAAAAGGTTTGACATCAGCAAATTGAAGGACCCCCTTACCAGAAAAGCTTTTGCGGCTGATATAAAGAAGCGATATCAATTTGCCAAAAGTCAGGAAAAGACATTGACTGATGATATAGACCAGAAATTCAACACCATTTCAACAATATATAAGGAAAGCAGCAAATCATGCTTGGGATTCCAGGAAAGGAAGAAGCAAGACTGTATAACACCAGAAACATTAAACACCATGACGAAGAGAAAGGAAATGAAAAGAAAGAAAACAGAAACGAAGTCCCCCAGGTTAAAGCAACTATATAGCGAACAGTACAGTCAGCTGGACAAGGAAGTTAAACGCCAAACCCGAGCCAACAAAAAGAATTTCCTAGACGATCTTGTTAGACAGGCAGAAGAGGCAGCACTGAGAAATGAACAAAGCACAGTATGCAAAATAACTAAAATCATCAGTGGAAAACGAGGTGCAAACAATATTACATTAGTAAGAGATAAGCAAGGAAATCTCATCACGACAGCAGAGGGACAGGAAACAAGATGGGTAGAGCATTTCAGAGAAACTCTGAACAAGGAACCACCAGAGACACAATTTAATGTTCCTGAGGCTGAACATGATCTAGATGTTAATACAGACATTCCACGAAAAGAAAAAATCATCACAGCAACCAAAGGGTTAAAGAATGGAAAAGCTCCTGGCCATGATAACTTAAATGCAGAGCTACTTATGACAGACCCTGAGCTAGCAGCATAACCATTAGAACCACTATTTGCACAAGTCTGGAAAACAGGGACAACACCAACGGAGTGGAACAAAGGAATAATTGTCAAATTGCCCAAGAAGGGAGATCTTGCAGACTGCAATAATTGGAGAGGAATCACTCTTCTCTCAGTTCCGAGCAAAATGCTAGGCAGGATAATTATACAGAGAATTTCAAAAGCAGTAGACCACAAACTGAAGAAAGAATACGCAGGATTTAGAAAGAACAGAAGATGTGTAGATCATATATTTACCCTCAGGAACATTATAGAGCAGTGCTCAGAATGGCAAAGACAGCTGTGCATTAATTTCGTTGATTTTGAAAAGGCTTTTGACAGTATACATAGGGATAGTTGATGGAAAATACTGAGGGCTTATGGAATTCCAAGCTGCAAAGTGTCAATCATAAAAAGCCTCTATGCCAACTTTACGTGTAGCGTTGGGCAGAGCAACCTAACCTTTGAGGTGAAGACAGGAGTACGACAGGGATGCCCCTTATCAACCACTCTATTTTTAACAGTCATAGACTGGGTGATGCGTCAGACAACAGAGGGCAGTCCAAGAGGAATAAGATGGACTACATTTTCTACATTGGAAGATCTGGAATATGCATATGGCATTGCACTACTAGTACATTCACATCCACACATTCAGGAAAAAACGGATAGACTTAATAAGTATAGCCAGCAGGTGGGCTTGAACATCAATCTAAAGAAGACAGAGATCATGACGCTCAATGTGAGCAACCCTGAGCCCATATCAGTAAACAGCAACTGGAACAGACACTTTCACATACCTAGGATGCATAGTAACACGAGACGGTGGAGCAAGCAAAGACATCAACAACAGAATGAACAAAGCAAGAACAGCTTTTTTAGTCTAAACAACATCTGAAAGTCCTCTCAGTACAGCACAAGCACAAAATTAAGATTATATCAGAGCTGTGTGCTTTCTGTGCTTCTCTATGGTGCGGAATGCTGGAGAGTTACAGAGAAGGAAATGTCGAAATTGTCCTCTTTTCACACAACATGCCTAAGAAAAATTCTCCATCACCAACCAAGATCTGCTTACTCGGAGCTAGCAAGAGGACATGCACACCATCATAGCTGGCAGACGGAGGAGCTGGGTTGGTCATGTCCTCAGAAGAGACCCCGATGCCATCACAAGAACAGCTATGCTATGGACCCCTGAAGGAAAACGAAAGAGAGGCCGACCAAAAATAACTTGGCGGAGGACTGTGGAGGCTGAGATGCAAAGAATGAACCAGAGTTGGGGCGCTGCACGAAGGATGGCCACCGATCGAGCAAAGTGGAATCAATTTGTTGTTGCCCCACAAGACGCCACCAGGCGTGATGGCTACTGACTGTTTTGACGGTCAGCGGCTAAGGATCAAAGAAGAAGAAGAAGCGTGATGACGATCGGGTATCACCTGTAGCACATGATGCTCCCCCTACCGGACGAGGTGATTCCTCTGGAATCCCGTTAATGTCGTTATCTTTTTCTAGAAAGTTGTTTTGATTCATGATTATACAAGGGATAATACGACGGTAGTTTCCCGTTGCTTGCCGTCGGTTTGTGTACGGTTGTCTCCGCTAGCCTTTGACTAAAAAGTCAAACCCACAAGGCAGTGGGGAGGGAAGAGGTTAAAGCGCCTCCATCTCGCTGGTTGTCACATCATAAAGCTTCAGAGGTGATTTGATACAGACAGCTGTCCCTCGCAACTATCCCACCTCGCCCTCAGTGACAACCACCTGTTTTGGTTCACGGCTGATTATTCAGTATTCACAGCTAACCTCTATATCTAGAGGCCATTCAACCATCCACCACCCGGTTGACGCGCCTGGTAGGAGGACAGGTTCCTTCCCCAGGAGCAATAAATTACAGACTTTCAATTAATGAGAGCTTGGGCAGAGTAAACAGATACAAATTGGATGACTAAATCTACTTACTTACTTACTTAGTCGTTCTTCTTCTATCCTGGGATGTAGAGGTTTGACAGAGAGAGCGCCATTCTTATCCTATCAGCTGTTCTTCTTCTGGCCTGGTACCAATCCAGTCCTCGGTCCTTTAGAAATTGTCTAATGTCCTCCCAGCGAACTCTGTGTCGTCCTGGAGGTCTGGATCCCTGTCACCTGGCTTCCCATATTTGTCGTGGTTGCAGATTCTCTCCCATTCTTCAGACATGGCCAAACCATCGTAATTGGGACTGTTCCACTTGCGTCTGCAGGGGCTGGGTTTGAGGCCATGACGAATCGTCTCGTTGCGAACCATGGTTCTTCTTGTTACTTCAACTACCTTCTTCAGGTTCCTCATTTCTGAGATTTGGCGCTGGCTTTTGTTGGTTGTAGTCATTGCCCATGACTCGCATCATAAGTCAAGACTGGAACATATGTGGAGCGGTATACAGCCATCGTTTTCTTGCCAGCTTCTCTTTGGTGAGGAATCATCGATTAATTGTATGAAAAAGTCTATCAACTGCTGCTTTTCAGTTAGCCAACAAGGAAAGGCATCAGATTATTCTGGGGGGAACATGTCCTGGAGGAGGTCAACCACTTTAAAAATGTGGAGCTGTCATAGACAGCTGGAAGGGAGGCACCATAGTCTCCTATGGTGCCTCCCTTCCAGCTGTCTATGACAGCTCCACATTTTTAAAGTGGTTGACCTCCTCCAGGACATGTTCCCCCCAGAATAATCTGATGCCTTTCCTCCTCTCGTCATGTCACCATATTTCTTTTTTTTTTTTTTTTAGCTTTTGATTACCATCACTCTCTTCTTCAGCTCATCCTTCCAGACTTGCAGGTTGGATTGAAGATGTGCCTCTGATTTAGCAATCTGGGCAACATCGTGGGCAAATCCCAGCTCTGAATAGATAACCGATGTGAAACTGAAGCAAAAAAAAGAAGAATATACCGGTGGAACACAAGATGATGATGGAGAGGACGTACATTCAAGAAACTGGATGATAATGTCCCAAAGCTGTAATTGTAATCACAAGAGTATACTCGTAAATGCCCACGGTTAAAAAAAACAAAAACAAAAAACAAAGGGAAACTTAATAAGACGTGAAGAAGAGAATCGGAGACACGTGTAACAGAGATGAAGAAAACATGGACAGAACATGAACGGCCACCATGTGACAGGAGGGAAGGTATCAACAGATTGAAGACCCATGCTCTACCAGGAGCTGTAGGGTACTACAGACGAGTTGATAAGACACCAAAATACCTGGAATTATAAACAAGCTCACTTCACCAATAATATTCATGCATGCAATTCATTAAACGTGCCGCGCCTTTTTATGATTTGCAAATGCGTCTTCTGTTGACCTTTGCCTCACAATATGCATTAAATCTGCCTGCATGTTTTTATGCGAATACATAATCTGAATTCGTAATTATTAGATTTCCATATTAAACAGTAATGCTCGTGCTTTCTCGCCAGGATTTTTTAGCATGTGTCTGCCAGATTCATTTTTATGCTGGTCGCTGAGAAATTAAAGTCGCTCTTAAGAAAGATAGCATATATAATGGTATTGATAGAAGCAACCAGATGGTGATGTTAAGAGAAAGAGATGACGATGGTAGCATGATGATGCGATAGCGACTGCAATTATGGTGATGTCTAGGATAATGATAGCTTTAACATCATCAGCGATTATTACAGATAATCGTCGACTAACAACATACGCGACTTACAAAGACTCGGACTGACGACGGGGAAGAAAAAAAAATTAAATTAAAAATTAAAACGTTGTGGAAATGTTCAAAACAAATTTTATATTCTAGGTTTTCAACCTAAGCCCTTTTATTTTTCATGTTCTACGGACAATTTATGGCGTGGGATAATGCAAACATACTCACACAAGAGTACAGAAGAGTTCTACTACATTGAACTTAAATTATTCTTTATTTTTCGTTTACCATTTTTCTATCTATTCTATCTTTTACGTAGTCAATTTCTCTTAGGGGTTGTCTACCCTGTCACAATACCCGACAAAATGAACATTAATGACTGATAAAGCATCGTAAGATTGATAAAGCTCAAAGGCGGATGACACACGTAGTTAAGGAAATAAATTGCTACTTATATAAGTCTAGGAATACTTAAAAATACCAAACTGGTAAGTCTGAATTTGGTCACAATTCATTGTCTAAAGAAGGCAAAAATTTAAATTTCGTATCAAAAGAAAACTTCAGAAATTGAATCGCGTTCTTAAAAATCAATTGAAAGTTTTAGCGACAAATTTATGCGGTTTTGTTTTTTGTTTAAAAAAAATTAGTTTTAAAAGTCTAATCATTGAAATTACGTAATCGATAACACTACATACAAATTTCTTTTTCGATTCTTAATCTGTCTAACCTGGCAGTAAAAGGCAAAGGCCACACAGCAGATATGGTCTTAGGGGATTGTAGTGTTTGAGACTTCACAATACCGGGTCTGAGCTTTATGAGATAGGTTGACCAGTTTCGTTCCTTGCTGGATTTTTCTTTCTTAGCTTACGAGTAGAATCGGGAGCCAATATAACAGCTATGTAGTCTGGAGCGTGTAACGCTGTTAGGTTTGCAACTTCTCTCGTTGTATACGATAACGTTGTAACGTTGTCTCAAGAAACAAATACTCTACACACTGTTCAACTCGGCGCTCTTACCTGGTATTCAGAGTAGTGGCGCACTGACAATCATCGGGGCCCTGGAGCAAAGAGGGTCATTGGACACGACTAGTTTGATACAACACGACCAGCTTGATACAACACGACTTGTTTGATACAACACGACTTGTTTGATACAACATGACTAGTTTGATACAACACGACCAGCTTGATACAACACGACTAGATTAATACAACACGACCAGCATGATACAAAACGACTAGTTTGATACAACACGACTAGTTTGATACAACAGAACCAGCTTGGTACAACACGATTAGATTAATACTACACAACTAGCTTGATACAACACGACTAGCTTGATACAAAAAAACTATTTTGATACAACACGACTAGCTTCATACAACATGATTAGTTCAATACAACACGACTAGATTGATACAACCCGACTAACTTGATACAACAAAACTAACTTGATACATCACTACTCGCTTGATACAACACGACTAGTTTTATACAACACGACTAGTTTGATACAACACGACTAATTTGATAAAACGCTACTAGTTTGTTACAACACGATTGTTTTGAAACAACATGACTAGCTTGATACAATACGACCAGTTTGATACCACACGACTAGTTTGATATAACTCATTTGATACAATACAACTAGTTTGATACAACACGACTAATTTGATAAAACGCGACTAGTTGAAACAAAACGACTAGTTTGATACAACACATCTAGTTTGATACAACACAACTAGTTTGATACAACATGACTAATTTGATCAAACGCGACTAGCTTGATACAAAATGACTAGTTTGATACAAAGCAACTAGTTTTATACAAAACGACTAGTTTGATAAAACATGACTAGTTTAATACAACACGACTAGTTTGATACAATACGACTAGTCTGATACAACGCGACAAACGTGATACAGCATGACAAACGTGATACAACACCACTAGCTTGATACAACGCAAAAAAAACTTAATTCAACGCGTCTAGCTTTATGTAACGCGACCAAGTTAATACAACACGACAAACTTTATAGAACATGACTGTTGTGTCTGTTTTTATCCTGTAAGACACGTTGTAGCCTTGATAGATATGTTGATTTTTGGTTAGGGTTAGATATTAAGTCTGACTTAAAAAATTGTCAGAATATGTCGGGCTTACAGGTAGCCGACTACAGTGTCAATACGCGAATCGTAGTGTGCAGAGTTCGAACACTGGGATCAAGGTTAATACAAGTCCAAAATAAGTCCAACAGTACAACAAGATCCTTGACCAACTTGGTAATATAATATACTTGACCCATTGGCTGGTAAGTTAGTTAAATTGAATATGTTTATTTTGACGACGACGAAGACGATAAACTTGCAGAGTAGACATACTCTTACATTGACGGTTGCACATATTAGTCAAACAAGTATGGCATGAATATCATATCATTAGTCCATTTCCATATCTATTTGATGGACCTCATAAACGATCTTATGGCTAGAAGATTCCTTTACTACAATATATATATTTGAGACGCCGGACGATTCACTGGAAAAACTTCAGTATATTTAAAACCAAACAGACTCCAACAGAGGATCAGTTCTCACTAGCGGCGGGCCATCAAGGACCGCGCCGAAGCCCTAACTAGATCGTGCTGGTTATTTAAAAGGCGAGTATCAGTCGGAGATACATATATAAACGACGCTGACACTTCCTCCTGGAAGGTAGCAAAACTTATAATCAATTAACTATTCCCGTAATATGGGACACTTAGATAAGACCAACGTCTGTCTTCTTAAGCCGGCATTTTGTCTCTCTCTGACGCGTAAGCGTACTCTGGCAACAATCAAATACATCGCACCAATTGGCGCTCTTTAGTGCAGAATTACTTTAAACTATTATTACTTACACAGATGCGTACCTATAGTACATCTAACAAAGTTAGACTTTGGCATCTGGTAAACTGTTAAGTCTCGCACCCTTAATACCTATGCGAAAAAGGACGTAACAATGACAAACTTAAAACAGCGCGACAAACTTGATTGATAAACTTTGATACAACGCATAGGAGATAAGAAAAATCTGCTGAGAGATGAATACAATAACCTGCTTAAGGACTTAGTCTTGGCCTTGGTAGCCCTAAGAATGTTTCTATACATGTACGTGCAACGAATTTAGGCTAGGTCGAGTCTAGAGTTTTATAAACCTGGCACATTGTCATTGAGACGAAGAACGAATAGGGTCTTCTGAAGATGCTGTAAAGGGATGCGAGGCTTCTAAAGATGCTGTGGAGGTCATGTTGATGCTTCTTAAGGTGCTGTAAACGGACGTTATGCTTCTTAAGATGCTGTAAAGGTGTGCAAGAATTATTAAGATGCTATGAAGGGGTGCAAGGATTGTTAATATGTTGTAAAGGGGTGCAATAATTGTTAAAATGCTGCAAAGGGGTGCAATAATTGTTAATATGCTGTAAAGAGGTGCACTAATTGTTAATATGCTGTAAAGGGGTGCAAAAGTTGTTAATATGATGAAAAGAGGTTCAAGAATTGCTAAAATGCTGTAAAGGGGTGCAAGAATTATTAAGATGCTGTAAAGGGGTGCAATGATTGTTAATATGCTGTAACGGGGTGCAAGAATTATTAATATGCTCTAAAGGGGTGCAAGACTTGTTAAAATGCTGCAAAGGGATGCAAGACTTTTTAATTTGCTGTAATGGGGTGCAAGAATTGCTAATATGCTGTAACGGGGTGCAAGACTTATAAAGATGCTGTGAAGGAGTGCACCACCGCTAGAAGTTTAGGAAGCACTGTTCTGGATAATGGAATGACAGATTTAGGTTGAAAAAAGAGATTGTCATTTTGTTAAATGCGTATATCTAATTTGTTGTTAAACTAATGTCATAATACAGGCAAGACACTCTGAAATTTCCACGTAAACTAGTGCCTTTATGATAAATTATGAATTGCGCAACATAAATTCTGCTATAACTTTATGGTTAGTGCCTCGAACAGGAGATTTCTGTTTGAGATTTGAACAGCAACAACAAAAACATGTAATTACGGCAGTGGGAAATCATTATCTGTTCTCTTCTATAGCTGTCATCGAGAACTGCATTTAACTATCTGATTAGTCTTATGCCATCCCTATCTCTGGTTCACCTTCTCTCTTCTCCATTTCTGGGAACTACTTCTAAATTAAACATTCATCTCACCACAACTAACATGTTCAACTTGTTTTAGCTATCATGAATTTTCTCTGTTGTAAAAAAATATTTAAAAGCGCAACGTAGCAAGATAATGAAACGTGTTTTGATCATAATCGAAGTGTTATATAGAGGGCACTGGTTGACACTTTTAAGTATTGGGCAAAATGAAATTTGTCCAGACTAATCATCAGCTGCCATCTCCACATCGAAGGCTGGCTACTATGGATCTCCGAGGTCTTCTGTCTCTTGTCTTGATGGTGCAATCTGATAGACTCTTCCCTAACTATCTCTTGATGGTGCAATCTGATAGACTCTTCCCTAACTATCTCTTGATGGTTGTAGTGAAATTGACAGAGATACAACGGTAAAATCCCTCCAAAGATAACATTTAAGGATAAAAACATAATGCGTAGGCTGCTGATGTACATGATCGCCTAGACCGCGGGTCATCATCCTCCATAATAATTGACTTGCTAGACAGGAGGGGAACGGCGGATCAAAAAAGAAAAAAATATGACTGGAAAGGCTAAGGAGACGCAATTGGGGGGGGGGGGGGGAACGGAGAAAAGTCACGTTTCCCAAGTTGACATAAAAAGTAAGCAACTCGACTGAAGGGACCATAGATATGTTACGCCACAGTCATTTATTGGACGCTTTTGCGATACCAAGCTTTTGATTTGAATGGAGCGGTAAAACGCAGATGTTAGGAATATTACAAAAATTAAAAAGTAATTTTTTCTTAATATTAATGTTAGGAATATAAAAATTAGCTGGCCGGATGGCCTATTCTGAGCAGTGAACTAAGATGGTCTTAATTTTACAAACGGATAGATAATATTGAAGATAATGACAAAAGACAGTGTAGTTCACATCATCGACAGACTGTGTTGAATAAAAAAGTGTCGCAATTTGCACACAAAACCACGACCTTGGACGCAGGTGTTCAAATTTACTTAGTATGGAGGAGAGGGTTTTTGAGCGGTAGCTGTGTCTAAATATAACTTTTAACGACAAAATTTTGGAGGGGAGAGAAAGGTTGGTTCAAAAAAAACAAGCACATTTTTTTAGAAACACAAGTAGAGACGGACAGACTAACAGATAAACATCCATACTTGACTGAAGCATGACTGAAATGACTTTAGTGTAGAAATTTTGAAATTCAAATAACCTAGGCAGTGATTGGCCACAGACAATCATATCATTAGCGCTCAGACGCGAAAGTGGGGCCATTCTTCAATAGTTGTTCAGTGATAGACACAGATTTTAAAGTGTGGTGTTTTCCATATGAACGAAAGTGAAAGAAGTTTAGGGACGCCATACTATAGCCAGCAGCTCAGCTGAGTTTTGCTAGCAATTCTGTGTTATTTATTCATAATCTGGTAAGATTGAAATTATTTCTTTATATATTTTGAATATTGTTTCATGTTCGAGTGATTTGATACTGCCATATCGAAATCTAGCCTTACAAACAAGTAGGGATTTGCTCTAGACCCCCCGCCCTAGTCAGGGTCTAGGGACCAACAATGTACATAAACTCCAGCAAGGATTATGCAAGACAGATCAAGTGTTGAGAATAATGATACATATTACCTATCCTCTTTTAGGGCAAACAACTAATAAATATTTTTTCAGAATCAATAGTCTGGGAGGATCTATCTGATGTAAAACCACCATGGTAACTGTGCTGTTTGGTCAGAGAGATCTGACCTGTCTGTATGATGTGGTTGTTGTGTCAGTGTTGTGTCCAGACGTGGGTAGAGAATAGATTTTGACACATGGCCCATACTTTGATTGCAGAGCTGGGAGTTTCTGTCGTCAACAAAGCAGTGTCTATTCAGTTGGTGACTTTACTCGAGTGTATCTGTGCAGTATTTGTGACAGAGACCACCATTATTGCCCGCCAGCATGGAGAGGTGGGACCACCTGATTTCAGCACCAGAGCGACAACTACCAGATGAGTGAGCCTCTGGTCTGCTGAACATTCACCAACGCAGTTTATTTACTAATAACCCCATAAAAATTCCCACCATTTTCTGGACACTGTGTAGTCAATATAGACAGGTGTGATGAGGCCACCCCAACAGCACAAACAGTAACTATCCTCCCAAGTAGATGGCTACTAGAACATTTTAATAAAACTAACTAGTATAGTACATATATATGTACACTATTGCATTTATGATATAATATTCCATGCATTTTTTCATAATTTCTAAATCCTTTTAAGTTCTGGTCAACCTAAAAAATTGATGCAGAACAAAATAAATGTAATATAATTCTATCAAGAAATTTTACACACGTGAGTTAGTTCAGTGTATTTTAACATTTGTTAATATTATTAGTCTTCTTAAATATCTGTGGGTGTATTTATAAACTATCACACCACACTACATAACAGTACCCTAGACACTTTACGTAGCCACATTCATTAAAAAAAAAAAATTAAGTGTGAGGTCGTAGTGGTAGCAAGAAAGGCCTTCTGACAATTCTCAACTACATTTTATCTCAGGAGCCTTCACAGCTGGCCTCATACAATTTACATTTAGTATAACACCATCATACAATACCAACAAACACCACTACATAAATTGGGGTCTTGTCCAGGGATAATTAGCCCAACAGTAATATTAGGATCTCCTGGTGGGAGAAATAAAAGTAGGGAAATAAATTGTAAAATTCCCTTTAACATTAAAAGTGTCCCTGCAGAAAAAAGTTGGTGAATCTTCACAGCCAGTAATAATTAATTAGTTAACTGGTTAGTTAGAATTAGTTAGACTATAGTAATTAGAAGTACTTAGTGTATTTACTGGTTAGAGATTTAGCTTGTATATTATTATATTGTCTAAAAAGTATGGCGGAGCTGGCAAAATTTAGATCAGCTGCTGTGCTCACCGCGAAGGAGATGGGAATGGATGGTCAAATTTTAATTCAATACGTAACGGCTGAATGTGATAAATATATTGAACGGGAAGAAAGGAGGTTAGCTGAAGAGAAGAGGTTAGAGGCTGATAGAGACATTAAGAGGCTGCAGATTGAGGCAGAAGAAAAACGACAGCAAAGGGAGGCAGAAGATAAAAAGGCCGAAAGGGAGGCAGAAGATAAAAAGGCCGAAAGGGAAGCAGAAGATAGAAGGTTGCAAAGGGAGCACGAATTACGACTAAGGGAGCTGGAATTACAAGGCCCGGCTCCTGAAAATGGTGCCAGCCCTTTTGCCTCAGATGCTACGTCCAGTCTGGGAGCCTCAAACTCAGCTATGGGGTTTCATTTAGACCATTTTGTTGAGAAAGACGATGACATAGAGGGGTACCTAGGACGTTTTGAGTTATTGGCTACTACATATGGGTTAGAGAGAGAGAGGTGGAGTTTAAAGCTATCACAGGGATTGAGGGGTACTTCTTATGAAGTATTTGCTAAAATGAACAGGGAAGACCAAGACAATTATGACATGTTAAAGCAGGCTTTGTTATTAAGGTACGAGAAGAATGGTGAATTTTATCGTAAGAAATTTAGAAATGCTAAACTGTTGTCTGGGGAGACATACCACCAATTCTCTGCTAGACTAGAAACCTATTTGGAGAAATGGACGGCTCTGGGGAAGACCCAAGATCTTAAAGAAATGATCATGATTGAGCAATTGAGAGAGTCCATGGCTCCAGACATGAGAAAATTTCTCATGGAACAAGGTGCAGAGAAGTTGGGGGAAATTTTAAATGTTGCTGAGAGGTATCAGGCAGCCCAGGCAGAGGTAAGTGGTGCTAAGAAGAAGCACATAGACAATTTTAAAGCTCCACAGCAATTTAATAAATTTGATAATAGAGAGCAGGGAAATAAAGGTAGGACAAACTTTGAGCGGCCAAGAAATGACTATCGCGACAGAAACTCACAGTTCAATGACCAAAAGTTCAATGAAAGAAAACCGTTGAACCAAGGAAAAAGATGGTGTAAATGGTGCAAGAAGGATAACCATAACACCGAATTTTGTAGAAGGAAACCTTCAAACATTGCTGCAATGAAGTCGGGGATGCAAAGATTAAAGGTTAATCCTAAAGGACAACAGGAACCTTATCACCCCCAGTTTGTGAGGATGTTATTTGTAATGGGGTCACCATAAGGTGCCTTTATGATACAGGTTTGGATTATGATTCAGTTGTGAAGTCTAGCCTAGTGGACCCAAGTCAGTATACCACAGAAACAGTGGAAATACAAGGCGCGACTAAGGACATACCACTCATGACACTTCCCATCGCAAGGATAACGGTGAAAACTCGCTATGTGGAAGGAGAAATCAGAGCAGCAGTGATAGATGACCCAATCTACCCTCTGATATTGGGGTGTAGATACGTCTTCTTGGGGAATCCCGAGAAACCTGTGATCATGGCGACAGTGCAGACCAGGTCACAGAAGAAGGAGGAAGAAGGTGAACCTATAAATGCTCATCCAGAGGAGATGAGGAAGGCGCAGGCTGAGGATAGGACACTCAAGCCCTGTTTTAAAAAATTGCCCAAATGCCACACACCTCCGAGCAAGGGGGAATATTTCATGAAGAACAAACTCTTATACAGGAAGGCCGGAACTGGAACAAATGGTCACAACCAGCTGGTTCTTCCCACTTCATATAGAGATAAAGTGATGGAACTCGGGCATGCGATTCCCTTCAGTGGTCACATGGGGATCAGCGCCACAGGACAGCGTAAAGCTTGTCATTACTTCTGGCCAGGGATAACGGAGGATATAAAAAGATATGTCAAATCCTGCCCAGAATGTCAAAGGGTAGCTCCAAAGCACTGGACTGCTCCTGCAACTCTAGGGGAAATGCCCATAGTTGGAACACCTTTTGAGAGGGTTGCAGTGGATATTGTAGGACCTCTCACTCGGACCAAGAGGAGGAACAGTTACATCCTTACTCTGGTGGACACTTGTTCTATGTGGGGAGAGGCGGTAGCCCTGCCATCAATTGATTCAAAACATGTAGCAGAGGCACTACTTACAATATTTACCCGATTAGGATTCCCGCATCAAATCTTGACGGATAATGGATCTCAGTTCAAGGGGAAACTAACGGAAGAAGTTTTTAAGCTATTTCAAGCCAGACACTTTCATTGTAGTCCGTACCATCCACAAGGGAACGGCCAGGTAGAGAGGTTCAACGGGACTCTCATTTCTATCCTGAGAAAGCTGGCACACGAAAAACCGGATCTGTGGGATCAATTCCTGCCCGCCGCATTGTTTGCGTATCGGGAGGTACCACATAGTTCAACCGGGATGGCTCCCGCAACTCTGCTATTTGGGAGGCCAATAAAAGGTCCATTAGAAGCGTTATTAAGGACCTGGACAGATGAGAAGGCGGAAGAGACTGTTACCTCATCGTATCAATATGTGAACGAACTGACCACTCGTTTGAAAGCTGGATGGAAACTGGCAAATGATAATTTGAAACAAGCCAGGAAGAAACATGCAGCATATTTTAATAGGAAGGCAAAGGACAGGGAACTGGCAGTCGGAGAGAAGGTGCTGCTTCTACTACCCGGAAGCCAGAATAAATTACAAATTGGTTGGCAAGGTCCATATACGGTTCTAGAGAAGGTGTCTAGAACAAACTATAAAATTGACAAAAAGGGGAAGGAAAAAGTTTATCATGTAAACCTGTTAAAGAAGTATCAGGACAGACCACTCCAGGAAAGCACCCCCTTATTGACCTTGGCTATTGCAACCCAGATGCAAAAGGAACCACTCACCTCACATGAATACCCATTACATCCTTGTGAAACAGCAGCACAGGTAAAAGTCAGTAAGCACCTGACTAAAAACCAGAAGGAGAGAGTTCAACAAGTTCTGGAGGAACATACAGATGTATTAACAGATAAACCAGGCCATACAAATTTGCTACAGTATGACATGAAACTGGTAGACTCAAACCCAATCTGTATGAGAGCCTATTCTATTCCGTTCGCGAAGGAGAAGGCATTGAAGGAAGAAATAGAGTATTTGTTGAAGGAGGGGATTATTTCGCACAGTGAATCATCTTTTAGTTCTAGTGTCGTTTTGTTGAGAAAACCGTCTGGGGAACACAGACTGTGCATAGATTACAGGAAACTGAATGCTGTCACAGAAGGACAAGTGGATCCATTACCAGACACAAAACAGTTATTTGCCAGACTGAACAAGGCAAAATACTTTTCAAAGGTGGATCTTAGTAAAGGCTATTACCAGATCCCAGTGAAGCCTGAAGTGAGACCTTATTTGGCTTTTAGCACTTCGGATGGACATTATGAATTCAATATGCTACCATTCGGACTGAAAAATGCTCCGAGTGTGTTTTCAAGGATGATGCGCAAATTGTTGGAACCCCTGAATAACCCATGTATCACAAATTTCATGGATGATATTCTCGTCGCCACCGAGACATTTGAAGAACACATTGAAGCTCTGGAGATGTTGTTTGATAGACTTCGGGAGGCAAACTTAACTGCTAGGCCCACAAAATGTTGTATTGGATGCAAAGAGTTGGAATTCTTGGGACACACTGTATATCAGGGTAATATGACCCCTGATCCTAAGAACTTGGAAAAACTGCAGAGAGCACCTAGGCCGCAAACAAAAAAGGACGTGCGATCATTCGTGTCGTTATGCGGATTTTATCAGAAATACATCAAAAATTTTAACGCTATTTGTGCTCCTCTGACTGATCTGACTCGCAAGGGACTTCCAGATAAAATTATTTGGACTGCACAATGTGAACTAGCGTTCCAAGAGTTAAAGGAAAAACTCACTAGCAAGCCTATTCTCAAACTGCAAAATTAGAGTAGTGGCAGACGTGAGGAGTAATTTTACCTATGTGTATCGCTGGTTTTGGAACTTGCCATAGGCATGTTTTCAAGTGGGGAGATGTGTAGTGAAATTGACAGAGATACAACGGTAAAATCCCTCCAAAGATAACATTTAAGGATAAAAACATAATGCGTAGGCTGCTGATGTACATGATCGCCTAGACCGCGGGTCATCATCCTCCATAATAATTGACTTGCTAGACAGGATTGGAACGGCGGATCAAAAAAGAAAAAAATATGACTGGAAAGGCTAAGGAGACGCAATTGGGGGGGGAAACGGAGAAAAGTCACGTTTCCCAAGTTGACATAAAAAGTAAGCAACTCGACTGAAGGGACCATAGATATGTTACGCCACAGTCATTTATTGGACGCTTTTGCGATACCAAGCTTTTGATTTGAATGGAGCGGTAAAACGCAGATGTTAGGAATATTACAAAAATTAAAAAGTAATTTTTTCTTAATATTAATGTTAGGAATATAAAAATTAGCTGGCCGGATGGCCTATTCTGAGCAGTGAACTAAGATGGTCTTAATTTTACAAACGGATAGATAATATTGAAGATAATGACAAAAGACAGTGTAGTTCACATCATCGACAGACTGTGTTGAATAAAAAAGTGTCGCAATTTGCACACAAAACCACGACCTTGGACGCAGGTGTTCAAATTTACTTAGTATGGAGGAGAGGGTTTTTGAGCGGTAGCTGTGTCTAAATATAACTTTTAACGACAACATTTTGGAGGGGAGAGAAAGGTTGGTTCAAAAAACAAGCACATTTTTTTAGAAACACAAGTAGAGACGGACAGACTAACAGATAAACATCCATACTTGACTGAAGCATGACTGAAATGACTTTAGTGTAGAAATTTTGAAATTCAAATAACCTAGGCAGTGATTGGCCACAGACAATCATATCATTAGCGCTCAGACGCGAAAGTGGGGCCATTCTTCAATAGTTGTTCAGTGATAGACACAGATTTTAAAGTGTGGTGTTTTCCATATGAACGAAAGTGAAAGAAGTTTAGGGACGCCATACTATAGCCAGCAGCTCAGCTGAGTTTTGCTAGCAATTCTGTGTTATTTATTCATAATCTGGTAAGATTGAAATTATTTCTTTATATATTTTGAATATTGTTTCATGTTCGAGTGATTTGATACTGCCATATCGAAATCTAGCCTTACAAACGTCAACAAAGCAGTGTCTATTCAGTTGGTGACACATGGCCCATACTTTGATTGCAGAGCTGGGAGTTTCTGTCGTCAACAAAGCAGTGTCTATTCGGTTGGTGACTTTACTCGAGTGTATCTGTGCAGTATTTGTGACAGAGACCACCATTATTGCCCGCCAGCACGGAGAGGTGGGACCACCTGATTTCAGCACCAGAGCGACAACTACCAGATGAGTGAGCCTCTGGTCTGCTGAACATTCACCAACGCAGTTTATTTACTAATAACCCCATAAAAATTCCCACCATTTTCTGGACACTGTGTAGTCAATATAGACAGGTGTGATGAGGCCACCCCAACAGCACAAACAGTAACTATCCTCCCAAGTAGATGGCTACTAGAACATTTTAATAAAACTAACTAGTATAGTACATATATATGTACACTATTGCATTTATGATATAATATTCCATGCATTTTTTCATAATTTCTAAATCCTTTTAAGTTCTGGTCAACCTAAAAAATTGATGCAGAACAAAATAAATGTAATATAATTCTATCAAGAAATTTTACACACGTGAGTTAGTTCAGTGTATTTTAACATTTGTTAATATTATTAGTCTTCTTAAATATCTGTGGGTGTATTTATAAACTATCACACCACAATACATAACAGTACCCTAGACACTTTACGTAGCCACATTCATTAAAAAAAAAAAAAATTAAGTGTGAGGTCGTAGTGGTAGCAAGAAAGGCCTTCTGACAATTCTCAACTACATTTTATCTCAGGAGCCTTCACAGCTGGCCTCATACAATTTACATTTAGTATAACACTATCATACAATACCAACAAACACCACTACAATGGTGCAATCTGATAGCCTCTTCCCTAACTATCTCTTGATGGTGCAATCTGATAGACTCTTCCCTAACTATCTCTTGATGGTGCAATCTGATAGACTCTTCCCTAACTATCTCTTGATGGTGCAATCTGATAGACTCTTCCCTAACTATCTCTTGATGGTGCAATCTGATAGACTCTTCCCTAACTATCTCTTGATGGTGCAATCTGATAGACTCTTCCCTAACTATCTCTTGATGGTGCAATCTGATAGCCTCTTCCCTAACTATCTCTTGATGGTGCAATCTGATAGACTCTTCTCTAACTATCTCTTGATTTGCAATCTGATAGACTCTTCCCTAACTATCTCTTAATGGTGCAATCTGATAGACTCTTCCCTAACTATCTCTTGATGTTATCTTCCCATTTGTCTTCCTCTTGCACTTTTGCCTAGCCTACCTCTTCCATTATGGTCTTCAGTAAGGTGTTATGATTTTTGACATGGCCAAAATATCTTAACGGCCCAAATGTGATATCCTTCATTACGGTAATTCACTTTTCATTCCTAAGTTTTCATGGACATTTATATTTTCCAGACAAATGGAATCTAACTCTCAACGAGTTGAGTTTATGTGGTAATAATGTTTCAAGTGAATTGTATATGACATCAACAAATGTTTATAAATTTGTATTCAAGCATTCGTGAATAATGCGTTAAAAAACCCCATTTTAAAACAGAAATAATCTATATTTATGTACCACATCTTCCCGTCTTATCCGGTGATAAGTGTTTGTTTCATAGTTGAGCAGACACCTGAAGCTGAAGCTGTGGCGGTAGTAAAAATAAATTATGCACTTAAGCAGTTGCAAAATTGATTTCTGTTGTTTTAAAGAGGGGACAATAAAAATGCATTGATTGCATGCTGTAGTATGTCAAAATATGAGATGTTTTAAACTGTTCATTCTTTTTAAAGACGGTACACATTCTTCAGTTTATTTCTCATATCATTAGTACTCATCATCTTCATCAGCATTATTGTCATCAGCATTATTGTCATCAGCATTATTGTCATCAGCATTATTGTCATCAGCATTATTGTCATCAGCATTATTGTCAACAGCATCACAGAATCGTCATCATCCCCACCAGCACCTGTTCTCTTCTTATCATGATTTTATAATTATTTTTCAGATTTCTATGGCTATATGGAAAAGAAACCTCTGGAAATTACTCATTCAAGAATTCCTAATTCAGATGCCGCTAACGACCAGTTTCCATTTTTCCAGGCTCGCTAATTCATACGTATATAAATAAGATGATACTTTTCTTTTTTTTCTGCAGAAAGACATATTTGACCCATTTCTGGCATATTTTGCAAGATACAAGATAATGGGGTGCCTTACAATTTAAGAGGGAGCGAGGCCTCTTAAGATAATGTAAAGGGGGCGAGGTTTCTTAAGATGATGTAAAAGGGTGGGGGGGGGGGCGATGGCTTCTTAAGATGATGTAAAAAAAGGGGGGGGGGGAGGTGATGCGTGATGCCATATGATGATGGATGGCATCCGCATGTCTGGTTTTGTGTAGTGTGTAGATGTGTTCAGTCAAAACAATGTTCATGCAACAATAACAGGGCAATCCACATAGGACGTCAGTAAACTCACGACGTATAAAGTCAATGAGTCTTGAAACAGCCGTTGACGTTTTTCTTCATTATTTATTGTGGACGCCACAGTGACAAAATGGTTACGCAAATGTGTAGGCACATCAAACAGTCATTATCACAGCAACATTCAATACAGCAATAAACGGTAGACAGCATTACAATGATGAGTCAGATGCATGTTATATTTCAAAGTGCTGTAAATGTAGTCAGGTGAACAACTCCATCCTTTTCTATAACAGCCAGGAGATAACCAGATGTATGAGATCAGTTCACTCTCCTTAGTTTGACTTCAGCAAGACAGACACGTCTGCCGAAGTATAAATAATGTCCTCAAAAATATCCTCTAGATAATAAAGGTTTTCTAAACCTAGTTCATTTAACAAAGTAGCAAGTAATGGTCCTTGGTACATGCATCAACCGATGCAGTACAATGCAGCGACATGTGAGCTGGGAAAGAACATCTCGTGACGACGACTTTCGGAGACAGGCTATGAATCGAAATCGCTCACGACCCAAAATCGATAGAGTTAATGAAAAAGTCAATTTACCTTGCTTTCAAGAAATACACAGAAATATCACGCCTCCCGACATGTGGGAAAACACTAGAGGTATTATCTCGACTAAACGAAATATCCATAAGAGGACTACACATCCCTGACAGAACAAAAAAAAGCGGAGATCCCCTCTTCAACGAGGCATCTCTTTCGCCATTCCAAATCGCTCACCCCCACTAGTGGTGGGCGGAAACCGATCGACAAAGAAGCAAGACAAGTCATGCGCAGTCCAGCGCAAAACGACCACAGCTCAAACTTAACTGCATTCGATACCAACGCGAGAAGACAAATGCTTACCGAGAAAAGTGACTATAAATTCCAAGCAGTTGTTGCCCTTGCGTTATAAAACATATTGAAATAAAACGATGTTGCGAGAATTTATCACGCAACATATCACCACCTCCTCCCGATAAAAAAAAAATGTGGAACATATTTTTTTTTCAATATCAAAGAGCAAGCGATAAGCGGCTCAAAACGCACGAATTATGCGCTGATAATTAACTAAATTGCCAAACAATGGGCTAATTATAGAGTGTCTGGTGAGGATATACCTCAACAGAAAAATAAATATGTCTCAAAAAATATTCACATCGGGGAGGTGTCACCAACACACATCACGTTAGCATGTAAACACAATATACGTATGCAAGTTACTATAATCATCATTAAACAGCATACTCTAATATTGTCTTTAAAAATGGATGTACAAATCTGATAGGAAAATTTAGATAGTACATTCTTTGACAAAGTACAGATGTGCTAATCTATTGTAGAAATATAGGTGTGTTATGACTCTGTAATATATGGAAATATAGGACAGAAGTATTAGTTGGAGTCATGTGGGCATCTAGACAAAATGTCAGCCATCACATTATCCGCACCACGGATAGCTCGTACCGTGAAGTGAAAAGGTTGAAGAGCTATAGCATATCGAGTGGATCTCGAACTCTTCAAATTCTTAGTCTGAATAGCTGTAAGAGCTTTCTGATCAGTCTCTAGAATGAAATGTGCGCCCAGGAGGAATCTTTGTAGCTTTAGAATTGACCAAACCATCGCTAACAACTCACGGTCTAAAACCGAGTAGTTCCTCTCTGCCGCATTTAGTTTTCTAGAAATGTACATAACAGGATGCAGAGTATTTGCATATTCTTGCATCAGTGCTGCTCCAATCCCAGTGGATGAAGCATCACTCCGAAGAACAAAAGTCCTATCAAGAGTAGGTAATCTTAAGAGGGGAGGAGAAGAAAATATATTCTTGATTTGGTCTAGTGAAGATTGGCATTCTTCAGACCAACGGACCAGATTAGGCGAACCTTTCTTCAACAATGTTGAGAGAGGTGCCATGATCGAAGATAAATTTGGAATAAATCTACCATAAAATTGAATTAAACCTAAGAGACTCCTAACTTGTTTCTTCGTTTTAGGAACAGAGATGTTCAGTATTTTGGAAGTATTGTGGTCTTCTGTCTTCAAGAGACCATGACCAACACGATGACCCAGGAAAGAGATTTCACCAAAACCAACAAAGCTTTAGAAGGTTTTGCTGTCAAATTATTCTCACGTAGAGTGGACAGTAAGTCATATAACCCTAAATAGTGATCTTCCCAGGTATCACTGAAGAGACAGATGTCATCTAAGTATGCGATGACATCCGAACGATGTGACAGAATTCGACGCATCATGCGAACGAAAGTGGCAGGGGCGTTCATGAGACCAAAAGGCATAACATTCCATTGAAATAGACCCCTAGGTGTAGAAAAAAGCAGTAAGAGGTTTGGCATGCTCTGCTAAAGGCACTTGCCAATAACCTTTAGACAAGTCAAGTTTAGTGAAGAATCTAGAATTAGAAAGTCTAATCAGTAGATCTTCTAACAAAGGCATCGGTTCAGCGTCGAACTTTGTGACCTGATTCAATTTGCGATAATCAACGCAAATTCGTATGTTCTTATCCTTCTTCCGGACAATAACCATGGAAGAAGAATATGGTGAAGTCGATGGTTCAATTATATTTAATTGAATCATTTCATCCAATTCCTTTTCCACTTGCGACTGAAAGTGTATAGGAATAGGATACGGCCTAACCCTAATTGGATTATTGTCGGTAAGAATTATGTCATGTTCTATGACATCTGTGTGTCCAGGAATGTCAGTGAGAACATCCTGAAATGTTTGTAACATCGACAAGTCTCGTCGATGTTCGTCACCAGAAAGATTAGGAGAAACAGAAACGTTTTTCCAAGATTCCGTGGAATGTAATGGAACCACTGGAAGGGGAAGGTTGACATCAGAGAAGGTAGCTTCCTCATCCTGAATGACAGACAGGGATGAATAATGACCGTGAGGTGCAGGAGCATCATCCGTTGCCTGGAAAATAGGCAGCAAATAGTCCGGACGTTCGTGAAATTCCGAAAGCATGTTTATGTGGAAAGTTTTATGCTTTCCATCAATATCGACCACATAGTCAACATCGGAAATCCGAGAGACTATTGCATACGGACCTTTCCATGCAATAAGAAGTCTATTTTCCCTACTGGGGAGTAGGACGAATGCTTTGTCACCTGGACAAAGTTGTCGTAGACATCTATTCTTGTTAGCAAACTGCCTTGCCTTCTCTTTAGCAATTTCTGATGAAGCAGTTGCTAGCTTACATGCCTCAATGATCTTTTGTCTAAGAGCAATGACATACTCATATGAGGATTGAGTTTCATCGCTAATATCATCGGCAGTGATGAGATCGTGTAATAAAGACATAGGGCCGCGTGGACGCGCGCCAAAAGACAAGTTCGAAGGGAGAAAATCCTGTGTGTTCATTAGGGACTTCTCTATAGGCAAAGAGAGCCGCGGGTAAAACCCTGTCCCAATCTTGAGGATGATCTTCAGTTATCTTACCAAGCAAAGTCTTGAGCGTTCTATTCAGACGCTCAACTAACCCATTAGACATAGGATGGTAGATACTACTGAGAGATCGTTCAATATGTAAGGTAGACATTACCTGTGACATAGTGTCAGATATGAGTTGAGTGCCATGGTCTGACAATATTTCTCTGGGGAACCCCAAGCGAGAAAAATATCAACCAAAGAGCATCTGCGATATCTGTAGTAGATATGCTCTTAAGAGGAATAGCCTCTGGCCAACGTGTGCACATATCGACACATGTAAGGATAAACTGATGTCCTCTGGCCGACTTGACCTTAAAAGGGCCAATAATATCTATGGCCATTTTCTGAAACGGCCGAATAGGAATTCAGCAGCCTGGATAGGCGCAGCATGTCGTGGTCCTCTAGATTTGACCTCCTGACATACCTTGCATGATCGGCAGTAAATACGAATGTCCTTATTGACAAAAGGCCAAAAGAAAGCCGCAAGGACTCTCGACTTCGTACGGGCAAAACCAATATGTCCAGCACATTGCGAGTCATGAGCATGTTGTAATATTTGGACTCTCATGCTCTTGGGAACAAGAATTTGCGAATGTGCCGACGTAGTCGAATCTTGTACCATACGTACAAGTACGCCGTTTCTCATTGCAATCGAAGATTTTCTATTTGTATCCTGATTCGGATCACCTTTCTTCGCAAGAACGAAGAATTTTTTTAAAGAAGAATCTTCTTCTTGCAATTTTATGAAAGAGTCACGAGTGATTACTAAGTGACTATCTTGGCTATCAACTTCATTATCACTATTCAGTGAAGTTTCGGGTGTTTGTAGAGCTTGTGCTCTTGTAACTACTGCATTTGTAGCTTGCATGTTATTATGTTCCCAAGCAGCAATCTGCTGTGGGGTACACTCCCTAACTCCGTGAATACGACCAATAATAAGGTCCGCAATAGGATTAGGTAAGAGACAAGCATGCACATCTCCAGTAAAGAAAGGAGTGGCATGCGAATTACAGCAGTAGGATATTTTTCTAGAGTGCCGCCAAATGTGACACATTTAATAACCCTTCCTGTAGCACAAGATGGATCTACAAGCGATTGTCTAACACCAATAGTGATGCATCCGGAATCGAAAAGTAGTGAGACCGGAGTATCATTAACAAGACCCTTATGTAGAATTAAAGAACATCTCCCGTCATGCGCAACAGCAGCAGGAAGAGCGGGAAGTGGGTGACCACAACTCAAAGTAGTTATGGTACCCGGTTCGAATAAAGTACTGCATTGGGGGCATTTGTTTGCTCTCTCAAAGTCAAAAGCAGAACTAGTGACAGCGTCAAAGTTTTTATTATCAACAACATGATTACAGGCTCCCTCATTTTCCTGTTGTACAGCATTAGCCTGCTGATATCTCTTTTTTTTGTGTTGAGATCTACCCCGACTATTATTACCTCTGAAGTTATCAGAGTTATTATTATCTCTGCAGTTATTATTGTCTCTATTGTAATTGTTATACTGGTTCGAATTCCAGTTTCCACGATTACTATCATGTTCACATTGATGCGAACATCTATTTGTTTGGTTCTGAGGTCTTCGGCATGAATAACCTCTATTACCATATCCTCTTTTGAAATGCTTATAATTATTAGGGTGATAGTAACGAGTACTATCAGGTTGTCTCCAATTCTTCGAAGAAGAATCACCATGAAATTGGTTTCCATGATTTTGACAGAAATTACCGCTACTCTTTCTATCAAAATTTTGTTGGGATCTACGAGCAAAGTTTTGACCATACGGAGCTGCCGAAGCAACTGGTAAACCTTCTTTCACCTTAGAGTTACCCATGGTTATGTGTGGGTGCGCAGTTACGTATTGGCAACAGAAATCTTCCATTTCTTTTATTGTTTTAGGTTTACGTTCATGAAGGAAAGCAAGGAAAGACTCATTGACAGACGACATGACTTTGTCTCTAAGTATTAAGTCCATAAGTCCTTCATAAGTTTTTTCCGTCTTAGATAGTTCAACCCATCGTGAGAAAGTAAGGCGTATTCTTGCAATAAACTCGGAGAATTCAACTCCATTTTCAGGTAACATGTTTTTAAATTGTAGACGATAGCCGTCTTCGTTAAGCTGATATTTCTTTAACAAAGCGGCCCTGACAACCTCATAATTGTTCTTATCAGGTTCATCCACCATATTTAATATACTTAGAGCTTTACCTGTCAGTATCCCTGATAACTGATAAACATATTTTGCTTTGTCTATGTTATGAGCTGTACATGCTTGTTCAAATCTGTCCAGATAGAACATTATGTCATCGCTGGAAGGACTAAATGTTGGTAACTTAATCTTAAAAGTATCATTATTAGCCTTACCAGAAGATGAACCCTTGTTTGAATCATTACCATTACTCATGCTTGTCAATTTCAATTTTTCCAACTCTAAAGCTAAGACCTTTTCTTCATGTTCCATTTTTGCTTTCTCTTTCCTCTCATCAGACTCTCTCTGTAATCTTCTTTCCTCAGCCTGAGCCTCTTTTTGAAGTCTTTCATTTTCAGCTTCTTTTTCAAGTCTTTTATTTTCAGCCTCTTTTTCAAGTCTTTTATTCTCAGCCTCTTTTTCAAGTCTTTTATTCTCAGCCTCTTTTTGAAGTCTTTCAGCTTCTAGCTGTAGCTGGAGTTTTCTCTCCTCAGCTTCTGATTCCCTTTTTTGTTTTTCCATTTCCATTTGGAATCTTTTTTCATCCACCTGCATCTGCAGTTTCTTTTGTTCAGCTTCCATTGCTTTATCATATCGAGCAGTTGCAAATTCTTCTAACTTATCACCAGTCTTACCAAGCAATTTACCCTGCTCAATAAAGTGCTCAAATGTAGACATGTTGTCTAACATATGAGTCCAAAACCTGAAATAATTAACTAATTTATTTCAAACCTAAGTGTAACAAGTCTTAATTAAGCACTTGTATATTCACATCACATTATATTATCCCAGTCTCTGTGGGAAACAAGTCTCCAATCAAAGAACTTGTATATGAAATATCAGCACTCAATTCTTGATCATAAGTGCACTTCTCATTCAATAGTGCATGACACTATTCATCATTCATTTATCATCAGTATAGTAGTAACAGTGCATTAGCATAGCCCATTAACTAATTACTATAACTGTAAACAATGACTATGTAAACACATGCAGAATGTAAACATTGAAAATGTAAACAATACAAACAATGTAAACAATAACAATGTAAACAATAACAAAGATCAGCAACAATACAAAAACTTTCGCAGAAATCAACTAAAAATAAAGCAGAAATTAATGAAATATCACAAAAAATGTGACGATATCTGCGATAGAATTAAACAAAATACATGACACCACAGTGTATAAACAAAAATGTTGTATGAAACTAAATTATAGACAAGAGTAGGCTAACAAACACAAACAAATCAAAACAAAACTAAAGAATGCGAAATAATAACGAAAACAATATTAAAACATGTCATCACAGCTAACATAAATAGCAACAGAAGTCGCTTAGCAAATTCCAGTATCGGAAATTTGCAAACCCTACAGAAAACGCTCACAATAGACGACTTCTATGACGTGGCATAATCTAACGGAGACACCACCCAACCGAGAACCCGCTGAAATATAAACATATAAATATACAAATAACATATAAACATAAAACATATGGAATGAGATGATACACAGAAGACTCAGCAGAAGTATAAGGGCACAGTTTACATACAAACAGGCCACTTAACTTATAGGCTTCCAATCGTAGAACAGCAGAAAAACGGATGTCAATCAACGTCCTAAAGAGCGAAGCTCCAACGATGATGGCACATCTGAACTGCTTCCACTGCTAACACGATGGTACAAGAGCTTCTGACATACTGTGTGTTGAGTTGTTTCGGCACTTGACCTTCTAATCCAAAAGTAAGTTGATGGAAATCGGTACTTGGCCTTCTTCAGAAAACAACCCGTTTCAACCGGCACTTGACCTTCTCAAAAAACGACAGCACTGGAACCTTGACAGCAGCAACTTGCTTGACTTGCGTAAAAGATAACAGCAGTCCGAGTTATCCGGCAACATGTAACAACGCCGGGTACTGTCAAATTCTTGTTTCCGTCAAAAAATTGAAATTTGACTTTTACCGGGCAACGCCGAGTACTTTGAAAATTTTGAAGATGTTGACTGTATTGAAGAATGTTAATTTCTTGAAGGATGCTGATGAATTCTTGTTGAAAATGAAGTGGGTAAGGGACCCCGTGTTTGCTAGTACCAGAATCAAACCAGCTTATGGCCACCAAATGATGCGTGATGCCATATGATGATGGATGGCATCCGCATGTCTGGTTTTGTGTAGTGTGTAGATGTGTTCAGTCAAAACAATGTTCATGCAACAATAACAGGGCAATCCACATAGGACGTCAGTAAACTCACGACGTATAAAGTCAATGAGTCTTGAAACAGCCGTTGACGTTTTTCTTAATTATTTATTGTGGACGCCACAGTGACAAAATGGTTACGCAAATGTGTAGGCACATCAAACAGTCATTATCACAGCAACATTCAATACAGCAATAAACGGTAGACAGCATTACAATGATGAGTCAGATGCATGTTATATTTCAAAGTGCTGTAAATGTAGTCAGGTGAACAACTCCATCCTTTTCTATAACAGCCAGGAGATAACCAGATGTATGAGATCAGTTCACTCTCCTTAGTTTGACTTCAGCAAGACAGACACGTCTGCCGAAGTATAAATAATGTCCTCAAAAATATCCTCTAGATAATAAAGGTTTTCTAAACCTAGTTCATTTAACAAAGTAGCAAGTAATGGTCCTTGGTACATGCATCAACCGATGCAGTACAATGCAGCGACATGTGAGCTGGGAAAGAACATCTCGTGACGACGACTTTCGGAGACAGGCTATGAATCGAAATCGCTCACGACCCAAAATCGATAGGGTTAATGAAAAAGTCAATTTACCTTGCTTTCAAGAAATACACAGAAATATCACGCCTCCCGACATGTGGGAAAACACTAGAGGTATTATCTCGACTAAACGAAATATCCATAAGAGGACTACACATCCCTGACAGAACAAAAAAAAAGCGGAGATCCCCTCTTCAACGAGGCATCTCTTTCGCCATTCCAAATCGCTCACCCCCACTAGTGGTGGGCGGAAACCGATCGACAAAGAAGCAAGACAAGTCATGCGCAGTCCAGCGCAAAACGACCACAGCTCAAACTTAACTGCATTCGATACCAACGCGAGAAGACAAATGCTTACCGAGAAAAGTGACTATAAATTCCAAGCAGTTGTTGCCCTTGCGTTATAAAACATATTGAAATAAAACGATGTTGCGAGAATTTATCACGCAACAGGA
Source organism: Oreohelix idahoensis (assembly GCA_024509875.1). NCBI lineage: Eukaryota > Metazoa > Mollusca > Gastropoda > Stylommatophora > Oreohelicidae > Oreohelix > Oreohelix idahoensis. The sequence goes on from JAMPIV010004491.1 coordinate 111,375, forward strand.
GGCTTTGTCGCATAGAGATTTATGATCAATAAATTTACTATATTCTTTTCTTTTCTACCCGTGTCCTCTACTTTATTATCGCTCTTTTATCCTTTTCCTGTTTTTTCGCATTCGTTCGTTTGCGAAAAAATTTACTTTCCCATTCTGACTTTACCGTTTCTTTTTCTCATACTAGACCGCATTAATTACATAAGATGTCAGTCCCTGCAGGAGACGATATAGTGTTAGAATTCATTTCGTCAGACATGATAGCAGACATTTGTCTACACTTTTCTCGTGACACGGCGCTCTTGGTTAAGAGTTTCTCGGAGAGGTGTGTAAACTGCCATCTGCATAGCTCAGAAATGAGACATATCGTCTAGCATTTTCATCTGAAACGGGCGCTTTACGGTCACTCCTGGGCGTGAGGTGTGAATTCGCACGTTTGGCAGTTATGGGTAACGTCTTAGTTAATGGGAAGTGTAAAGAGAGGGAGAGAGAAAGAGGAGAGGGGGAGACAGGGGGTTTTGGAAATAGTGCGCATCCTTTGTCTGTTTGAGATATTAACCAGAGTATGAAACTTGATTTCATTGAGTCCTCCAAAATTTGCAGTAGACAGATCGCTAGAGCTAGAAGGAAGATCTTGTGTATTGCGAAGTTCTAGTTGCTCGACAATTTTGCCGAGTTCTGGACTACCCATATATTGAATGATTCTAGTTCATGGTGTTAGTCTGTAGTTATGTGTGGAGGTAAATATATTAGATATCTAGTATTTTGTGAGTGATTTAAGTGATTAATCGCCTATTTCATTTTACTAGTTAGATTCTGTGCAGAAGAAATAATTTATAAGTCTGTTATATTCTCTAGGTGACGTGTTTCAGTGGAAAGCAGAATAAATTATAATTTCTAGCTTAAACTCATGCAGCTATAAATAAATTTAATTTAACTGCTAAATACTCAGTCGAGAATATTTTTAGAAACTAACTTATAACTGCACTGATTCATCATTGAGTATTGACGAGATACGTATGTATTTCTAATTCATGATGACTGATTTTATTTCACGGGAGTTTTAAACGATAAGCCAAGCTCTCCGCTTGCAGTTTATATGTAAGTTATAACCGAGTACATAGTATGTATAAGTATTTTATATGTTGTTTTCTTTATTCAGTGAAACTGGGGTAACCCAACTTTGCCAGCGTTTGAGTACAATTGAGAGAAGAAACATTTTACCTTTAATCACGTGGGTTTACAAGTTAACACCCGTCTGACAGTGCGTGTGTCTCCATAAATAGACAGAGTACAACTCCCACTAACGGTTTTTTAAGGACTAAATGCTTATACTGTGCCTTTGAGCCAGATCATATTTCTTCACAAACTCTCAAGTACATTTTCAGCCCTTGGGGCAAGTAAATATCACTATCAGTAACATTCCGACGTAGTTTTGACCAGTGGTGGTGTGACCAAATAAAGTCCTATACTGAGATAAGGCACCGACCTGACATTCCTCATTTCTAGAAACCTAAGCTATTGACACTGTGCTCGCTGTTAACGTTCGTGCCTGGACAATTTTAATGTGACTTAAACAGACATCCAAAATAAGAATAACCTAGAAAACGTTTCCCCGAAGCAGTGAATTCAACCCGTCTTTTTGGAACTGGGGTTCTCTTGGCCAAGACTAGCATTGGAGAGTCTGTATGTGCATGTCCTAAAAATTGTGTTCCCAGAAGTTGCTACCAAAGCTGTAAGTATGAATGAAAGCACGTGATCACGGCTGACTGAATAGAGTGAATGCAGGACTGAGTGATTCCTTTATTGTTGTATTTTGGCACACATTTTGCTGTCTTAAATTTCTTTATGTAAGTTTTGTTTTGTTGCTAACAATATTCTTCCTTAGGATAGATCAGAGTATCCAAGTCTGTTCATACCTTTAAAGTGAAATCTTAGACTAAATCATATGTATCCGTGACTCTTTGGGGCTATCACTTTTCTTCTAACGGGACTGTGGGCTATACATCAAGGGAAAAGATCATACCAATAGGTCTATTATACTTGCAGCAATTCATTGATTCTATGACTATTTGTATATGCTTTGATGTGATTTTATGTGTTGTGATGAAATTTTCTGATAATTAAAATTCTCTTGAACTTAATCAGCGTGTCGGTCAGCTCGTTCCAAAATATCTATATAATCATTGTTATAGTTTTCCCACGTGTGTGCGTCTAACTGTCGTCACTTATATGTGTGTGTATGTGAGTGGAGAATTATATATATATATATATATATATATATATATATATATATATATATATATATATATATATATATATAATTAATATATATTATGATAGACTGTCTTACTCCTCTAAATCTGTTGTAGAGGATAGGCTGAGAGAGAGAATATTGCTCGATTTCAGGGACAGCCTCTATTATTCCTGCCATCTCACTCGTGGAAATCTATTTCTATTATTATCTCTCACTGTGACTATCACTTATTCTAATCTATTCAGAAGGGACCAACCCTAGTCTTAATTCCCCTATCAAAAATCTACAACAGGCTTCTTAAGATGATGTAAAGGGGAGCGAGGCTTCTTAAGATGATGTATATGGAAGCGAGTACCTTAAGATGATGTTTATGGAAGCGAGTACCTTAAGATGATATATATGGAAGCGAGTACCTTAAGAGGATGTAAAGCTGAGCGAGTATCTTAAGATGATGTTAAGGGATGCGAGTATCTTAAGATGATGTAAAGGGGAGAGGGTATCTTAAAATGATGTAAAGGGAAGCGAGTATCTTAAGATGATGTAAAGGGGAGAGAGTATCTTAAGATGATGTAAAGGGGAGAGAGTATCTTAAGATGATGTAAAGGGGAGAGAGTATCTTAAGATGATGTAAAGGGAAGCGAGTATCTTAAGATGATGTAAAGGTGAGCGATTATCTTAAGATGATGTATATGGAAGCGAGTATCTTAAGATGATGTAAAGGGGAGAGTGTATCTTAAGATGATGTATATGGAAGCGAATATCTTAAGATTATGTAAAGGGGAGGGAGTATCTTAAGATGATGTAAAGGAAAGCGAGTATCTTAAGATGATGTAAGGCATTGCCGTACCTCTAACAGATTAAGAAGCATAGCATTAGACTAATTCAGTCTGACAACAGGTATTGGGACGGGATATAAACTCATCATGGGCTTATAAGCTTGATGTGAACTGATTGTAGGTTTGATGTGAACTGATTGTAGATTTGTTGTGACATGATTGCAGGTTTAATGTGAACTGATTGTACTCTTGTAAATTTGATGTGAATTGATAGTAGGCTTTTAGGTTCGATGGGAACTTTTGTAGGCTTTTAGGTTTGCACCGATTTTAGGCTTGTATTTCGATGTGAACTGATTGTAGGCTTTTAGTTTCGATAGGAACTAATTGTAGGCTTGTATTTCGATGTGAACTGATTGAAGGCGTTTAGTTTCGATGTGAACTGATTGTAAGGTTTTAAGTTTCTTGTGAACTGATTGAAGGTTTGTTGATTTGATGTGAACTGATTGTAGGCTTGTAGGTTTGGTGTGAAATGATTATGGGTTTTAGGTTCGATGTGAACTAATTGTTGGCTTGTATGTTTGATGTGAACTGATAGTAAGTGTTGTGGAACAGTAGTAAATGACAATAGTGTGGGTAGGAAATAGGAAGGTTTGTACTTGGAACAGACCACAAGCCTCTTATGTTTATTAACAGTAGAAATCTGTCAACTCCAGAGTGACGCGTTGGGCCTCACTCCATCAGGAATAGGTGTTTGACGTAGTCCCGATTCAAGGAACAAATAATGTAGTAGCAGACGTCTTATCACGTCTGCCACGAACATGGTGTCGATATTTGATTTATGTTGACTGATGAACTGTGGGCTTTTTCCTTGATTGATGAACAGTAATTGTAGTGCCAAAGGAATTGGCAGATTTCCACTGGCATAGGAACTTTCTAGTTTTCAGTGACTATATTAGTTATTAAGGAACTGAATTTAGTGAAGTCTGTGCAATATTTTTTCTTACACTTTATTAATTGTAAGGGTTTATCTAATTTCGTGTCAGGTTTGTTATATATATATGCATGTTCTTGGATGAATGACTAATGTTTAGGTAACTAGGAATACGGGGTTTAAGTATGCACATATTTAGGAAATGGGATTTCCTACTAGAGGAGTGGGTAAACTGTTGTGCAACAGTAGTAAATGACAATAGTGTGGGTAGAGAATAGCAAGGTGTATATGTTATTTATTGTAATGAGCTTGTTGTGTTCACTGGTGTGAACGACTTATGCGTGATGTTTGGCAGAAAGAGATATGGTTACTGTTCTCGTGTTTTATGTGTGAGTGAGAGAGCTAACAGTGATTAGGTGGGATAGGTAGAGTTTGGGGAGTCGGCTGAGAGATTCGGATGTGTAATGATGTGTTTTCAAGTAGAGTTGTGAACATTGTAGAGGAGCTGTTTCTGTGTGATTCGAGCTTAATTGTGAGCTAGATATATGTACTCTAGTGGTACGAGAGCCGAGAGATGTTTTGAGTATGGGTGTGGGTGCAGATGCGTAGATGCACAACCCATAGTTTTCTGGCTCGTGTGGTGATTGGCCAGACGTGACTGTTTTTGAAGTAAATCTACTGTTGGCGTAATAAATCGTGGCACTGTTGTATTCAGCGTGTTGGCTGTTGACCTATTGATGTTCCATGTTCCTGTGCAAATCTGCTGTGCTGAAGACATATAGCCTAGAAGAGCCTATGAACCCGGGCATACGGTGAGTGTTAAACATCTAACGACACCCATCGTAACAGTAGGCCTGTAGATTAATTTAAACTGATCATAGGTTTGATTTGAACTGATCATATGCTTGTAGGTTTTGTGTGAACGGATCCTAGGCATTGATGTGAACTGATTGTAGGTTTGTAGTTTGACGTGAACTGACAGTAGGACCATGCGTCTTATGTGAATTGATCATGCCTTCACTGGTGCTTATACCTTGAAGCAGTAAGGCGGCTTGAGCACCCTGACAACCCCCAGTGCTATGCCAGCGAGAGTTTTACTCCTGGCAGGTTCTACCAAGCTGGGCAGGTCTGCGCAGGTAGGGGTCAGACTAAAGCTGACACCCTGGTCCTCCAGGGTGAGGGATTTAGCACAGGGCCGACACCCCTGTATAGGTTAAAAGCTTTGATGCGGGACGGACATCCGGCGTTAGAGCTATGAATGAGGCAGGAAAACTGAAGTAGATCACAACTGAAAGGAATAACTACAGATTACATATCCTGGAAATAAGTGAGAGCCGATGGACCGGGACATGGAGAATAAAAACAGCAAAAGGAGAAACAGTACTTTACTCTGATAGAGGATGGACAGCACAATTAAGGCGTAGCCATTATCCTAAAGAAAGGAATAGAAATGCCATTACTGGAATGGAAACCCATCAACAACAGACTGATAAGAACAAGATTGAGAGGGAGATTCACTAACACCACAATAATACAATGCTATGACAGCGATGAAGAGGTCAAGGACGAATTCTGTCAACAGCTACAAAAAGAAACGGAAACCGCACCTAGATATGTTCTTATCTTAATAATTGGCGACCAATGCGAAAGTTGAAACAAACAACACATATGATGAAAGATTAATGGGGAAATGCGGCAGCAGAACAACAAACGAGAATGGGGATAAACTATTAAGCTTCTGCAGCAATAACAACTTGGTCATTGGAGGAACGTTTTTTTCACACAAAGAAATTCACAAATTAACATGGGATTCACCAAACGGCCGGGACAGAAACCAGAAAGACCACATTATGATCAATGGTAGATGTAGGCATTTATTACAAGATGTGAAAGTAAGAAGAGGTGCAGATGTGAGAAGCGATAACCACTTAGTAGTAGCAAGACTCAGGTGAAACTGAAATATGCACCAACTAGCTTTTGTTTACCAAGAGTGTTTTAACCACCAGTTTGGCTGACCCAGATGAACTAAGTGTTTTAACCACCAGTTTGGCTGACCCAGATGAACTATGTTCATGACGATGAAATGGGGCAGATCTGGAGGGGTCAGAAAAGCAGTGATGGAGATAAAATCAAACAGAAGAGCCCCTTCAGAAGCTCCAATGTTTGAACGTATTCTGAAAGGGCAAGGTCGCACATTTTAAGGTGTTTGCTAAGCCGATAATGATCGCCTTAATTAAACACAGCCTGAAGCTCGGAACTTGATTTTCTTTCAGAGACGAGATTCTCTGGAACTATGCTTGTGAAAGAAAAGCTCTTTGCCCTTTCCTAACTGACAAATGATGTTAGCACTTGTGTCTTTCTGAAATGTAACAACACATTAACCTATCTGTACGATGTTTATCATCATTATCATCATCATCATTATCACCATCATCATAATTATCATCATCACCATCATCATCATCGTCATCACACCGCCATCATCAACAGCACCTTCATCATCATCATAATCATCGTCATCATCAATACTTTTCAGCTCCCTTGGGAGCACATGCCCTTAATAAAGACATGCCAAGCTCTCTTGTACTGTGTCCGTCATCTTGATCTCATTCACGTATGTCTCCAGTTCTCTTCTCCATATGTTTTAGGTCTCCCCCCCCCCCCATCTCTTACCCTGAGGATTCCAGAACAGGGATTGACGTGTAAGGGTATCAACTGGTTTACTTAATACATGTCATATCCAACGCCATCATCGTCTTCTCACCTACCATTCCACTGACGTTTGCCTGGTTCTTTCCTTCATCTTTCATCCGGGTACTACCGGGGCCCGAAAGGGGAGCAAAGAATACTATCACGGTAACATACCGAGTGCCCCGTCTAGTTCCCGGGGGCCTCTGAAGATACTAAGAAAGAATATGATAACTGCTCCACCAAGGGGCAACTAATACAGGTTGCGAATAAAAGTATTGCTACGAAAACCTCTGCGGCAGGAGGAAGTGTTTTGATGCTTGCTTCTTGGAAGGTGGCCAGATGCAGTGGCGACTCAATAATTTGTGAGTAGCAAAAATTTAAAAAAAAAGGGGGGGGGGAAGGGGAGAGAAGATGCTAAACATGTTCTAAAAGGCAACTAAGGAAGGTTGGGAATGGGGATGTGTGACGAGTCATATATTCAGTCGTTTCATTTTCCTGTGACCGTCCTTGCTTCCTGTACTGTGCCATTCTTTTTTCCCTTTCATCTGCTCATTATCTTACTCTTCGCTTTCATGTAGCGATATTCTCTTATTACCAGTTGACCTCGTTTGTCACATCCCATACGGTTAGGCTAGACTGCACATGGCATGCGATTCTTTGTTCGCGTGATCAGACATCGCTAGCCAGATGGAACAAAGCCACCTTGACTTGTTTGATTACTCGGCAGCAATAGACGCGTATTAAGCTGTCTATCCTTATTATACTGCGTAACTACTTCCGACCAGACGATAAATGTGTCTAATAGTGGTAAACAAGATTCATGATTAAAGACATAACGTGGAAGCGACGTGCAAAAACACAGGCTATCCTTAAGTTATCGTGACTTAACAGTCTAGACGACAGACATACTATGTAATGATTTCCGCCAGATGGCTGGTTGTAATAAACAACTATGCGATTATAACAACCTTGACAAAATTTATCAGAAGTAACAATCAAGGACAGGTAGGTGACATAATAATTTTGGTAAAATGGCACCTAGAGGGGCAATACCTTGTATGGCCAGGTAATAATGTTCATATGAGATGGGTCAAGGTAACGTTTACTATATCTGAAAGATATCAGTGTGCAGCGCTAAGGGCGGAGTGATGGAGGGGGAGAACACTGACCGGTTTTATAAAAAATGTTTGTTACTCGAATATAAGTCGGGGGCACATTTTTAATGTCAAAAAAATGGAAAAATATCTTCACTTATACTCGAGTATATAACGTATTTCTGAAAATGTTACATTTGTCGTCTTCCGCTCTCCTAAACTGTTTCATCAGACTCGATGGGTTGAGATTTAATACTCAGGGCCATCGTGCAAAATTCTGAAGTAGATGAAATTGTGAAGGGAAGCATAGGTCGCCTGATGTTTGCACACGGAGACATGAGACTTAAAAGAAGTATTTGTTTCCTCTTTTGTGTTACCAGTAACAAGAAGTTAACGCTACACAACTACAACAGTCGGGTCTTGAGGACATTTAACGAGGCAAACTGAGCAGTACCCTGGCCTTGCTGCTATGGGTGTGCTGCTGTCAAAATATTTGACGCCTGAAGAGAAAGAACAATCAAAACTTCACAGGGAACCAGCAGTGACTGAACCAGAATCCATCGGACCTTACACCGCCAGTTAAGTAAAATATTGACCCAGCATATAGACAATTTAATTTCTTATCTACCTTTAATTGATCTTCCTGCGAAGACCAATTTCACTGTTTTTCTTTGACAAAATCTATTTTCATTCTTTTAACCCTGGTGATAATAAAATAAAATATTGATGTAAATATACATCTAGGGTTGAGTTTATTTGGTGTCTGCAGCCGTATGAATTAAAACAAAATAAAATATACAGAGCTAAACATACAACTAAAATTTTTCTGAATCACCTTCAGCTGGAGGCTCATAAAATACGAGTCAAAACTGATATTTCTCACAAGAAGAGGGCGGAGAATACAGAGTTTAAAACAAACTTAGATGACTCAGTTGTTATTTTCGCCATTCTAAAATCACTGTGAGACTCCCTGAAATAGAAGCACCATTCTTCTATTTATATCTCTGTCAGGAGTAATCTTGAACGAAGGTTGATATCTTAGAAAACCCTCAGTCTTTTACTCGGATTTTGGGCATTGCTGGGCCAATACAGCAGACTAGGTGAGGCAACCCGCCACAGTCCTGTAAGAACATAAAGCCTCAAAACCTTCAACAGCAATATGGACAAGTCAGCATACAATGGTAATCGCCTAAAATTGTAAAATGTAACGTTAAAATAAAAAGAATACAAGGAGCAAGGCTTTTCTTCTTCTCCAAGTGCCATGGCAACGGGTGTAGGCGAGCACATTTCTCCACAACTGCCGGTCCCTATTGCCGAGAGCCTGTTGTTCACATTCTTTCATGGTAGTTTGCGAATTTTCTAGAATCTTATTTCTTTGTTGTCTCTGTCACGGTTTGCCTCCCCTTAGCTCTGCAGTAGTGGTCCAACAATGGCCAAAACTCAAGAGTAACTGATGTGGGTCTTCAAAGGTGTCTACCTTCGCACAAGATTATTCCTGGCAGAGTTGTAGGTAGAAGGATAATGATGCTTCTACCTCAAGGGTGTGTTCACAAGATATTCAGAAAGCGAGAACAATCCTGCATTGGCTGAGCACGTTAAATCTAGTATCTGCCGTCAACTTTTGAGAAGGATTATGTAATCTTAAAATTCGTTAGCTCGTTCAAGCACCCAGATGAGTTAATTTAGCGAATTTCCTCTTATTATTATTTAGCTCTGTTTACATGTATTTACGAAATGGTCTGAGACATACGTTTGTAGTACATTGAAAATGATTAAATCAACTTTAGATTTGTCTTTATACAAGTAACAAATTTAATAATCAATTATGTCTTAACAGTTATAAAAATGAATAATTGTTTAGAAAAACGTATTCATCACAGTGTGATGTTATGGTTTTCGAAAATTGACAGTTTACTTGGCAGCTTTTAAATTTTACTTAGCTGCCAATATTTGTTTTTGCTCCCGCTGATGTTTGGGTCGTTGCAGATAGATGACTGGATCGCTCGCGTCCCTGGTCAAGATTAAGAATTGCAGCACATTCCGAATAGAATCAGGGAGTAACTGTAATGTTGGTCCCGCGCTCTAAGACCCGTTTGATGTGGGTGTCTAGCGTCGACTTTAGGCCACTTATACCCTCACTTGTTCCATAAATAGTACCCTCAACTGGTACCACCTAGTATGGCAAAAGAAGAGAAACGAATACCCTCTGAGTATTGAATTTCTCGACACATACTTATGTGCCCCCCTCTTTTCATTCCACCATCCCATCTATCTCAGAACCCTCTCTGAGAATTAATCTTAATCTCAGTGGGCTAAAAACTATCTTTAACTTAGAATGAATAGTTTTATATTTAACTTTAGTTGAAAATTTTAACAATATAGTTTCAATATGTTTACATTTACATCGATTGAAAAGGTTGAAACTTTCATTACATTTAGAGGGGATATGTTTTACATTTACATTGGTTGAAAAGGTTGATAATATAACAAGTATGTACATCATTTCTTTCATCATTCTCTTCCTGCTCCATATGGAACTTGGGACTACCTATGCTTTAGGTTCTTTATAAGAAACTCGCAATAAAGCAGTCACGAGCCCTGGCTGTGGTGGTTCACGAAATCATCATTCTATATGCTGAGGTTGCCAGCCTCAAATTACTTGGATATCCACTAGCAATTGTGATGGTCGAACTCGGCTGACCCTGAACTTTGTTGTAATTCTTGTAAAACGGGACTTCTTTCACGTGGATTCATTAGCTATGCAACTGTTTCACACAGAGGGCAAACTCGTTTGCTGATTGATATGCGGAAAGTTTACCTATCGTTCAGTCTGGTCATCGCATTGATTTAAGGAGAGATTAAATCACGCCCACTAACATCTCTTGAACAATCATAGGCAGTTATTTTAATTAACTTGGCCAGTGGGGGGCGTCGCCAGAATCAAAGAGATACAGCGACGACGATCAAAGAGACAGACTGAGGGATTTCAGGGGAGACTATCGGCGTTATCAAAGACAGTAGTGGTCCCTGCTACGAGACGCAGTTGCTTGCCGCTATTTTCGCGTCTCGGTGTCAATCGTAGAACCGAGCGAACGGGGAAAGCCGAAACGGGCAGCAGCGAACGGAGATACGAAGACCAGGGGGCGGCTTCTTCCCTTGATTTGGCGGTCAGATCCCCAAAAGTTCGTGAGATCAAATAAGCTGTCAAGTTTATCATGTCCCACTCAACTTACATTCCATTTTAGCTTAATAGACCATCAAGACTAGACACGTTATCACTCGCTGGCCAGACCTTTACAGAAGCACTAGCTTTATTGAAATCTTGTTATAGATTTTCCCCTGGATTTTATATATATTTGCAGTGATTTCTATTCTGTGCAAAGCGGTAATATATATTGTGTAAAGTGATCAGTGGACTAGTTCAGTCATTCTATTTCAATGGATTTTGTGTTAATTTAAATCTATTAAATTAAACCATCTCAATAGTTCCAGTTGTAAATATAATGATCTATCTATTATATTATTTCAAAAGATAATAGATGCTTAAATTAACTTTTAAAGTCGCGAAGGAATTTATAATTAATAAATTCAGTTAAGTCCTAGTTTTATAGATGTGTGTTTTTAACCACTAGAATTCGCGCAGTGTTTATTAAATACATAATTAAATACTCGAGTGTATTATAGGCTTAACAGGGAATTTATCGCGCTTGATTTTTCGGTATGTTACATGTCTTTTTTTTCTTTCACACAGAGTGATCGTAACCTGCGGTCCCAGCTAAATAAAGAAAGAAATAAAGAAATCATCCTATAAACTTCCAGTCATATTGAAGAAACATTTCTTTTAAATATAATCTTGTAGCGGTCCTTTTGCGACCTAGCTGTCAGAATTAAATGAAATAAAGCCCACCCAAGAACATTTTAAAGAATAATCATCAAATTACCCTTACAAACTGTAAGATAAACTGGAAGGTAATCATCGCCAGTAGCGATATCGTATTTACTGTTTACTGTGAGAGAGTACATATTTTCCTGACTGTGACTGAGCCTAGTTTTTTCCTCAATTGGATTTAATAAAACTATCATCACGCATTGAAGGAATTTTACCAAAGCGGAGGATTAAAAGAGACCACTTCATTTTCACCCCTGTGCCGAACTGTGTTAGTGCCATCCCATTGTCTCCTTTTATATATATAATAAAAACAAGAGAACTCTTAGTCTTCAAGTCTTGCGATAAGTGAGAATATTTGTTACCAACAAACCCTCGCAAACATCTGGGGCGGGACATCGAAGGACTAGACAGTTCATATGTCGAAAGAGTTCTTGCTGTTTTTATATACTTTTTATGGATCGTCTGAGGCTGCATTCGGTAAGTGTGTGAGTATATGAGTGTGGATACTCACGCGTGTGTATGAATGACAGGAAATTTAATCGTTTTCTTTTGTAAACCTGTTGTTAACTTTCTTGCCTAGTAATATAATTTTTCTGTATTCCCTGCATTGTTCCTTTAAGGGGGAGTTGCTAATTGGTTAACTCTGTTTAAAAACCCCCTCCTTTCCAGTTGCTTAGTAAAGGGAAGAACAGCTGGGAAGAACAGGTTTTTTTCTATCACCTATACCTAACGTTGTAACCCCTCTTTCAGAGTAATTAACTTCACTGTTAGGTTAACGTACCTATGTTCCTGATATTATCTATCTCTGGACTGGGTTTATCTTTGTCTAATAAGCGGGAAGGGCTTAGTCGATACCAATCTTCTTCACCCCTCCCAAATTTGTTATTTGCATTTGTGTACTTATGATAATTTATGTAATACCTGATATTTGTTAGTGATTGATGTTTAAAGTGAATAAAATCACATAAACTCATTTAGTACGGTGTTGGACATACCCACAGCCCAACATTTCCCTATTCGTTTAATATAGTTTCTATCTACGTCGTCTGTATGTGTGAAAAACACCAAATCGGTGTGCGCGCAGATGCGTGTCTGGAAAACTGGCAAATAATTGTTTGACCAGGAGAGCGGAAGAGAAGATTGAGAGAAGCGATTTGTCATAAATAAGTCTGTCTTTACTCTCCTCCAGCACGCTGTGAAGCAACTATTGAATCTCTATATTTTCTATCACTGAGCTTTCCATCATCATTTTCCACTCTAAACCGGACCACTATTTCTACGACTCTTTTCTCTCAAAATAAATTTACGGTATTTGTTTTTGCTCCCGCTGATGTTTGGGTCGTTGCAGATAGATGACTGGATCGCTCGCGTCCCTGGTCAAGATTAAGAATTGCAGCACATTCCGAATAGAATCAGGGAGTAACTGCAATGCTGGTCCCGCGCTCTAAGACCCGTTTTATGTGGGTGTCTAGCGTCGACTTTAGGCCACTTATACCCTCACTTGTTCCATAAATAGTACCCTCAACTGGTACCACCTAGTATGGCAAAAGAAGAGAAACGAATACCCTCTGAGTATTGAGTTTCCCGACACATACTTATGTGCCCCCCTCTTTTCATTCCACCATCCCATCTATCTCAGAACCCTCTCTGAGAATTAATCTTAATCTCAGTGGGCTAAAAACTATCTTTAACTTAGAATGAATAGTTTTATATTTAACTTTAGTTGAAAATTTTAACAATATAGTTTCAATATGTTTACATTTACATCGATTGAAAAGGTTGAAACTTTCATTACATTTAGAGGGGATATGTTTTACATTTACATTGGTTGAAAAGGTTGATAATATAACAAGTATGTACATCATTTCTTTCATCATTCTCTTCCTGCTCCATATGGAACTTGGGACTACCTCTGCTTTAGGTTCTTTATAAGAAACTCGCAATAAAGCAGTCACGAGCCCTGGCTGTGGTGGTTCATGAAATCATCATTCTATATGCTGAGGTTGCCAGCCTCAAATCACTTGGATATCCACTAGCAATTTTCACATATTAATATTCACATGTCAATAATTTAAAAAATATAGAATTCAAAATGTACAACTTATGCCAATTTTTAGGCTCACAGACTGCTGGCTTAGAGAAATAAAGGCACTTGTAGAGGGCTGTTACACTTGGTCTGGGGTGTTGTTACTTTAGCAATAAGTTATCCCTTTGACTCCGTGTTTCAGATTTCTCAAATTCCGGTTTTCTTTGCTAATAATGGTACAGATTTCCTGGGAGATAATCCTCAAGATGCTCAAACAAAGTCCGGTCCGATAAATGAAATCTGTCGCCATTCTTACCTCTGGTAAGTTCTGGTTGTCTTCTTGGCGCGAGTGAATTATCACAGTACTTTCAACCGACCAAAGTGTCAGGTTATATTGCCCCTCTAGCTCCTGGCACGTGTTGTTTACTATTAGACCAGGCTCCGAACAGAAATTTAGTTATGTTTACATCTCGAGTGCCGACCAATAATTTCAAACATGCGTGTTAGGATGGGGTAATTCAAAATATTTCCGCTAGGAATTTCTGTGCATTAATACAAAGGTCATGTCTTCCAAATATGGAATGAAAACATCCGATCACTCTCTCGGCAATGTTTACAAATAAGATATTACTTTCATCTAAAGTAATATCTTTGTAACAACGTGTACAGGAAATGATTATTGTCGTAAATTTATTTTGAGAGAAAAGAGTCGTAGAAATAGTAGTCCGGTTTAGAGTGGAAAATGATGATGGAAAGCTCAGTGATAGAAAATGTAGATATTAAATAGTTGCTTCACAGCGTGCTGGAGGAGAGTAAAGACAGACTTATTTACGACAAATCGCTTCTCTCAATCTTCTCTTCCGCTCTCCTGGTCAAACAATTATTTGCCAGTTTTCCAGACTCGCATCTGCGCGCACACCGATTTGGTGTTTTTCACACACACAGACGATGTAGATACAAACTATATTAAACGAATATGGGAAATGTTGGGCTTTGGGTACATCCAACACAGAACTAAATGAGTTTATGTGATTTTATTCACTTTAAAACATCAATCACTAACAAATATCAGGTATTACATAAATTATCATAAGTACACAAATGCAAATAACAAGTTTGGGAGGGGTGAAGAAGATTGGTATCGACTAAGCCCTTCCCGCTTATTAGACAAAGATAAACCCGGTCCAGAGATAGATAATATCAGGAACACGGGTACGTTAACCTAACAGTGAAGTTAATTACTCTGAAAAGAGGTGTTACCAAATTAGTTATGGTGGTAGACAAAAAAATACTGTTATCCCAACTGGTGTCTTCCCTTTACTAAGCAAAGAAAAAAAAAGGGGGGGGGATGAAACAGAGTTAACAAATTATCCCACTAAAGGAACAATGCCGGGTATACAGAAAACGTATTACCCGGTAGGCAAGTTAACAAATGGTTTGTTGCAAAAAAATTAAATCTCCTGTCATTCATACACACTGTGCGGATCCACACTCATATACACCACACACTTACCGAGTTGCAGCATCAGACAATCCCTTAGAATGATAAACACAATAATTAACTCTTGACGTATGACAACTGTCTAGTCCTTCTATGTCCCGCTCCAGATAATGCGAGGATTCACTGAGAGCAAATATTCCCGCTTATCGCCGGACTTGAAGTTCTAAGAGTTCTTGTGTTTTATTATAAAGAAACGAGTCTATGTGATGGCACTGACGCAGTTCGACATAGGGGTGAAAAATGAGGTGATGGTATAATCCTTCACTGCGTGATGATAGCCACTGACCGGGAAAGTTTTTCTAATCCAGTGAGGAAAAACTCTGCTCGGTCACAGTCAGGTAAATCGGTAATCTCTCACAATAGAGCAGTATATAAACTATCGCTACTGGCACTGTTCATCTTCCAGTTTATCTTACAGATTTAATTTGATGATAATAATCAAATGATCTTGGGTAGGCTTTCTTTCATGTAATTATGTTAGCTAGGCCGTACCGGACCACCACAAGATTTACTTTAAAAAAATGTCTCATCAAACTGTCTGGAAGTTTAAGAACCGAGTATGGAAACTCTGAAAGATTTCGTTATTGCTGGGATTGTAAAAGGTGATCAATCTAGAGAAAAAGATAGAAAACCCATAACAACATAATCATACTTTAAAACAAATAATCTTCTAAGCGCGCGATAAATTTCCCGTTAAGCCTATTATACACTCGAGTATTTAATTATGTATTTAATAAACACTGCGCGAGTTCTAGTGGTTAAATCACACATCTATAAATATAGGACTTAACTAAATTTATTAATTATAAATTCCTTCGCGACTTTAAAAGTTAATTTAAGCATCTATTATCTTTTGAAATAATATAATAGATAGATCATTATATTTACAACTGGAACTATTGAGACGGTTTAATTTAATAGGTTTAAATTAACACAAAATCCAATGAAATATAATGAATGAACTAGACCACTGATCACTTTACACAATATATATATTACCGCTTTGCACAGAAATAGAATTCACTGCAAATAAAATGAAAATCCATGGGATAATCTAGCAAGATTTCAAATATCGCTAGTGCTACTATCAAGTTCTGGCCAGCGAATGATAACGTGTCTAGTCTTGATGGTCTATTTAGCTAAAAAGGAATGTAAGTTGAGTGGGACATGATAAACTTGACAGCTTATTTGATCTCACGAACGATTTGGGGATCTGACCACCAAATCAAGGGAAGAAGCCGCCCCCTGGTCTTCGTATCCGCTCGCTGCTGCCCGTTTCGGCTTTCCCCCGTTCTCTCGGTTGCGATTGACACCTAGACGCGAAATTAGCGGCAAGCAACTGCGTCTCGTATCAGGGACCACTACTGTCTTTGATAGCGCCGATAGTCTCCCCTGAAATCCCTCAGTCTGTCTCTTTGATCTCGTGCCGCGTACTAAATGAGTCCCGGTGGAATGAGTTCTGGCAAACGAAAAGTTACAACAAATGTTCAGGGGTTCTAATGTTATGAAAAGCTAAAAGTCCCTTTAAATCATCCATCATATCAGGGAGAATTCACTTGTAAAACTAGACGTACGTCACAATCGTCCCCACTTTTAGACATGAAACCATTTTTCATGTTTCATTTTTTGACAATGGAGGTGACCTGATTGGTGATTTTACGATGAGTGGTATCTTCAGTTTGCTCTTCTTCCTCTGTAGACCAGTTTCTACTCAGGAAATCAGCCCCGACATTCTGTCTTCCCGGAATATATTCCACTTTGAAAGAATAAACGCTTAAAAGAAGCGCCCAACGCATGATCCTTGCGTTAAATTCTTTATTGGCACCAAGAAATGCTAACGGAGCGTGGTCTGTTTGCACCGTGAAAGATGTACCATAAAGAAACTCATGATGGCGTCTGATACCGTCAATCAGAGCAAGACATTCCCTTTCAACTACGCTGTAGTTCCGTTCCGCTTTATTTAATTTCCGACTGCCATAGGCAACTGGAAATAGCATGTTCAGGTCACTGTCATCGGCTTGAAGCAGTGTTGACCCGATGCCCTGACCTGACGCGTCGACTCTCAGTACAAAGGTTTCTTGAGGTCAGGCAACCTCAAAATGGGGTATGCAGACAACTGTCCTTTCAAAGTGCTATACGCGTGTTCGCACTTTTGATCCCATATGACCTTATCAGGACAACCTTTCCTTGTGAGGTCAGTCAGAGGTGCCGTCAGTCCGTTGAAGTTCTGGATGTACTTCTGATAGTATGCACATAGCGATATGAAGGAACGTACGTCTTTCTTCGTTCGGGGTCTTTTTGCTGCCATTATTTTCTCCACGTTCTTCTTAATAGGCCAACTGCATCCGTGAGAAATAGTGTGCCACGGAAGTCTAACTGTTCAAACCCGATGAGACATTTGCTAGGTCTGACTGTGAGACCCGTTTCCTGTAGTCTCCTGAGGAGCATAGCAACCGTAGCAATATGTTCTTCATAGGTTTCCGATGCAATTAAGATGTCATCCATGAAATTATGGATATGGGGACGTTGCAAAGGTTGTAGAAGCTTCCTCATCATCCTGGTGAACACTCCTGGTGCATTATGCAAACCGAACGGCATCACGTTAAATGTGTAATGTCCTTCACTAGTGCTGAAAGCTAACAAAGGTTTAATTTCCTCCTTGACTGGTATTTGATAATAACCTTTCCTGAGGTCAATCTTGGAGAAGATCTTTGCTTTGCTGAGCTTGGTGAACAACTCAGAAACAGTTTGGAGAGGTTCAGGCTGGAATTCCGTTACCGCGTTTAGCAACCTGTAATCAATGCACAGCCGAACTTCCTTATTGGGCTTCTGCAACAGCACTACACTCGAGCTGTAAGGAGATGTAGACTCACTGATAATTCCTGCCTGACGCAGCTTGTCTATTTCTCCGCGAAGTGCATCAGCTTTAGCGTACGGGATGGGGTAAACTCTGGTTTGAACAGGGGTCTCGTTTGTTAATTTCATATCAAATTCACTGAGATTTGTTCGACCAGGTACATCCGTTAAGACTGCACTGTACTGTTTTAGTACAGCCCTGGTTTCTGTTTGTTGTTCTGGTGAGATTGTCGCCGAACTTGACATCTTTAAAGGATTCTGTGGGTTGCAATGGATACTCCATGCAACCATCATCATCTTCCTCGTCTTCCGTTGCTATGGCGACAGCCAGGAGATGCTCGGAGGATGGCACCGGTCTTTCCAAATATTTCTTTAGCAGATTTATGTGGAAGACCTTCTCCTTTCCTGTGATGGAGATCTTGTAGTTGGTACGTGCGATCTTTTTAAGGACGGTAAACGGTCCTTGCCATCCGATGCGAAGTTTATTGCTTCCGGTTGGAAGTAGCAATAGGACTTTCTCCCCTGGTTGTAGTTCTCTCTCTTTTGCAGCTTTGTTGTATCTTTTAGTAATTTTAGCGCGGGCTTTCTTAAGGTTGGTAGTAGCTAGATCCCATCCTAGCTTTAGCCTTTCCTTAAGCTCAGATACATACTTGCTTGCAGAGACGACTGTCTCGTCAGCCTTCTGGTCTGTCAGGGACCGAAGTAAGGCATCTAGTGGCCCCTTAATAGGTCTGCCAAATAAAAGTGTAGCTGGCGCAAAACCCGTAGACGCTTGGGGTACCTCTCGGTAGGCGAATAAGGCAGCCGATATATATTGGTCCCAGTCTTCCGGTTTCTCCTGACCCGCTTACGTAACATCATGGTGAGGGTACCGTTAAAACGTTCCACGAGCCCATTTCCGGCCGGATGGTAGGGACTTGTGTGGATATGTTTGGCCCTCAAGATCTTAAAGATCTCCTCCATTAACAGGCTACGGAATTGGGATCCATTGTCCGTCAAAACTTGTTGAGGGAATCCCAACCGTGTAAAAATTTGCACAAGGGCTTCTGCGACATGCTTGGAATTAGTGCATGGTAGCGGTACGGCTTCGGCCCACATAGTGCAAGTGTCAACTAAGGTCAGGATGAACCTGTTCCTTCTTTTGGTCTTTTCCAGAGGACCAATAATGTCGACAGCGACCCGTTCAAATGGAGTCCCTACTATTGGCATTTGCCCCATAGGTACTGGGGGTGTCAAGTGCTTGGGTGCTACCCGTTGGGACTGGGCGCAGGATTTCACATACCTGACAATGTCAGAGTTCATTCCTGGCCACCAATAGTGGTTTTTTATTCGCTGAATAGTGGCGTTTTGTCCCATATGTCCGCTAAAGGGAAGAGAGTGCCCCATTTCTAAGATCTGGTTTCTGTACTGCGTCGGTACTAGGAGCTGGTTATTCCCCGTGTCCGGGTTGCCCGTTCTACGATACAATACACCATCCTTAGAAAAGATGTCTCCGTTGTGTCTGGGGTCCTTAGCCATGGGCAGTTTTTTTAAGCAGGGCGCCAGAGTAGGGTCCTTTTGTTGCGCCTCCTTCAGTTCATTTGGCAACAAGTTTGGCGCAGGCTCCCTCTCCTTCTTGGCTTGCCCTCTTGTGGTTACCGCTGCCACAATCGGCTCCTTAGGTCTCCCAATGAACACATATCTACATCCCAGGATAACTGGGTAGATCGGATCATCCATTATGGCCGCTTTAATAACTCCTCTGACAAAGTCAGAGTGTATTTCTACCAGTGCGATAGGAAGCGTCCTGGGTGCGTCACTCCTGAAAACTCCACTAAGTTTGACGGTTTCCTCTGTCTCCTGACCGGGTTTGACTAGGTGCCTAGCGACAATACAATCAAAACTTAATCCAGTGTCAAAAAGACAAGTAGTAGAGGTACCGTTCAAAATTACAGTTCCTCGAGTTGAGGGTCGGTCCCCCTCAGGTTGAGAATCACTGACATTGACTGTACCTTTCGAGGCTGTATGCAAACATCCAATGCGGTTTGCACCGGTTTGTTTGCCCTGATCAGACGTTCCTGGTGTAGGGGTCTTCCCTTTTCCTCGACCTTGGTGGCCGCGCTGCCACGTAGGCTTGTTGGGTTGATCAGAATTGTTGTTGGGGGGGTATCGGGTTTTGTAGAATTTCGATTTTTCCTGGGGAGGTTTCTGGGTATTGTTATCTCGTTGGTTATAATGTTGAGAGGAAGTGGAAGAATAGGATGCCTGCTCTAGATTCTGTTTACGAGATGGCTCATCTGTGGGTTTACGTTTAGTGCTGGGAAGTTCGGCCATTGCATTGCTATAGCGTTCGGCTTTATTGAGTATGTCTTCAAGCCTGACTGCCCCCTGTTCAGCCAAAAATCTACGAGTTTCATTCGACAAAGTGGATTTTATCTGCTCCATAAGAACAAGTTCGAGGAGTCCCTCATATGAAAGAGGTAGGTCAGATAATTCAATGCACTTTGTCAGATAACCCGTGAGACGTGAAGAGAACTGGGGAAATGTTTCCGTGCTCTCTTTTCGGCCGTTTCTGAACAACTGCAGAAACTTTCGGGCAGTCATCTCAAACTGCTGTAGTAAGGCCTTCTTCAACAGGTCATAATCATGTTGATTCGGTCCCAGCTTTGTGTACACGTCATAAGCATTGCCTTTCAGTGACGTTGAAAGTTTGAGCGCCCAGCGGGTACTCTCTAACCCATAAAGATTCGCGAGTCTCTCGAATTTTTCTAGGTAGCTGTCAATTTTTTCGTTAGGGCTAGGAAAAGATTCTAAAGAAAACGACATAGCAGTTAATTGGGCAGACTGAGTGCTGGAGAGATCCATTGTTTGAGACTGGGGCGAAGACGGCTCTCCATTATTTGAAGTAGAGGCACTCCGACTCTCTAAAGCCTTGAGCGCTAATTCATGCTGTCTTTCCTTGTATCTCTCTTCGCGTTGTCTCTCCTTCTCTCTTTCCCTGCGGGCGTCCATCTCTGCCTCAATTTTCTTCTGCTCCAATTGACGATCGTCCGCTTCTTTCTTCCTAGCTTCTGCCCTCTCTTCCTCCGCGTCATACCTTTGAAGTTCCTGGTTGATAAACAGATTCGCAGCTTCTGTGTCTAGTCCTGAGTCCTTGGCCTCTTGCCTCAAAAGGGATCTTATCCTAATTCTCTCTGCCATTGTCAAAGAACTGGATGCTTCTAAGACTAGAGAATAGTAAGATGGAACAAGAAGGGGAAAACTCAAAGCCGCTACAAAAAAAAACCAAAGTAAAAAAAATTTACTTGAGTTACCTCCTACCTGTACTGTGCAAACTTATCGCTGCTATTATCTGGCAATTAAGGCTCTAAACGCAAGCGACTATGCCACTAAATGGTAAGTTACACTGGAAAAGAATCTATTTTTACTAACAGTAGAGAAAAATTTAAATTAAACCAAATTAAAAGGAAAAAAAAAATTTTTTTTCCCTAAATTTTAAATCTCTGACAACAAACTCCGTCCCTAAAGTCAATTATTGAGATGAGACGTTGTTAACTTAATTTTTAAAAAATCAGAACAATCCGTCTTTAGCTAAGCTCAACTCTTTTTAACTTGAAAAACCTTAGTGACTGTAAAACAATCACGCAATCCCAGCAACTCTTATAAAGAAAGAAATTGAATTATCTCCGCCAGAGGATAATTAAAATAGCAAATATTTTTGTTTATCTGTACTTTCTACTGCTGTGGAGAGAAAACAACCTGTAAATATGCTGTGTGGACAACCCAAATACTTAAAGAACGTTTGTCTAGGGGTGTAATTATTTATTTATTTCCCTAATTCACAAGACAAATCATTCACACTCTACCTAGTTAGACCCAGACTAAATCAGACTCAAAATATCTTTAACCCGGCTATGCGATTGCCTCAAATGTAGCTCAAGATCCCAGAACCAGCCCACAAATATGTGTGCATCAAATGTATCTCAAAATAATCCCGGCGAGCCAGCCAAATATTGTCGTAAATTTATTTTGAGAGAAAAGAGTCGTAGAAATAGTAGTCCGGTTTAGAGTGGAAAATGATGATGGAAAGCTCAGTGATAGAAAATGTAGATATTAAATAGTTGCTTCACAGCGTGCTGGAGGAGAGTAAAGACAGACTTATTTACGACAAATCGCTTCTCTCAATCTTCTCTTCCGCTCTCCTGGTCAAACAATTATTTGCCAGTTTTCCAGACTCGCATCTGCGCGCACACCGATTTGGTGTTTTTCACACACACAGACGATGTAGATACAAACTATATTAAACGAATAGGGGAAATGTTGGGCTTTGGGTACATCCAACACAGAACTAAATGAGTTTATGTGATTTTATTCACTTTAAAACATCAATCACTAACAAATATCAGGTATTACATAAATTATCATAAGTACACAAATGCAAATAACAAGTTTGGGAGGGGTGAAGAAGATTGGTATCGACTAAGCCCTTCCCGCTTATTAGACAAAGATAAACCCGGTCCAGAGATAGATAATATCAGGAACACGGGTACGTTAACCTAACAGTGAAGTTAATTACTCTGAAAAGAGGTGTTACCAAATTAGTTATGGTGGTAGACAAAAAAATACTGTTATCCCAACTGGTGTCTTCCCTTTACTAAGCAAAGAAAAAAAAAGAGGGGGGGGGGGGGGATGAAACAGAGTTAACAAATTATCCCACTAAAGGAACAATGCCGGGTATACAGAAAACGTATTACCCGGTAGGCAAGTTAACAAATGGTTTGTTGCAAAAAAAATTAAATCTCCTGTCATTCATACACACTGTGCGGATCCACACTCATATACACCACACACTTACCGAGTTGCAGCATCAGACAATCCCTTAGAATGATAAACACAATAATTAACTCTTGACGTATGACAACTGTCTAGTCCTTCTATGTCCCGCCCCAGATAATGCGAGGATTCACTGAGAGCAAATATTCCCGCTTATCGCCGGACTTGAAGTTCTAAGAGTTCTTGTGTTTTATTATAAAGAAACGAGTCTATGGGATGGCACTGACGCAGTTCGACATAGGGGTGAAAAATGAGGTGATGGTATAATCCTTCACTGCGTGATGATAGCCACTGACCGGGAAAGTTTTTTTTAATCCAGTGAGGAAAAACTCTGCTCGGTCACAGTCAGGTAAATCGGTAATCTCTCACAATAGAGCAGTATATAAACTATCGCTACTGGCACTGTTCATCTTCCAGTTTATCTTACAGATTTAATTTGATGATAATAATCAAATGATCTTGGGTAGGCTTTCTTTCATGTAATTATGTTAGCTAGGCCGTACCGGACCACCACAAGATTTACTTTAAAAAAATGTCTCAATAAACTGTCTGGAAGTTTAAGAACCGAGTATGGAAACTCTGAAAGATTTCGTTATTGCTGGGATTGTAAAAGGTGATCAATCTAGAGAAAAAGATAGAAAACCCATAACAACATAATCATACTTTAAAACAAATAATCTTCTAAGAGCGCGATAAATTTCCCGTTAAGCCTATTATACACTCGAGTATTTAATTATGTATTTAATAAACACTGCGCGAGTTCTAGTGGTTAAATCACACATCTATAAATATAGGACTTAACTAAATTTATTAATTATAAATTCCTTCGCGACTTTAAAAGTTAATTTAAGCATCTATTATCTTTTGAAATAATATAATAGATAGATCATTATATTTACAACTGGAACTATTGAGACGGTTTAATTTAATAGGTTTAAATTAACACAAAATCCAATGAAATATAATGAATGAACTAGACCACTGATCACTTTACACAATATATATATTACCGCTTTGCACAGAAATAGAATTCACTGCAAATAAAATGAAAATCCATGGGATAATCTAGCAAGATTTCAAATATCGCTAGTGCTACTATCAAGTTCTGGCCAGCGAATGATAACGTGTCTAGTCTTGATGGTCTATTTAGCTAAAATGGAATGTAAGTTGAGTGGGACATGATAAACTTGACAGCTTATTTGATCTCACGAACGATTTGGGGATCTGACCGCCAAATCAAGGGAAGAAGCCGCCCCCTGGTCTTCGTATCCGCTCGCTGCTGCCCGTTTCGGCTTTCCCCCGTTTGCTCGGTTGCGATTGACACCTAGACGCGAAATTAGCGGCAAGCAACTGCGTCTCGTATCAGGGACCACTACTGTCTTTGATAGCGCCGATAGTCTCCCCTGAAATCCCTCAGTCTGTCTCTTTGATCTCGTGCCGCGTACTAAATGAGTACCGGTGGAATGAGTTCTGGCAAACGAAAAGTTACAACAAATGTTCAGGGGTTCTAATGTTATGAAAAGCTAAAAGTCCCTTTAAATCATCCATCATATCAGGGAGAATTCACTTGTCAAACTAGACGTACGTCACAATTATGTCATACTATTCTACCGAGTGCATGCCGACAGGTCGATAATTTATCGCGGGGCACTCCTAGGTAAACACGACACGCGTTCACTGTACGAATATTGACCGGGCGCATCTTGGTTTTCCCTGCGTCTTAATCTTAGCAAAGCCAAGAAGCTCAAAGCAAACATAATTAATTGTCACTGAAATTGATAAGAAAATATTTAATTTCTGCTTGATAGCAGAAATAAAAAATGGGCCGACCACGGAAATTGCGAGTGATTTAGTACACACAAAAAATGTAACTAAATACTGTCGGAGAGGAAAAGAGATCGACCCAATAATTATGTGACAGTCTGCCATATATTGTCTTGGCTGTTTCAGTATCTACTTTCTTGTTTGTCCACCTAATGCAGGGGTACACGAGTCAGTGAGAGAACTGACAGCCTAGACTCGACATCATCCATTGTAGGGACACTAGAAGTGGATAAGGGAGAGCTATTAAAGATAATTAACAATATACTGTTAGAAAACGACATTGCGATCTATGAATCACCAAAGCTAAGATTACACTAGTCAACAAATTTTCAAAAGTTTTTTGTACCAGAAATTAAATGTACCATTTCTTATTGATTTTGACATGCTGATTTCAAATATCATAATGAAATTCACCAATTGGCTCTGGTTTTTTTTAAAATGATGAATTTACATTACAGTAATACAAATAATGTATGCTTGTTTACTTCTCTGGGCTAAACAGCTAGTCTTTCTACTTTAGCATTATAAAAATTGTGGTTACATACTCAATTAATTGATATTTTAGCATAAAATGATAGAAAAAATAAAAACATTATTTAAAGTTCACATATCATGCTTTAAAAAGGCACATTTGAACCCATTCCGTCATTATTCAGTCGCTGTTTGAGCTCTCTTTGCTTGCTTCTTGTAGTCAATCGATGAGGTGTCTCTTGTCACAGTCCAACAGTAATCAACAAGCATTGAAGGGCTCCATTTGCCTTGATACCTTGTCTCCATAGCAGCAATGTCCTGGCGAAATCGTTCACCATGCTCATCACTGACCGCTCCACAGTTTGACGTAAAGAAATCCAGATGAGAATCCAGAAAATGAATTTTCAAAGACATGTTGCAGCCAAGACTCTTATACTTCTGAAGGAGATTTTCTACAATTTCATTGTAATTATCAGATCTGTTGTTTCCAAGAAAATTGTCCACCACTGACGTAAATGCTAGCCATGCTGCTTTTTCCTTGCCATGCAACACGCAAAGAAACTCGTCATCATGAAGAAGTTTTCGAATTTGCGGACCAACAAATACTCCCTCTCTTATTTTAGCTTCACTCAGTCTTGGAAATTTTCTGATGAGGTATTTGAAAGCCTCATCTGTTTTCTCCATTGCCTTGACAAAGTTTTTCATGAGACCCAGCTTAATGTGCAAGGGTGGCAACAAAATCTTGCTGGTGTCGACAACTGCTGGGTTCTCAACGTTCTTACTGCAGGCTGCAATGACTGCCTGATTGGCCAATGTCTTCTGATGTCATGGTCACTTCGTGCACGGCTATCCCACTCACAGAGAAAGCAACAGTACTTGGTGTATCCACCCTGTAGTCCAAGCAAAAGAGCGACCACTTTTAAGTCACCGCAAAGTGACCAATGATGATGATCGTAGTTTATACACTTCAAAAGCTGCTTAATGTTTTCATAAGTTTCTTTCATATGAACTGCGTGACCAACTGGAATTGACGGTAACACATTACCATTATTCAACAAAACAGCTTTAAGACTTGTCTTGGATGAATCAATGAAAAGCCTCCACTCTTCCGGTATGTAATTGATGTTGAGGGCTGCCATTAAACCAGAAATGTTGTGGCACGCAGAAAGGTCACCCTCTTTGAAAAAGAATGTAATAAGCGGCTTCTGGCGGTTCCTATACACAGAAATTGTAACATCTTCTGCCAGGAGATTCCACTGTTGCAATCTGGAACCCAAAAGCTCCGCCTTGTTCTTCGGTAAATTCAGATCTCTTACAAGATCATTCAGTTCACCTTGGGTTAGTGGATGTAGTTTGCTCAAAATCTGTGTCACTTGAGGTTGATGGTTCAGTGGAAGCAGCTGAAAAGGATTCTGGCACTTTGGGAACTGGTAGGTCATCGCCATGTGGTACCGGAAGTATTGCAGAGGGGATGTTTGGATATTCCAGAGTCCATTTTTTCTTCTTTGATATGCCTTTCCCAATTGGAGGGACCATGCAAAAGTAACAGTTGTTGAGATGATCAGTGGGCTCTCTCCAAATCATTGGGACTGCAAAAGGCATAGCTTGCCTATTGCCAGTCAACCACAGTTTAAGATGTGCTGCACATGTATTGCAGCATATGTGTGGCACCCAGCTCTTATCTTGATATCCTATTCTGCAGCCAAAATACAAACTGTACGCCTTCTGGCATTTCTAACTACGATACTTTTGATAAGGACAAATGCACTAACTAATGGCAAAATTTTATCAGAGATAAGGTATTTATACACAAAGGTGATGTAATCATAGGTAGGATTGCATCATCAACTTCTAGTAACATTTTTATTGGTCATTAGAAAAAATTATGCAATCGCCCACAACAGTTGCGTCATATATATATAAATTTACCGTAATTAAATAAACTAGTAGCATATATCTTGAAAACTAGAGCCAATCAACATTTTTTAATGTCATTTTCGTTTTCAGCACACCAAAATTAGTTAAGATCAGCTATTTTCATTTCTGGTACATTTTGGTTGTTGACTAGTGTTATCAATCAACAAGGTTAAGATTATGAATCAACAAGGTTAAGACTGAATCAACAAGGATAAGATTATGAATCAACAAGGTTAAGATTTTGAATCAACAAGGCTAAAACTACTTAAATTTGGCATCAAACGTAAGACTAGCTGGATGGATGAATGAGAGGACGCGTCAGGCGTAAATACAACAAGCGTGCTACAGGAGCTATCAGAATCAATACTCTTAGACATCAGCTGAGGGAGAGTGAGCACCTATGCGTTTGCCCGAAGTGCGATTATGTCGATTCTGAAGAATAAAAACATTATTTACCGCCATCTATTTTCTTTCCACTTTTTCTTCTTTTTATAACACTTTCCATACGCCTTGTGGCATCTTAAGGGCAACACTGTGAGAAACAAAAGTATGGATCACGATGTAACACGAATCGCATTTATTGAACATCCAGCTGAAGGTAATTCAGCAAAGTATTAATTGTATTATTAGCTCTGTATATAAGTATTTTTTAAAAAGTGAGCCATACGGGTGCAGACATCAAATTCACTCAACCGAGTTACCAACTCCAACTAAAACTAAGGATTTATATTTACACACACACACACACACACTCGCGCGCGCGCGCGCACACACACACACACATATATATATATATATATATATATATATATATATATATATATATATATATATATATATATATATATATATATATATATATATTTATATTTATATTTATATTTATATTTATGAAATATTGTTGAAAGAAGAGTACAGAATGAAAGTGGTTAACTTTTAGAAAGCAGTTAAATAAGTGGTATATGATCTTTTAGAGAAATTTATCATCATTGGATTTTATAAATGAACGGTGGTGATTTTGTACAAGTAGTTCATTCACTAAGGCCGGTAATTTTGACGTACCTGTGCAGATGGCTGCGGTGACATGTCTTTTTATGCTGGTCCTCAGTGAAGTCTTGACTGTTCTTTCTCTTCTCATGAGTTTAATGGCTTGTTAGGAACACGATTTTTGCACTGAAGGAGTAACGTCCGCAAATGTTGCAGCTTCGAGTGTCCGCTATACCCGTCTGTTATAGGCGGTGTCCAAAACTTAGTACTAGTAACTGACGTACGGTAGGTTAATTGGTTTATTTGGCCCAGTCTAAGTAAAGAGTAAAGGTTGACAGATACACGAGAATGTATAGAAAATAGATTTCACAGGTGGTAGGTTGAGGGAAAGATATGTCTCTGGAATGAGTAGGTTACTCTCATCCAGCCTATCCGTACAACTATGCTTTATTATAAGACAGTCTTTACCTCCCTGTCTAATGAAAGAACAGGTTACTCTACACACACACAACAATATGTGACAACAATGACACACAAACGTGAAAAACTAAAGATAAATGGGCATGGGTCTGACCAACATACAAAGTTAAGTTTCTTTGTAGTTTATTATCACTAAACTTGACAACACCAATTATCTAAAAGATATCAAGAAATCATTTACATACATAGGAAATAAAGAAGAGAGGTGCGCCTGCCCCGTATGGAGAGAAAAACCCCAACATTATTAACCTGAAGGGTGAAGGTTAGCACTAGGTTACAGAATAAAACAATATTGGTACACTATAAGACCAAGTAAAGTAAACAAAATTTAGACAATCAGATTTGTGGATAATTCCCATTAAAACAAGAAAATCATCACACACTCTCTCGCACAATGGCCACTTCTCACACTCTTACCTAATTGGCTCCTATAGTAGGTCTGTGGTATCCCTTAGTAACAGAATTATTCCATGAACATAATTCCTATTTCACTATGATTACACTGTCACCCCCAGCTGTCGACAATCCAAATTGGCCCCAGTTCATTAAAAAAAAAAAACTAAGGAGGTGAACTCCGAATATGGTGCTTCTGTCTGGATATAGGTGTTCCTACCAATAGTTGGAAATGTGAGAATCCTTGAGGTTTACCCTCTAGAGAGGGAATATTACTAGTATTTGGATACATCGGGTGGCCAAAAAAATGTTTAAAAATGATGATGATGGTTCTTCTATCGGCTAACTCTGTGTCAGAACGCCGATTCTGCACTGTGTATAAAGATGTGTATATATAATCCACTTGAATACGACTGTCAGGAGTCGGGGAACAATAATAATGTTACATGTACACACCACTGTGGGCTGGTAAAAATGGTAATCTGGATTTTGTAAGTCCAGTATTTATATGTATTGTCATCCAATATCATCGGCGAGTACACACTTATAAATGAAATTGATAACGAACCAGAAAAGTAAAAGACCGCTGGTTGCCCTTGATATCAGGTCAGAAAATTCAGAACGAAAATTTCCACGAATCACTTATAAACACTCCAACAAGAAAAATGGTTCTCGGACTGCGTACTAGACTATTCAAATGC
Source organism: Oreohelix idahoensis (assembly GCA_024509875.1). Classification (NCBI taxonomy): domain Eukaryota; kingdom Metazoa; phylum Mollusca; class Gastropoda; order Stylommatophora; family Oreohelicidae; genus Oreohelix; species Oreohelix idahoensis. Next base: position 140,969 of record JAMPIV010004491.1, read on the forward strand.
TGACTGACTTCTGATGGCGGGGTTAAGAAAACAGCGGTAAATATATAATTAGATTTCTCTTATCTCTAATGGTGTTAATTTCGCGCTCCTGTGTGTTTGACGAAGATTCAGAAGCTAGAGCCCAAGATGACAGACTTACGATTCAGACTACCAGAGTCTCTCGCCTGAAGTTGTTGACCAACATCAAAGACTTTAGTTCTGCTAGCGGGTTTCTCTTCAGAATGCCCGCGTCTCGAGATCAAAGAGCACAGGGGAGTTCTAGACCTTCCCTGAATAAAACTACAAAGGGTCTGTGCCGTCGCTGTCTCAAGTGCTGTCTGTCTGTCAGGTATTATGATTGACAGATAAGCTCGCGTGAGTAGAACGAAGTAAACAAAGCCTGATTTGCTTCCTGTTATGACTGATAGGTCACTAAAATTGTAAACACTGTGTTAGCCAGTCTTTAAAGAAAAGAGAGCGGGACAAAAGGTGAGCTTTAGAAGTAGACAGGCAATATAATGCATGGTTTTAGCTAGCAAATCATAGAGCAGCTTTGAGGTTTCAATAAGCTGTCAGATTACTGTAGGCTCTTTTTCCAGTACAAGTCACAGTAACTAGTACAAGGAAATGAGAGAAGTAGAAAATCTTATCTCCCTTAAGTTTATGTCTCCTGATGAAAGCATCAGCGACCTGCGCTTTCTTTAGCTCTCTAGCTTTCTCTCTCTCTCTCTCCCCCTCTCTCTCTCTCTCTATCTCTCTTTCTCTACTGTGAATGTGAGTATGCTATTATTTTACCTTTACAACGTTGAATTATTTTACATTGATGGGTAAAATGCGTGTGAGAATAAATGAAATCAGTATAAAAGACGAGAGAAAGGAAGGGCAGAATGTCAGACGGGCCTGCGTGCCCAATTCTCAACCCTTTGAAAATAAAGTTCGTTCGTTCGTTCGTTCTCTCTCTCTCTCTCTCTCTCTCTCTCTATTCTCGGCCCTCTTCTCTTTGCCGTATACATTAATGATCTTCCTCTGCACATCAAACATTCATCCTGTGACCTGTTTGCCGATGACTGTACTGTTTACACTAGTGACAAAAGTTGCACTGCACTAGAACTATCTTTACAAACTGATACACATAATATTATTAAGTGGAGCAACGAGAATCGAATGCAAATAAATATTAGTAAAACGAAATGTATGTTAATATCAACCAGACAAAAACTACAAAACTCGCAGAAAACAACACTTCAGCTCTACATTGGAACATCACTAATTGAAAACGTAAATGAACATAAAACTCTAGGTCTAACTGTTGACCAGCACCTAAGTTGGAACTCACATGTAAGTGCACTCACAAAGCTAACGGCACAAAAAGTTTACCAATTAGCCAAAATCAAACACTTCCTGGATGAGGGGGCAAGGAAAATGTTCTACACATCTCACATACAAACATACCTAGACTATTGTTCCACAATCTGGGATGGTTGTTCCATATCCAACACAAAAAGGCTTCATTCACTTCAAAAACGTGCAGTGCGCCTAGTTGCTGATAAACACCAAACACATTGTATAGATCTATATAACTATCTTAAAATATTACCCCTTAGAAAGCGCTTCCTATTTAACAAAGCTAAATTCGCTCACAAAATCTTGTCACATAATGCTCCAACGTATCTGTGGCCACTTTTCAAATTCAATGAAAAACGTAGTCAGCGCTTAAACCAGTTAGATTTACCCAAGCCGAGGCTAGATTTGTACAAGAAGAGCTTGGCTTACTCAGCTGCTCATCTTTGGAACAATCTTCCACATGACCTGAAAAACATGCACAGTCCCTACTCATATAATCGTAGACTGTTCAAATACATTATGAGTGCGGATTATATGCCGCCCTAAGGGATTATGTTTCGAATTATTATTATCTAATACACTGTATGGAGGGTCTGATGATCTAGTTTTTCATTTTAATATACCTTACTTCTTAATTGTAATCAGATACTGTAATGTATGCTTTTATACTACTTATAATGTTGCATCGCCTCTGAACTAATACCTTAAGTATGCTGGAGAATGTCTGGATACCTAGAAATAAAAGATGAGTAAGAGGAAGGGATAAATGCAAGACGGGCCTATATGCATGATTCTCATCTTTCAGTCAATACCCTTTACCTCCCTAAGGAGCATAGGTCATAAAACTGGATCTCGTGTAGTGGAGGCGTCAACAATTCACTCCCTGTGGCAGTATCTGCTTGGGACTCAAAGTTGCTCACCTGTGGGAACATTTTTCGCATGCGCTGACAACACATGAAGTCCCAGCTATTTCAGCAGATTTCCAAATTGTCACGAGTTCTTATTATATGCCACCATTATCTGATTACGTTTCTAATTATGTCTTATTTACTGTATGAATTGTTTTGATTGTGTTTGTTAGTTTTGTTTTTTTGTTTTTTTTAAAGGTATTAATTTTTGTTAATCTATTTTAATTAATAATTCCCCCCCCTCCCCCCCCCCCCCTTAAATTTGATTATGTCTGGATGTTACAAATGTATGTTATTATTTTACCTCGATAATTTTGAACGCTTAAATAATGCTAAAAATACATGTGCTATTGAAAGGATACGGTATGTAAGATGACAGAGAGAAGAAGGGCAGAATGTAAGACAGGCCTGCGTGCCCAATTCTTAACCCTTTGAAAATATAGTTTGTTCGTTCGTTCGTTATCTATCTATCTATCTATCTATCTATCTATCTATCTATCTATCTATCTATCTATCTATCTATCTATCTATCTATCTATCTATCTATCTATCTATCTATCTATCTGTCTGTCTGTCTGTCTGTCTGTCTGTCAGTCTGTCTGTCTGTCTGTCTGTCTGTCTGTCTGTCTGTCTGTCTGTCTGTCTATCTGTCTATCTATCTATCTATCTATCTATCTATCTATCTATCTATCTATCTATCTATCTATCTACCTATCTTTATTTATTTTAAAAACATACTTTAATTATGATGATTATTGCAAATGTTTGATGTTATATTACTTTTATAATGATAAATGCCTTAATAATGCTTAAAGTAAATGTGAGGATGAAAGGATACAGTATACATGATGAGAGAGAGAGAGGAAGGGCAGAATGTCAGACGGGCCTGCGTGCCCAATTCTTAACCCTTTGAAAATAAAGTTCGTTCGTTCGTTCGTTCGTTCGTTCTCTCTCTCTCACTCTGGCGCATGTTAAACCCTGTATTACCGAACTCCGCCATCTTCCAGACAACCTTTACACTCTGCTAATATCTGTAAGTCCTCCATTGTGAAAACACAGGACCCCAACAACTATACCGGGTGAAGTTTCTCCTTCCGCCCCAGATGTGATCGACCTTTCAGGAACGCTAAACTAAGTGTTCTTCACTACCCATTTGTCTGGAATGAAATTTATCTAACTGGTGGCCGGATTTAGCTTTACTTTAATAGGACTGTCTCGATGTCCCAAGATGATGTGTCATTTTAGAGTTAAGTCCTTAACCTAATTTTCCGCACTAAAGTCAAAAAAGCAACGAACTACTTCGCGTCACTAGCAAGCTCTGGTCACGTCCATAAACTGGGCGTGGTTGTTCGTGAGCAAAGAAAACCACTTAAGACATAAAGCCTAGCTTGTGAATGTAAGTTACGATGGCTTATTGTAAGTTACTTTTCTTATTTCCCGCTCAAACATCTCGAAGCGCCGTCTTCTCTTTTCTTGTTTCACTAGACTTGTCTGGTTCTTGTCATTAGTGATTTTGAAAGCATAATATGAATGCCTGTAAGTCCACCACTGTCTATTTAGTCTATGTCTTTTATTCTCTTTTTATTTTGTTCACTCAGAATTAAAGTTTTCTTATAAGAGCTGGACAACATATCTCTTACTTGCAGGACAAAAAACATATGGGGGTGATTGAAAAGTCATTTCGTATTTCTAAATTATTATTTCTTCACTGTTATCTAATTAATTTATATGAAGCAAATATCAAAATAAAGAATTAACTGCCAGTTTGATTACATAAAATTCTGTGCCACATTGACTTGACAGCTCCACGTAAGATCAGGTTTGTGATCATTTTCTCCCTCTCTCTTTCTTGTAACGTCCCTTTAACAGCCATTTTAGATTGTATTTTACGTGTTTTTGTTTCTCGGAATAAAAAACAAAACAAAGACAAACTTATTTGTCAAATGGAAGTTATTGCTCATTGTTTTGACCGTTGTTTCATGTATTTCCGACAGACACAAGTGAGGATAAGAAAACAAAATGTTGAGCTACTGTTCAACCCCCCTGTATAAAGATGGCATGGTCCACAACTTCACAGTGGCACGGTCAATTTAGAACAGAGGTCAACAACCGGTCGATGCTGGTCTACCGGTTAGATCCCAGGGTATCATATGATAGACCTTTAGGACACGGAGAAGGGACAAATAATTTGTAACCTAGATACATTTCGGACTAGCCCTGTCCCACCAGTACTTAAAAGCCTACTTTCATAGCATTCCCAGTGAAAACCCGCAAGCTAGCTCCCTAAGATGCATTTTATTCATGAACTTTATAAGAAAGAAAACGATCTGTTCTTGGAAGCGACGTTAATTTTCGGTATAATATTTAGTTTATTATTATTATTTAGTTTTTATTTTCCACCGTTCTGTTGACGGGATGGCAGGAAGCAGACAGTGCTTCACTTGTTTAACTAGAGCTGCTGAGATTCTCGCTCTTTTGCAACCAATACCAAGTTGAAGAGTCCTTGGTATTATCTACACTGTAGACATAGGACTTTCCTGTGGATTTTCTGGTATTCCCAAACCTGTTGAACTGAAGTCATGAGCTCCAGTTTCTCCAGCTTTTGAGCATGTAAAGGATAATAACATCTGGTCCCAAGCTAGGAGGAAGAAGCTCGTGACATACTGTGCATCCCCGCCACCCAAGGGAGTTATCCAAATAGGCAGACCTAAAATAATGTGCTCTAGTTCTGGGCTCTACCAAGGTATTGTCACGTCCTACACAGAGCCACATTTCAGCTGCCCCTGCCTATCATGGGTACCATAGTGAGATCCTCCAGAGATAACAGTTACATGTAGACTGGGTTTAGTGCACATTCCATATACAACAAAACCTGCAAACCGTTGTGGTTTTATCATGGTAGATCTTTAGGGAGCTTAGTTTATTAAAGTAGACCACCACTCCTGCTGGATTGCCTACCGTAGATTTAGAACATCGGAAGTCTGATCTTGCAGTGAAAATTCTACTAATACTAATACTAATTCTACTAATGTAGTTTGAATTTGTACCATCATATGTTACTTTCTTATCAAAGTTAGTGACTAGAAATAATTTCTGCTGAACCATTTAGTACGATTTCATCCCATTCCGCTCCAAGGAAACTTGCTACGTGATCTAGCATTAACCTTTGCAATCCCACAAACCCTAGCGTCTTCTGTAGTAGTGTTCGTGGCTTTACATCAGAAAGAGCACTTTAAAATTATCTCCCTTGCTTCAGTATCTCGACTTTTTTATACCCAGAAGTTACTAAAAATAAAATTCTCTTAGGAATAGAACATTTTCTCTCTCTAACTCTCTCTAACTCTCTCTCTAACTTTCTCTCTCTCTCTCTCTCTCTCTCTCTTTCTCTCATATCTTGTATATTGTATCAATTCATTCCTACCAGGACTTTAAGTATTAATTTAAAGGCATGCAACATTATAGAGGTAATATAACATATAACAACATACTTTTATAATATTCGATCATAATCAATTTTAAGTACGTTTAAAAAAACAAAAGAAAAAGAAAACAAACAAACACAGACCAACCAAACAAACAAACAAAGACTAACCAAACAAACAAACAAAATGTTTAAAAAAACAAAAGAAAAAGAAAACAAACAAACACAGACCAACCAAATAACAAACAAACAAACAAAGACCAAACAAACAAAGACTAACCAAACAAACAAACAAACAAAGACTAACCAAACAAACAAACAAAGACCAACCAAACAAACAAACAAAGACTACCCAAACAAACAAACAAACAAAGACTAACCAAACAAACAAAGACTAGCCAAACAAACAAACAAACACACAAAGACTAATCAACCAAACAAACAAACAAACACCAACCAAACAAACGAACAAAATGTTTAAAAAAACAAAAGAAAAAGAAAACAAACAAACACAGACCAACCAAACAAACAAACAAAACAAACAAAGACCAAACTAACAAATAAACAAACAAAGACCAACCAAACAAACAAACAAATACTAACCAAACAAACAAACACAATGTTTAAAAAAACAAAAGAAGAAGAAAACAAACACAGACCAAACAAACAAACAAACAAAGACCAAACAAACATAGACCAACCAAACAAACAAACAAACAAAGGCCAAACAAACAAACAAATACCAACCACACAAATAAACAAACAAAGACTAACCAAAAAAAAGACCAACCAAACAAACAAACAAAGACTAACCAAACAACAAACGAACAAACAAAGACTAACCAAACAAACAAACAAAGACCACCCAAACAAACGAACAAAATGTTTAAAAAAACAAAAGAAAAAGAAAACAAACAAACATAGACCAACCAACCAAACAAACAAAGACTAACCAAACAAACAAACAAAGACTAACCAAACAAACAAACGAACAAACAAAGACTAACCAAACAAACAAACAAAGACCACCCAAACAAACGAACAAAACGTTTAAAAAAAAAAACAAAACAAAAAGAAAAGAAAACAAACAAACATAGACCAACCAAACAAACAAACAAAGACTAACCAAACAAACAAACAAAGACTTACCAAACAAACAAACGAACAAACAAAGACTAACCAAACAAACAAACAAAGACCACCCAAACAAACGAACAAAATGTTTAAAAAAAACAAAAGAAAAAGAAAACAAACAAACATAGACCAACCAAACAAACAAAGGAACAAAGATCAACCAAACAAACAAACCAAGACTAACAAAACAAACAAAGACCAACGAAACAAACAAACAAACAAAGACTAACCAAACAAACAAACAAAGAAAGACTAACCAAGTAAACAAACAAACAAACAAAGACCAACCAAACAAACAAACAAATAATAAACAAACAAACAAACAAAGACTAACCAAACAAACGGACAAAATTTAAAAAAAAGAAAAGAAAAAGAAAACAAACAAACACAGACCAACCAAACAAACAAACAAATAATAAACAAACAAACAAACAAACAAAGACTGACCAAGTAAACAAACAAACAAACAAAGACTAATCAACCAAGCAAACAAACAAAGACTAACCAACCAAACAAACAAACAAAGACCAACCAAACAAATAAACAAAGACTAACCAAACAAACAAACAAACAAACAAACAAACAAAGACTAACCATGTAAACAAACAAACAAACAAAGACTAACCAACCAAACAAACAAACAAAGACTAACCAACCAAACAAACAAACAAAGACCAACCAAACAAACGAACAAAATTTAAAAAAAAACCAAAAGAAAAAGAAAACAAACAAACACAGACCAACCAAACAAACAAACAAAGAATAAACAAACAAACAAACAAAGACCAACCAAACAAACGAACAAAATGTTTAAAAAACAAAAGCAACAGCAACAAAAACAAACAAACAAAATTCAGAGAGACAGACAGAGAGAGAGACAGAGATAGATAGATAGATAGATAGATAGATAGATAGATAGGTAGATAAATAGATAGATAAATAGATAGATAGATAGATAGATAGATAGATAGATAGATAGATAGATAGATAGATAGATAGATAGATAGATAGATAGATAGATAGATAGATAGATAGTTAGAAAGATGGATAGATAGATAGATAAGTAGATAGAAAGATAGATACATAGATAAATAGATAGAGAGAGAGAAAGAGGGAGAGAAAGAGAGAGAGAGAGAAAGAGAGAGATAGAGAGAGAGAGAGAGAGAGAGAGAGAGAGAGAGAGAGAGAGAGAGAGAGAGAGAGAGAGAGAGAGAGAGAGAGAGAGAGAGAGAGAGAGAGAGAGAGAGAGAGAGAGAGAGAGAGAGAGAGAGAGAGAGAGGTAAGAATGTTAGGTGCGCACAATTTTTAACCCTTTGAAAATAAAATTCGTTAAATATCTCTCTCTCTCTCCCTCCCCCCCCCCCCCCCCCCACCCCCCAACCTCAAATTCACTCAAAGTAGACTGTAGACATGGTCGAAACATTAGTCCTGACCATTTATAAACAGGCCTGGTCTAAAGGCAACATTTAATTACATAAAACAATGGAAGACATTGACGGGGTTCGCTACACTTCCCGTTCATTTTCTACAAGAGTCCAAATGATTGGTTCTATACACCCGCGTCTTCTCTCCCATTGGTTCTGTTGAGTCGCAATATTTACTTTGGTTAAACATTGTGGTGTTTTTAAACAATTTAATTCAGTTTTAATATTTAGAATACAGTCTCTTCACAAGAGGATCTTCAGAAAGTTTTTCTTCTCAAGAAGGCAATTCTATGCAGAACTGTAATCCTGCCTAGAGCATGAGAGAGTAAGATTCAGTATTCCAAAAGAAAATATTAGAAAATAACTAATGTTTTTGAGAAGATCAATCAAAATAATAAACAGTATGCTCAAGAATACTTCTAGAAAATAAGAATCTTTATTCCACAGAAATTATTTGAACATAACAAAAAGTATTTTAATAGAGGGGCTATTCACAATACTAAAAGGTTTTCCCATGCAGTGGCGTACTTCGGGGGCGATCTGACCCGGGTAACAGCCAGGATGGGGTGCCATCCGACACTATTATGATAGTACTTACTGTTATAAATATACTTGCAAGTATATTTCTTAATGGGAGGGGGCTCCAAAGGCACGATCCTCCCCGGGTGCCAAATGCTTTAAGTGCGCCCCTGTTCCCAGGAAAAGTTTTAGAAAATAAGAATCAGTATTCCCGCATTCATTATTTGGATATAACAAGTTGTACTTTAGAAAAGACATTTAAAAACAATAAACAGTATTCTAATAATGACTCTTAGAAAAACATAAATATTTTAAGCGACATTTTTTTTTTTTTACAAAATAGCAAAAGTATTTTTGAGAAGACATTAAAAATAATACACAGTATTCTCAAGAATACTTATAGAAAATAGGAATCAGTATTCCCTTAGATATGATTTGAAAATAACAAATGTATTTTTAAGAGAACCATTAAAAAAAGATAATCTATATCCATAAGAGGACTTTTAGAAAATTAAAATCAGTATGCCCGTAGAAGTTATTTGACACAACAAACTCTATTTTCCAGAAGACCATTAGCATCAATAAACAGTATTCTAAATGTGACATTTAGAAAGAATTAATCAGTATTCCCCGTAAAAAATTATTTGAAAAAAAAAATGTATTATTGAGAAGACTACTAGAAAATAGCAAGCATCACTTCCAAGAAGATCAAAGAAAATACAAATGTGTGTTCCCGAAACAAATATCAGAAAGGAACAAACTGTATTCTCTAAAAGACCAGAACATCACAGAACTGTGCATAGCTTCACGCAAGCTGTTTTGTAATTAATCCAAACTTCTAGCATTGGGTGAAAACTGAATTAGGATGTTAAAAGCTGGGTCACGAGTCATGTGATCAAATATAGGGAACCAGTTCAGCTATTCGTCTGCCGGATTCCCCGGGTTTAAATCAGATCTGGGTATGATAATCATATCGACTTTCCAGTATTTGATAAAACTGGTGTCTTCTCCACGCAAAAGGACAAAGGCTGTACGCAGAAGCGGAGTCGGTATTTTAGGGATAAGGCGTACACCGGGTAGTCTTTGGCAATGATCGGCAAAATTATTTCCAATATGAAAGTTAAAACTGCCATCTTAAAATCCTTTTTTCTGGAATCTCCAGGGTATGAGAGATAGGTCAGGTAGTCTAATAGTAGATTCTGCAGTAGGGGAGTGGACTGTTAGAGACTTCACTACAACGAAAGCTTCTCTTCAATCTATCAATTAATATATGTCTCAGTACAACGAAAGCTCTTCTTCAATCTATCAATTAATATATGTCTCAGTACAACGAAAGCTCTTCTTCAATCTATCAATTAATATATGTCTCAGTACAACGAAAGCTCTTCTTCATCTTCAATCTATCAATTAATATATGTCTGAGTACAACGAAAGCTCTTCTTCAATCTATCAATTAATATATGTCTCAGTACAACGAAAGCTCTTCTTCAATCTATCAATTAATATATGTCTCAGTACAACGAAAGCTCTTCTTCATCTTCAATCTATCAATTAATACATTTCAGTTCCCCTTGGAGTAGAAGTCCTCGACAGAGAACACTCCAAAACCTCCTGTCACGTGCCATCAGAGTCTACCAATGAGCCTCTTTATCCTATTGATGCCTGTATCCAGTTCTCTTCTCACTAGGTTTTTGGTCTCCCTGTGTTTCTCCCACCCTGGGGAATTCAAAACAGGAACTGTCTTGTAGTGATATAATCTAGTTTTGTTATTGTAATAGGAGATCCAACTCTAATGTCTTCCCTTCACTTCTTGTTTCTGGTTCCACTGGTATTTGTGAAGGTCGGTCCATCATTTCCACATTTGTGATCTTGTGATATCATTTCAGTCTTTTTTGTTGGTTTTTGTTGTTGGTGCCCAAGGACTTATCTGTGAAACGCCATATCTTTCTGGTTATCACATTTTGTGGTTCTCCATGTTTTAGAGCCATACAATTGTACTGACTTGATGTTTGAGTTTAAGCTTGGGATTTCTTTGCTGGAGACTTTCTTTGTTTTGATTTTCATATACTTCCTAAAGCAATGAAAGTCTCATTTGCCTTTTGTAATGTTATTTCGATATCATTGTCGGTTCCTCCAACTTTGTCTATATTGCTGCCACGATGGGTATGATTTCACTTCTTGTTGGCATGTATGTCCAACTGCAATCTGGTTATCGTTAGTTGAATTACTCTCATAATCTAAAATGTTACGTAGTTTATCTTCAAACCCTGTTGATGTGACCTTGTATCGAGCACTCTCATTTCGTCGCGTATCTGTTATGGGACGTCACGAAAATCGAGATCTTCGAGCTGTTTTGTCACAGCCCACCTAATTCCATTGGTAGTAGATGATATTATTGTTTCTACCAATCAAAAGCCAGTAATAAGAGAAATTATAACACAGGCCTCCCTAGCGCACTCCATTCTCGAAAGGTTCACTAGGTTGTCGCCCATGAAGAATTCTACATTTCTTGTCTTCATATGTTTTCTTTATTCGGCTTTTGGTTTTAGTTTTAAGAACCATCTCCATTGCACACAGACAACTCCATCTGTGCTCCGATCTCCTCCATTAGATCACAAGGAGTATCTCAGCACAGTGCATGAACTCTGTAGCACCGGCGAGAATCCCTGTTTGTATACAGGATACACACATTCTTTAAATATGTTTTGCGGTGGGTGGGTTTCTAATTTTTAAATTTTGCCAGGGCAGCACCCTTATGGCCTACACTTTACGATTTCCAACTGGAGACCAGGAGACCAGGGGGAAGTATGACATCATTAGGACCATTGGGTCTGAAAAAACATTTCCATAAATTATATTCCCTCTATTGGGAATTGAAACCGGTACCTTTAGAATTCGAGACTGACTTAGCCACTCCAAACCCCCATTTTTTGTATTACGTTAAAAAGCATAAGGGTTTTTGTTTGTAATTATGGCTCATTAATTTCTTTAATGCTTCTTTGTCCAAAAATCTCTTTAGTGTCTTGTATTTTGTTTTGACGTCACTGTCTGTCTACGTCTGTTCGATAACTATATGTGACAGGGGCGCTAGGGGTACCTCACACCCAAGACCCGTGCACTAAGAAAATTTATAAAGGATCGTTTGACAGGGGTTGCAATTATTGGTTGCTTGCAACCCTCTCAGCAGCAGACTTAACAATTCAAGCAACCCAAAGCCTTAAGCAGATCAACATTTAATTCTACCGAACGCCAAACAAACAATCCAACAAACAATCAAACGAACACCCAGTCAGTGTTCATAGACTGTGTGCTCAAGGCATTTACAGCTTCGTTCTTGTGTGTCTTCTTAGTCTGTTCTCACTGGGCGGCTCTCTCAAACATAGACCGGTTTCGCCGCTTGCTACCCCTTTTTATAAGCCCTGGCCTAACCACTCAATTTACTGCGCGCTTACGCGCATTAATCTACGCCACACAGATAACACACGCGATTATGCTCCAGAATGCATGAAAACACAGATTTACACAACTAGAGCAAAAACACAACTAATATGTAGGCTTATTATGGCCTTGTAATAAATCTGCTTGAAGATAACGTGATCAAAAGGCACTAAACCACATAGACAACATGACTGCCCAGATGGGGCCAGCGCCGAGAACGACAGATCTCAAGATGGCGCTGTCACATATACATATTTGAACCCGCTCCTAAAACATTTGACATGTTTCTTTAACATGCAACAACTTTCTAACTTGACCAATCGTCTTGTTTGTTTGCCCCTTATAAACTATTCAATAAATAAATCAATTTCCTTCAGCGCCCCAAGGATCAAAGGCCATCAACAAACACTTACGCCAAATTATCCTGTCCTGTGCCAACAGCTCAAGATCTTCCCATGCACTCGTATTCCTCATCGTTCTCATTTTTATCCAGTTCTCTTCTTTATATGTTTCTTGGTCTACGTTTTAACCAGTTCTCTTCTTTATATGTTTCTTGGTCTAACTTTTATCCAGTTCTCTTCTTTATATGTTTCTTGGCCTAATTTTTGTCTCCAGTTCTCTTCTTTATATGTTTTTTAGTCTAATTTTTATCCAGTTCTCTTCCTTATATGTTTCGTGGTCTAATTTTTATCCAGTTCTCTTCTTTATATGTTTCGTGGTCTAATTTTTATCTCCAGTTCTCTTCTTTATATGGTCTAATTTTACTTCATGTACCCTGTGGTTTCCAGATCAAGGGCTGCCTTGTAATGCTGTCAACAGGTTTCCTCAGTATATGTCAAATCCATCGTCAGTTTCTCCTTCTCATCTCTTGTTCCATTGGCACGTGTTTGGTTCTTGTCAGGGCTCTGGAGTCAGAGTAGTGGAGTCGGTCGTTTTTAAACCGGTAATAAAATGTCCGGTCTCCGACTCCGAATGTTATACCATATGACCAATAAAAAAAAAACTATAGTCGCAGTCGGAGTCGGTAGTCTTAGTAGGTCTTCTAAAATGTCAGGATTTCGGAGTCGTAAAATTTGTGGCCGACTCGACAACCCTGGTTATTGTCATCAGTTGTCACGTTGACGACCTTAACGTACCTTTAAATACACTCGTGTGTTACTGTGGCGAGTTGGATAATTAGAGATGAACAATAGATCAAGTCAGGGTATTTTTGACATATTGAAATACCACAGTCTCAGAAATGAGTACTAGTGTATGGATGGCACAGGAAATAGTCAGACTGTTAAGTACTCTTGTCCAGATGGTAAAGGGATATAGTTCAAGAGCCTACCTTGCCTTCGCCCGCTACGACTACACCTATCCTTTTATAAATTATTCTCAATTAATTAATTCTCAAATACAGAACATGGAAATGATTTAACAACTTCAGAAGTTACCAAAATCAATCAGTTTACTTTATTGCTTAATATTCTCTTTTCTTTGTATTTGGAATGAAAACAAGGATATGTATTTATAAATTTACATTAATAAAAATAAGTGACACAATAAATATTCACTGTTTACACAATAAAAAAAAACTGTCCTAGTTTACTGTCTTTTTTCATCATCTGACTAGCACCAGATTCTGATATATCATGTGTGGTAATGTTTATTTAATGAATTTATCTTCATGAAATTCCTGGTCGGTGGAACTGCAATGCTACACCCAGTTGTTTTATAGCTGGTATTGTTACACAGTTCAGTCTTTATGCTGGACTACCATCACTATGTGGGGACCAGATATTCAGGAGTGGTCCAATCACTTTCGTGTTCCGTTGTCACAATACTCGGGAATGCACTGTTGGATCAACCATCAGATTGAATGTCAAACCTGCAACATGATAAGCCTTGTGGATAGTATCGTTCTACATATTATCACAAATCCTAGTGAGTGTGTGTGTGTGTGTTAGTGTCATCAGAGTCTGCATAGGTATGAGGTGCCCATATGTCTGTTACATAAGTGTCATAGTGTCATTACAAACCTGCTAGTTGCATAATAATATAACAAAGGATACAATACTTGCATTACATAAATATGATAGATGATACAACAGATATATACAGAAAGTAGTATGATACAAACATAATAACTCTTTGAGCTCCAGTCTTCCAAGCCAGCTCTAAACAAGTGCTGACAGCTTCTTCTTCTTCTTTGATCCTTAGCCGCCGACCGTCAAAGCAGTCAGTGGCCATCACGCCTAGTGGCGTCTTGTAGGGCAACAACAAATTGATTCCACTTTGCTCGGTCTTCGTACAGTGCCCGAACTCTGGTTCATTCTTTGCATCTCAGCCTCCACAGTCCTCCGCCAAGTTGTTTTTGGTCGGCCTCTCTTTCGTTTTCCTTCAGGGGTCCAAAGCATAGCTGTTCTTGTGATGGTATGGGGTCTCCTCTGAGGACATGGCCAACCCAGCTCCAGCGTCTGCCAGCTATGATGGTGTGCATGTCCTCTTGCTTGCTCCGAGTAAGCAGATCTTGGTTGGTGATGGTATTCGGCCAAAAGATTCGGTGAATTGTTCTTAGGCATGTTGTGTGAAAAGAGGACAATTTCAACATTTCCTTCTCTGTAACTCTCCAGCATTCCGCACCATAGAGAAGCACAGAAAGCACACAGCTGTGATATAATCTTAATTTTGTGCTTGTGCTGTATTGAGAGGACTTCCAGAAGTTGTTTAGGCTAAAAAAGGCTGTCCTTGCCTTATTCATTCTGATGTTGATGTCTTTGCCTGCCCCGCCGTTTGGTGTTACTATGCATCCTAGGTATGTGAAGGTGTCTGTCTGTACCAGTTGCTGATTCCTTACTGATATGGGCTCAGGGTTGCTCACATTGAGCGTCATGACCTCTGACTTCTTTAAATTGATGTTCAAGCCCACCTGCTGGCTAAACTTATTAAGTCTATCCGTTTTTTCCTGGATGTGTTGATGTGAATGTGCTAATAGGGCAATGACATATGCATATTCCAGATCTTCCAATGTAGAAAATGTAGTCCATCTTATTCCTCTTGGACTGCCCTCTGTTGTCTGGCGCATCACCCAATCTACCACTGTTAAAAATAGAGTGGTTGATAAGGGGCATCCCTGTCGTACTCCTGTCTTCACCTCAAAGGTTAGGTTGCTCTGCCCAACACTACACGTAAAGTTGGTGTCGTAATTTTTATCTGAGAGGGTGCTGATGGATATTGGTCCCTTTAGAGTGTAGATGAATATTGAAGGCTCTGTGAGAATAAGGATTTAGGAGAATGAGGTAGTAGATTCACAAGCGCTGGGAAGAGCAAGGACAGTCTCTTATTACGACAATATCTGTTTCTCACAGACTATTCCTATCTCTCTTCTGAACAAACAATTGTTTGTCAGTTCCAGTCGCTCAGGCGCACTCACCGGTTTGGTGATTCTGTCGCACAATCGTACATGAATACAGTCTACACAGATGGAAATGTTTGGAGGTTTGGGCCAGCCGACAACCAACACAAATAAAGATTAATACCTTTATTATCATAAAGCAGTCACAAATAATTATACATTTACAGTCAAAAATCAAAGGTTACAGAATACAAATATGATAAGGGAAGAGTCGGGTTTGAGGAGAAATATCCCATCCACCGTTTCCCGTTTGTATTTACTAACAGACAAGACCCGGTCCAAAAGACAAGACGGGGGGGGGGGGGGGAAAAAGAGATAGGCAATTTAACCCACTGGTAAATTTATTACTCTGAGGCAAGGGGTTACAGTAAAAGGGGGGGGGGGGGGGGTAGAGGAAAAGCTAGGGTTCTCAAATGTCTCCGTTTAATCATACAAACTTTACGGGAGGGGGGAATGAACACAGTTACACAATCCCGCTAGGAGAAGTCCCGTAAAATGAATATAATGCACCTTAATACTAGGTCGAACTAATTAAAAGGGTAAAGAAAAGATTAAATCTCCTTTCATTCAAAAAAACACACTAGGGCTGGCCATCCCACAAACACACACGCAGACTTACCAAAATGGTGAATTCTGTCACTTTAGGAATTATTTACCACAGCAGCAAATACCGTGGAATAATGGACTGGTCCTCTTATTTCTTCCGTGTCAGGCCCCAGATTTAACGAGGTAACAAATAGTCTCAAAAAATCGCCAGACGGTGAAGCGTAAAGGCTACTGTTGGTTTAGATAAAGTTCCTAATGAATGGCACAGGCATTTGGCTAGGCGTGAGGTATGGTGTGGTTCCTAAAATTGGCACAGCTGGTGGAGATAACTTTCTTTTTCCGTAATGTCACAAGTTAAAAAAACACTGAGGTAAGTTCTTCTTCGGGGGGAAGGGGGGGGGGGGGTGTAAAATCCACTGAATATACTTGACAGACAGTGTTCAGGTAGATCTATGTTTTTTTTCTTCACAAATAGGGCAGTGAATAAAATATGTTCTGCTTCCAGTTTACTTTAAGGACTAGCCTATATGAACTAGTATTTTAAAAGTGTTTCTTGGGTGGCTTTATTCTCAGTTAAATTCAGAGGAGCGGGGCCCATTACAGGTCGCCACAAGTTTAGCTTTAAAAAGGTTCATATGTTACTGGAGTTATCGAATTGAGTTGGCAGAACTCTGTATATAATTAATAATTGCTGGGATGCAGGTTGAATGATCGTTCTGAATGAAAGATAATCAAAACAAGAAATGCATTACAAATCATATTATAATCTGACACGCGATAAATTACAGTTAGCCTATTTTCTTTATTAGCGTCGTCAATTAACAAATCAGGAAAACTCCCAGTGAGTTAAAATAATTAAAAGCACATCTATCTATACAGAACTAAACTGGATTTACTGGTTATAATTCTCTTTAACGTCTGCAAAATTAATTTACGCGTTAATTGTATTAGGAAATACTTTTAGCTGTAACATTAGTTTGCACTAGAACTTTGAAAATGGGTTTATTTAATAAGGTTAAATTTACACCACAATCCAATGAAATAAATTGAAATAACTAGACCACTGATCACTCGAAGCTAATGTATAAATTACCGTCTGCGCAGAAAGAATACACTCCAATAGTCAACGAAGGTAGATGAAATCTAGCAGGAATCCGACTATGCTAGTGAAACTAGGATTCTGTCAGAACGAACGATAAAATGCAGTTTTCGGAGTTCTTTATTTATACTTCTCAAATGTAACTTAAATAGGACGTGTTAGGTTTTCACACTCTTCTTGAAGTCGAGCAGAATCCGAGGTACCTCGCCGTTGTGTTAACCGCTGCGATTCCTCCGTTTCCCCCAATCTACCGATTTTCTTCGTCTCAGGCTGTTCGCATGAGAGTGCGAAAAATTTCTCGAGAAGCTAACTACGTTAGCTGGGAGTTCCCTGATTTCTTTAGATCGTATACCGCCCCACGTTGAATTCTGAAGATCAGCCTGGCTTTGATCCAGCGTGTAAAATTCTCGTGGAAATGCTGCATGCGGGTTAAAGTTACAACAGATGATCAGGGGTTCTAAAGTTATGAGAGGCCAATATTCTGTTGTCATCCATCAAGTCAGGGAAATTCATTTGTCATACTTAGACGTACGTCACAGTTGGCATAGAGGCTTTTTATGATTGACACTATGCAGCTTGGAATTCCATAAGCCCTCAGTATTTTCCATAAACTGTCCCTATGTATGCTGTCAAAAGCCTATTCAAAATCAACGAAATTAATGTACAGCTGTCTTTGCCATTCTTAGCACTGCTCTATAATGTTCATGAGAGTGAATATATGATCTACACATCTTCTGTTCTTTCTAAATCCTGCTTGTTCTTTCCCCAGTTTGTGGTCTAATGCTTCTGAAATTCTCTGTATAATTATCCTGCCTAGTATTTTGCTGGGAACTGAGAGAAGAGTGATTCCTCTCCAATTATTGCAGTCTGCAAGATCTCCCTTCTTGGGCAATTTGACAATTATTCCTTTGTTCCACTCTGATGGTGTTGTCCCCGTTTTCCAGACTTGTGCAAATAGTGGTTCTAATAGTTCTGCTGCTAGCTCATGATCTGTCTTAAATAGCTCTGCATTTAAGTTATCATGACCAGGAGCTTTTCCGTTCTTTAACCCTTTGATTGCTGTGATGATTTCTTCTTTTCGTGGAATGTCTGTATTTACATCTAGATCGTTTTCAGCCTCAGGAACATTCAATTGTGTCTCTGGTGGTTCCTTGTTCAGAGTTTCTCTGAAGTGCTCTGCCCATCTTGTTTCCTGTCCCTCTGCTGTCGTGATGAGATTTCCTTGCTTATCTCTTACTAATGTAATATTGTTTGCACCTCGTTTTCCGCTGATGAATTTAGTTATTTTGTATACTGTGCTTTGTTCATTTCTAAGTGCTGCCTCTTCTGCCTGTCTTGCAAGATCGTCTAGGAAATTCCTTTTGTTGGCTCGGGTTTGGCGTTTAACTTCCTTGTCCAGCTGACTGTACTGTTCGCTATATAGTTGCTTTAACCTGGGGGAATTCGCTTCTGTTTTTTTTTCTTTTCATTCCTTTCTCAGTGTTATGGTGTTTAATGTTTCTGGTGTTATCCAGTCTTGCTTATTCCTTTCCTGGAATCCCAAGCATGATTTGCTGCTTTCCTTATATATTGTTGAAATGGTGTTGAATTTCTGGTCTATATCATCAGTCAATGTCTTTTCCTGACTTTTGGCAAATTGATATCCTTTCTTTACGTCAGCCGCAAACGCTTTTCTGGTAAGGGGGTCCTTCAATTTGCTGATGTCAGACCTTTTCTGTGTAGTTACAGTTGGTCCAGCCCTTCTTAGTTTCACTTTCAGTTTTGCTACTACTAAATGGTGATCACTTCCCACATCTGCACCTCTTCTTACCTTCACATCTTGTAATGCATGTCTCCATCTACCGTTAATCATGATGTGGTCTATCTGGTTTCTGTCCCGACCATTTGGTGATTCCCATGTTAATTTGTGAATTTCTTTATGTGGGAAAAGTGTTCCTCCAATGAACAGGTTGTTAATACTACAGAAACTTTTTAATTTATCCCCATTTTTGTTTGCTGTTCCGCTGCCGCATTTCCCCATTACTCTTTCATTATATGTATTGTGTGTACCAGCTTTCGCATTGAGGTCTCCCATTACTATAATAAGATCATATCTAGGTGTGTCTTCCATTTCTTTCTGCAGTTGTTGATAGAATTCATCCTTGACCTCTTCATCGCTGTCATTCGTTGGTGCGTAGCATTGTATTATTGTAGTATTGGTGAATCTACCTCTCAATCTTAATCTTATCAGTCTGTTGTTGATGGGTTTCCATTTCAGTAATGTCTTTGATGGCGTTCATTTACCAGTCCTGAAGAGGACTATTCGCAGTGCCATGCCAGATAAGATTTGATTATATTTATGGTATCTCAATCTTCCATAATCACATCACAATAAGCCACAAAGACCCATACCTGATATCTCAATAAATATTATCCATATTGTGACCGTGTGGCCAGATGCATGTAATGTTAGACTGAGTAATAGTTGTCGATATAGTCTACGGTGTATATTTGTGCTCGTGCTCATGTTGGCATTCTCACACGGGAATGGGCGATCTAAACGAAACACACCTTTGCCATCCGTGAAGAAGACAAACGTGTGAGACGCAGGAGATATAATCGGAGACGACCTTCGATTTTAGTAATCTTGGCGCTGGCTGACACGAGTGAAATACACCTTGGGTCTGTAGGAAACCGTGAAAGGTGTGAATCTGGCAACAGACAGCGCAGACATATTACCATTAGTGGGTGGACCTTGAGTTGTGTACGATTATGAAGATAACCCTTGTTAAAATGTGATCTCATGCCATCCAAACTGAGCATAAGACTTCTCATTTGCTCCCTAGAGGGATGGGCGGTGCTTTGCCGGACATTTTGACGTGGCTATCACAACGTACCGGAGAGTATATAGAAGATTTAAACTAAAAGAGTTGAAGGCTTCAGTCAGAGCTGAGAAGTAGCCAGATCGTCTTCTAGTGCAAAACGTGTCCTCGTATGATACCCAAGTGAGGTTCGGGCTGTTGCATTGTTGCGTCTGTGCTAAGAGAACTAACGACATTGAGGTATGCTTACCTATGAGTACATTTTAAAATACTTTAGATTTAGTAATTTTAAACGTTTCAGATTTAGGAGTTAATGCTTTTTAGAGTTTGTCTATTGTTTGATACAAGCTGATTTGCGATGTATGTGTTGTCTAGTGTAATTTCACGCATATCTCATCGCTATTTTCAACCGTGAGACTGAGTGTTAAATGTGTAAAGTACTAAGTGATTTTATTAGAGAATTCTAGCGCCGCATTGCGCTGTATACAAGTGTGTACGTATTACCATTATTATTATTTGTGTAGTGTTAAGTAATAGCTATATTGCATTCTTGTGAGCCGTAAGTGTGGTTAATTTTACACCAGTGATTTTTGTGAGAGAAAGATTAGCGTACCCTCTAGCTCCGTGAGTAGCCTATGCCTATTACGTTTAGTATAGAGCTGTAAGAATAGAGTCAATATATATTTATATCTGCTTGTTCTTTAGAGCAACTAGGCCTCTAAGATACTGATCAAATGTGGTCATTTAGACCAGTGAGTTGTGTGTAATATTTCATCATAAATAGAAGTGTTTCATTTAAGTTTTCTCTCGTGTGATGATGTAGTTAGTATTTAGTAAGAGTATGAAGGCATTATTGTTGACTGAGATATGTTTATTGTTGATTACATATGCATACAGACCAGCGCGAATACAAACACCACACACAACACACACATGGACAAATAAGCGCATCTACTAGCATATTTTCACACATGTGTAACACCACACACAACATACACATACACGCATGGACATATAAGAGCATGTACTTGCATATTTTCACACATATGTATGTATTATTACATAGATGATGTTTGTCTATTAGTACGATGCTAGTTTATTTTGTTTCATTTTATTTCAGAGAGTCCAGCAGTCTGTGCTGGGTTATATGGTGTTACGTAGAAAATACCTAAATACCTAGGTTATACGGTGTTGCGTAGGAATTACCTACAAAGTAAACTTGTGGACAACATTGTTTTCTGTATGATTCATATGCTACTTGATAGGGTTTCATTAATAAAAATGGGACCCCTGACATCAAGAGAGTTTTTCTGTGACTGCGGAACGTGTGTGAAAGTAGGTCAGAGAGGGTGACGACATCGTTACACACGAATTCTTATTCTTCTTCACACATCGTCTTTGCACTGTCACAATATCATAATACAAAACAATGTAATAACTTGTACTGTACATGCTTAATATCATGTCAATATAAGCATTCAGACCCTGGTAATACCATGCAATTTTATTCGAGATGAATTTTGTAATTCATACATCAGTCCGCTCTTACCCTCAGGCTCCGATCTTTCAGAATACAAAATGCAGGACTACTGAAAATTCTTCCTGGTAAGGCTGGTTCTAATGCAATTGCTCTAGGTCGAGATGAATTTTGCAATATCAGCTCTCATACATCTAGTCCGCTCTTGTAAACTGCTGGATTCGTTGTGTGTGTCCGATCTTGAAATCTGCCACAAAGTTGAATATATAACATCAGTTTTCCTGTGAGAGCAAAAATACGTGTCACACATGCTTTGACTACTGAAAATTGCGCATTTCATCGGAGGGCAAAAATAAACACCTATGGCAAGAACCACTTTTGATGTGAAAGCTTTTTTAGTTACTCAGCACCTTACTGCCTGAGTCAAGTTAAAGCACGCACAATCCTGGGTGGATTCGGTTTTTCCACATACGCATTGCTAGGATAGAGAGCATGGAGGATATATGATGCTTCCACCATATACGACCCATATATATATATATATATATATATATATATATATATATATATATATATATATATATATATATATATATATATATATATATATATATATATATATATATATATATATATATTATATATATATATATATATTGCACGACGAAAATTCACTCTAACTTCATTGCATAAAACTCACTGAATACCAGAAGATCATTCATTTCGTGAAGAGCTTCAATCTAGTCAGTGCCTTTCTGAAATCAGACAGCAGATATAATCATAAGACATTTTGTCAACGCTAGAGAGATTTCCAAACATTGAAGGACTGTATATTTTCCAAGTTCTCATTACCACAAAGGTTTTCATTAGTACGTCCTCGTCTTGGAGATAACCTACACAACAAACCATACACCTATATTTGACAGTGTATGCATACCTGTGTATAATCATACAGTGCAGAAGCATTGAGAGACATTGTAACATATGAAAATAGTCGCAGCAGTGATCGTCCACTTTTGCCCCCATCAAGTTTATATTTTGTTGCTACACGAACGCCTGATTCACTTAACACGTGACCCGTTTGGCAATTAAACACGGTGGAACAGAGCGTAGTGCGCATATGGTGAAATCGTTCTTTGATCAGGGAAATACGCGGGCCAGGCCAGGCGTTAACAGGAGGCCAGGGTTAACAGTTTCTTTGAAGAATCAAGGGGCGATCAGTCTGAGACGTACCTGGAATTGTTACATGTTCAGGGGGAATTAACTTACGTAGCTGATATTCGGCAAGGCGGAGATAATCAAAGACAAGCTAGAGATCGTCGGTCGGTAGAGGTGGCAGAATAACCTTTAATTCATGAATTGAACGGCAAATTTACCCGGCCCTGGACGTAGGTGTGACCTTTCGCACTAAGAAGCGAAAAGAACGGAATCTATGAATATATACCTTGTCTCTCCTATAGTCTTTATCAGTTGCTCAGAGATTTTCCTGAATTCACTTGCTCGTTATCCTAAGATTTCTCGTACAGAGTGTATTATTAGATTTCGTGGAGTGTTTCATTTCTCTGTTTGCGGTAATTTATATACTAGCCTTTAAGTGATTTGGTGTGTTAAAAGTTTTCATTTATATTTCATTGGGATTTTCTGTGTTAGGCTAAATGAATAGCATAATTAAATAACTTATAGCAAATTTTTCCAGCTGTAAAGTAAATTTAATTACTCGCTATTTCCCAGTAAGAGATGTTTTAAATTGACTAGTACATACATTAAATAACTGTTTACTGACGGTATATATTATTTACTTCTATCCATTTTTATGTAATTTTATAAATGACTAGTGCTCATATCACGCGTTAAAAACGATAGGATAAGCTAGACATTTGTGTTTTAAATCTAATTTATAACGGAATGGTGAAGAGGTCTTACCTTAACACATGTTAGATCTATTATTGTTATTATGGTTAAATGTTTATATTTCTTTCCTAAAATATAGGCTGGTCAAAACCTGCGAACTAGAGGTCTAACGGTCTTATGGCCATAGGAACTTACGTTCTTAGAGTCTTATAATCTATAAGCATCCAGGGATATTTAATATTGATGAGCTTCTTGCTGTGGCCTGTGCGGTCCATTTTTCCTCATTTCATGAGAGAAACCAGAATAGAACCATTAAATTATAATATTAACTGGACCAGAACTATTACCAGATTTCATTTATATCAATCTCATCAGCCAGCTGTGTGGCTACATATATTGTCAGCAACATTTGTGTAACTTAACATAGGGTCTCAGCAACCAGAGGCTAGACAACCCAGAATATACAAGGTAAATGTATTATTCATCCTATGTCGGGGATCACCACGTATGAACCTTACTCCAACCAACTGAATGCAGAGACCGTATTTTATCCAGGAAAAATTAAATCACCAACTCCAGCGACTCCCGTGCAATTTACAGTCCGCAACTACGGCGAGTCTGGGGCTGGATTTGGCAAAACTTAATATGACACTGAGTAGTCTTATTACTTATTAGTGTTTATTTCCACGGAATACCTGCGACAACTATTGGGGTAAGCGAATATGAATGTGGCCACAAGTATGAAGGATTGAATGAACTGTAAGAGAGTAACATAATTTTCTATTGTTACCACTATCATACAAATCTTTTTCTTTTTTGTTCTCATTAACCTGAGTATTTACGGGATAGAATAATTAGGAACTTGTTCTTTGTTTCTTTAATGACTATTCCATACACTTATTGTTAACTTTTGATCTTTCGGGTTAATTAACCTCTGTTAGGATCTTCTTTTTCTTTTCCTTTACCAGAGGGGAAAACCTATTTGATTAATGTTCATTTTGTCTGTAAACCATAATCTATTGCTTTTTGTGTGTATCTGAGATTAAACCAAGTTACCTTTATGTTGTTTGGGCTGCTGAATACGAAAATTGCCGTTAAAACACCAGATTAGCTCTAGTTTTTTTTAAATATCTATAAGTTAGGTTTTACACATTTGCATATACATACCATATAATAATAATGCTGAAAGCGGAAATGATTCTCAGCGACGGCTTTTTGCCTGTCGCTTGTAATGGGTTTCTGGAGCATCTCTCTCAAGGGTCCAACAATAGTCTGCTAGCATTGCTGAATTTCATTTCCCTTGGTACCTTTTTTCGAGGATAGTAATGTCCTGATGAAATCGTTCCCCATGCTCGTCACTGACAGCACCGCAGTTAGCAGAGAAGAAATCCAGATGAGAGTGTAAAAAGTGCAATTTCAAAGACCTGTTGTACCCTAGTCTCTCGTAGCGCTGCAACAGGGTTTCTACAAGCTCCTGGTAATTGTCAGCCTTATTGTTTCCTAGAAAGTTTGTGGCCACTTGCTGGAAAGCATTCCAAGCTAATTTTTCATCACCTGTGAGGATATCATCAAAACGCTGATCTCGGAAGAGCTGACGTATCTGTGGACCGACAAATACACCCACCTTGATTTTAGCCTCACTAAGTCTTGGAAATGTATCACGAAGGAATAAAAATCCTGCTCTATTTCGATCTATGGCCTTTATACAAAATTCTTCATTAGTCCAAGTTTGATGTGGAGAGGGGGGAGCAAGATCTTGTGGGATTCTACAAGTGGTTCGTTAAGTACATTTTTTCCCCGGTTCAAGTGATTGTCGTTGGTGGCCAATTCTTTTTCTTGTAGTGGGAAGTCATAGCACGGCTGTCCCACAGACAGAGGAAACAGCAAAACTGTGTGTAACCCTGCTGTAACCCCATCAAGATGGCAATTACCTTCAGGTCACCACAAATCTGCCACTTATACTTGTCATAGTTGATGGTGTGTAACAGTTGTTTCATATGGTTGTACGTTTCTTTCATGTGGACTGCATACCCGAGTGGAACAGATGGTAAAATGTTACCATTATGGAGCAGAACAGCTTTTAAGCTCAACTTGGACGAATCAATGAACAGTCTCCAATCGTCGTCTTTGTAGTTGATGTGTAGTGCTGCCATCAGATCTACTATATCAACGCCAGCAATGAGGTTATCTGTCATTTTGAAATATGGCAGCAGATCTTTTTGTCGAGCACGAAACACAGACCCATGCACATTATCTTCTAGAAGATTCCATTGCTGCAGTCTGGACCCCAACAGCTCTGCTTTATTTTTTGGGCAATTCCAGATCTCTCACTAGATCATTCAATTCACTCTGGGTAATTTTATGTGGCTGTGCAGACTCTTAAATAGGCACGAAATCAGGATCTATTGATGTAGATGCTTCCACAGGTGACGGAAGTCGCCTTTGTGATAGCAAAGTTATTTGTCTGCAAGTATAGCAAAAATAATCCGCACTGTTCACACCTTCACGAGGCATCTTGAACGACACGTCTGCACTCACAGAATCCACAACACAAATGATGACAAGGAGGAAATGTGGTTGTAATGACTGCTACAGATTGCGTCATCCAATTGGCACTCAAGGCTATCCATCTCGTGGGGAATCACGCGCCAGGGCTATAGAAAAGAGAAGGACAGGCGTCGGGAAGGTGAAGCCACTAGGGAAGGTGAAGCCCCCTAGCCCTCCCCCCCCCCCCCCCCCCCCCCCCGATCTTGAAAACTAGAGCTAATTCGCGATTTTTAAGTTCATATTCGGGATCAGCATGTCCAAATTAGTTAAGAATAGCTACTTTTGTCTCGGATACAATTTGGCTGTTGTCCAGTGTTACCTATCTGTTAACATCTACGACAGACATACAGTCTAGATTGGACATCAATGTGGTAATACTTAATATATCACATCATCATTTCACTATTCACATAGATTCACTGTCATATTTAACTTACTACATTACTTACATTTCATCTGTGTGTGTGTGAATTGTCTGTCACCATCATCTCTATGTAATTTCTACTAACCTTATAATGTATGTATTTAACTAATAAACCGTATACATGTTTTGATCATTATCTAGTTTGTTAATGAATCTCCCGAGCTGTCGGTGTTAAATATTTTACATATAGGTAAAAGCCTTCATTTAGATGAGGTTGGGGGCCCTTTCTTTATCGAAATCTGAGAGCAGAAGCTAAGGTAGTAAGGGAATAGAACACTTTCCATAATTTATTAGAAAACACTATCTAGTGAAGACCTGTCGTCTTCTCTTCTTGTCCTCATCTCGAATAGGTCTCTTTCTCTCTTAACGAGCCAATTTTTGGAGACCTTCGTGACCATATTCCATAAGCCATCCCCAGGGACAGCTACTGTTGTAGTTGCACCAGTATACATGTTATGACAACAGTATCACGAAAAGCAAAAGGGCAATCATCAAACAAGACTCTTGTTTGACAGTTATTGCAACTTCTTAACAAATTGTAATGATCGAGCTGATAATACCATTTGAATCCTTTTTTTTTCTTGCGGGTTTTGCCTTCTTGTTGCAAGGCTCATTTCTTTTGTCAACTTAGATTTAAATCCGTTTGCTATATCACAGCGCAACGTGCCATTCAAAAAAAGGTGAACATTTGTTAAGTGGAGTACAGCTTTAGATACTAAGTCATGAAAAGGATTAATAGTAGCTATCTTCTAGCATGATGAAGTAATAAAAAGGACTTGTCTTGAAAAGGACCGCCAGTAACTTCAACGCTGCCCGTACCTCCTCAATGTTTAGCGAAGACAAAATATATTTGAATCCAGATCAGATGCGCAGCATGCTTTTGAAACGGTCAAACATAATGACGTGGTTACGGTATTGAGACACGATGGGGTCACAAAAAAGCATCACAGCTGGCGGAGGAGGAGCTACAAATTAACGGTGAAAGACCAACGAAGGAAGAAATAGAGAGGGCCATGGAGCTTCTAGAAGATGGAGAAGCGTCTGGACCTGATGGCATTCCAGCAGAGGCTATCAGGGCAGATATCGACACGGCTACAGGGATGTTGTATAAATTACTTGGTAGGGTCTGGGAGGGGGAGATGATGCCGGCAAAATGGAGGGAGGGATATCTGGTTAAGTTGCCTGGGAAGGGAAATTTGCAGGGGGTGCACAAATTGTGCCAGGAAGGGTATTGAACAGGATTATCCTTGAGAGATTGGGAGAGTCCATGGGCAGGAGACTGAGAGAGGAGCGGGCGGGTTTTCGACGAGGCATATCCAGTGCAGACCAGATGGCCACTTTGAGAATAATGGTTGAGCAGGGTCTGGAGTGGAGTTCACCACTGTACATCGGATTTGTGGACTGGGGGGGGGGGGGCGGAAAGGGGGGCATTTGACGGTGTGCACAGAGGTTCGCTTTGGAAATTGATGAAGCGTTGTGGAGTTCCCCTGGGGATCATTGATTTGATAAAGAAGGCATATGAAGACATGACATGCGGGGTTCTTCGTGGGGGACAGCTTACAGAACCGTTTGGGATGGGAACGGGAGTGCGACAGGGATGCCTCTTGTCTCCATTTCTTGTCTCCATTTCTTTTCTTACTAGCGATGGACTGGGTTGTGGGAACATCGACAGCACACGGCAGAGGTGGAGTCCAGTGGACTCTGACTAGGCAGTTGGATGATCTGGATTTTGCTGGTGACTTGGCTCTTATGTCCCGGGGCCGCAGTCGGATGCAGGACAGGTTGAAAACGCTCGATGGGAGGTCGCGGCAGTTGGGTCTGGGAATACACAGGGAGAGGACAAAAATAATAAGAATGGGTGCAGGTAATGATGGCAGGGTTGGACTTGAGGGGGCACCAATGAAGGATGTAGAGTCGTGTACATGTCTTGGCAGCGGTGTAGACGGAGTTGGAGGGACGGACAGTGATAAACCCAAATGGGAATACAAAGGGCAAGAGGAGCTTTCATTGCGTTGGGAAATATGTGGAGATCAGGAGAAGTCGGATCCAACACGAAAATGGGAATCTTCGGCTCAAGTGTGGGGTCAGTCCTATTGTGTGGCTCTGAGGCGTGGAGAGCAAAGAGAGGGCAACCAGAGAGCTACGGACTTTCATAGATAGGTGCTTGCGTAGAATGGAGGGATGGAATGGTGTGACAGGGTTACCAACGTAGAACTGATGGCGGGAGCGAGACGGGTGCCAGTGGAGCAGGAGATGGGGGGAGGACGATGGCGATGGGTTGGACACACGTTGAGGAAACCTGTTGATGGCATTGCAAGGCAGTCCTTGTTCTGGAACCCCCATGGCTAGAGAGGCAGAGGTGGACCGAGAGGCACATGGAGAGGAGAGCTGGAGGCGGAGGTGAAAGTGGTACGGAGAACGTGGAGAGAACTTGAGATGATGGCACGTGACAGGAGGACTTGGCTTGTGTTTGTTTAAGGCCTATGCTCCTTTGGGAGTGGAGGGTTATGAATGTAGAATTAGGAATAAGACGTCCAATGGAGAACTCAGTAAGTGATCTACTGAAACAAAATGGCTTGTAAGGACAATTAAGACCAACGGTACGTAAAGGACTTTGGGAAAATTACCGTCAAGCTATCTTGCTGGTTGTGGAGCAACCCCATTGGGCTGTAAAATTAAAAGCACCAAGTTTATTTATCAAAACAAAAAACTGCTGTTTTCACACACGCCTCAAAGTGCTAAATTTTTAAAAGGCAGGAGTAAATAGGCAATTTAGAAATTGTAAACAGGGTGGCAAGGGTCCAAATTCATACGCTGGCTTAAAAAAGAAATACACAAGGCGCTTAGGTGACATGATCAAACCCATAGAGTTTTACGGAGGTAAGGAAGCCGAAACGCTTGCATGAGTGAAAAAGAGGGGAGGAGGCTGACCATTTCTGACGATAGAATTACTTTCTGCTGTAATACTCTGTATAGAGTTATCCTATCAGAATATATTATTTGAAATATTAGATTTTCTGACACTTGAAAATGTGACCATAAATTGTCGTTGATCTATCTATATTAATTGGTGTCAGCTATTGTCTTAATTGATATTGTCAATTCTAGGAATGACCATATTACATTTATATAGTTTTCACACAAGATTTGATGAGTAGTGAAGCGTACGTTTGTGAAAAATAACGTACATTTCACAATTGCGAAGGTCAACTTCTGGGCATTTTTCTTTTCTGATCACCAACATGCAAACGTCAATAAAGAGGAATACGATCAGGACAGTCTTAGACTGTGACCTACTTTAAGTGCCCCTGGCATGCGGCCAAATTCCAGACAAAGTGTGTCTATGACACACCTCCCATAACACCACCTGCCCGCTTCTTTCTCCACCCACCCCCTTAAAAACAAAGAAATGAAAAAGAAACAGATGCAGCTTATGTTAAAGAACTCCAATACAGAAGAACAAGAAAGAGCATAACAGTAAACAGGTTTCAAAGAAAGGGGTTGGGGTGGGAAAAGAGAAGAAGGCGTGGGGGAAATGTCAAACACAATTTCTGCAGAGGGCTGGAGCCACAAGGCAGAGTCCATTTTTGGAAGATGCCAATATAGATTAGGGTGAAGTGGCAAGAGGAAAGTTGCTCTGGAATTAGAAGAAAAGTGTTCATCTGCTGGGGTGTACCGCACTTTCCTTCTAAAGTGCTTTAGATTTCTCTGTCCTTTTTTATTTGTCCTAAATTTTGTGGAGCTCAAAGCCGAGTTAATCCCATGAAGAGTCCTAATGAGATAGTAGATGAAAGTTGCACGAGTGTTACAAATGAAACACTATAGCATTTTGTGAGGTGGAAGTGGGGGGCAGGGGATCATGAAAATGGTGTGATTTTTTTTGTCAGACTGTTACCACGTCAGAGAATAGATGACACAGGAATTAAAAAAAAGACAAACATTTTGTGGGAGCTGCGTGTAGTTGCCCGTGGGTCTCTGAAGAGATGAATAAAGAATGTGACTACTACACCCTCAAGGGGGGGGGGGGGGGGGGGGGGGGGGGGGGGGGGGATTGGGGGGGGAGGGGGGGGCGGGGGGGGGGGGGGGGGGGGGGGGGGGGGGGGGGGGGGGGGGGGGGGGGGGGGGGGCGGGGGGGGGGGGGGTTTGGGGGGGTGTGGGGGGTGGGGGGGGGGGGGGGGGGGGGGGTGGGGGGGGGGGGTGGGGGGGGGGGGGGGTGGGGGGGGGGGTTTGTGGGGGGGGGGCGGGGGGGGCGGAGGGGGGGGGGTTGGGTGGGTGGGTGGGGGGGGGGGCGGGGGGGCGGGGGGGTGGGGGGGGGGGGGGGGGGTGTGGGTTGGGGTGGGGGGGGGGGGGGCGGTGGGGGGGGGGGGGGGGGGGGGAGGGGGGGGGTGGGGGGGGGGAGGGGGGGGGGGGGGGGGGGGGGGGGGGGGGGGGGGGGGGGGGGGGGGGGGGGGGGGGGGGGGGGGGGGGGGGGGGGGGGGGGGGGGGGGGGGGGGGGGGGGGGGGGGGGGGGGGGGGGGGGGGGGGGGGGGGGGGGGGGGGGGGTTGGGGGGGGGGGGGGGGGGGGGGGGGGGGGGGGGGGGTTGGGGGGGGGGGGGGGGGGGGGGGGGGGTTTTGATGGGGGGGGGGGGGGGGGGGGGGGGGGGGGGGGGGGGGGGGGGGGGGGGGGGGGGGGGGGGGGGGGGGGGGGGGGGGGGGGGGGGGGGGGGGGGGGGGGGGGGGGGGGGGGGGGGGGTGAAATTTTTTGGGGGGGGGGGGGGGGGGGGGGGGGGGGGGGGGGGGGGGGGGGGGGGGGGGGGGGGGGGGGGGGGGGGGGGGGGGGGGGGGGGGGGGGGGGGGGGGGGGGGGGGGGGGGGGGGTTTTGGGGGGGGGGGGGGGGGGGGGGGGGGGGGGGGGGGGGGGGGGGGGGTGGGGGGGGGGGGGGGGGGGGGGGGGGGGGTGGGGGGGGGAGGTGGGGGGGGGGGGGGGGGTGGGGGGGGGGGTTGGGGGGGGGGTTGGGGGGGGGGGGGGGGGGGGGGGGGGGGGGGGGGGGGGGGGGGGGGGGGGGGGGGGGGGGGGGGGGGGGGGGGGGGGGGGGGGGGGGGGGGGGGGGGGGGGGGGGGGGGGGGGGGGGGGGGGGGGGGGGGGGGGGGGGGGGGGGGGGGGGGGGGGGGGGGGGTTTTTGGGGGGGGGGGGGGGGGGGGGGGGGGGGGGGGGGGGGGGGGTGGGGGGGGGGGGGGGGGGGGG
>JAMPIV010004491.1:175000-247500 GCA_024509875.1 Oreohelix idahoensis
GGGGGGGGGGGGGGGGGGGGTTTGGGGGTGGGGGGGGTGGGGTTTGGGGGGGGGGGGGGGGGTTGGGGGGGGGGGGGGGTTGGGGGGGGGGGGGGGTTTGGGGGGTTTTTGTGGTTTTGGGTTTGTTTTTTTTTTGGGGGGTTGGGTGTTTGGGGGTTTGTTTTTGGTTTTTTGGGGTTGGGTGGGGGGTGGGGGGGGGGGGGGGGGGGGGGGTTTTTTGTTGTTTGGTTTTGTGGGGGGGGTGGGGGGGTGGGGGTTTTTTGGGGGGGGTGGGGGGGGGGGGGGGTGTTGGGGTGAATGGTTGTTTGGGGGGGGGGAAGGGGGGGGGGGGTTTTTGGGGGGGGGGGGGGTTGGGGGGGGGGGTTTGGGTGGTTGGGGATTGTTTTTTTGGGGGGGGGGTTGTTTTGGTATGTTTTTTGGGGGGTGTGGGTCAATTTTTTGGGGTTTTTTTTTTGTTTTTTGTGGGGGTTGGTGGTAGGGGGTTTGGGGGGGGTGGGTGGGGGGGGTTTTGGGGGGTGTGTGGGGGGGGGGGGGGTTTGGGGGTGTTTTTTTGGGGGTGGGGGGGGGGGTTGGGGTTTGTTTGGGGGGGGTTGGTTTTGGGGGGGGTTTTGGGGGGGGGGTTTTTGGGTTTGGGGGGTTTTTGTGGGGGGGTTTGGGGTGTTGGGGGGGGGGTTTTGGTGGGGGGGGGTTTTTTTTTTTTTTTGGTTTTTTTTTGTTGGGGGTTTTTTTTTTTTGTTTGGGGGGGGGGTGTTGGGGGGAATTGGGGGGGTTTGGTTGTGGGGTGGGGGGGATGGCCTGGGTTTTGTTGGTGGAGTGTGGTTTTTTTTGGGGGGTGTTGTGGTTGTTTGACAATTGGGATTGGGAGGTTTTGGTAGTGATGGGTCAGCGATGTTGGGTGGATTTTGGGTCTCTGTTGGGGTGGGGGGGTCCATATTGGGGGGGGGGGGGGGGGGGGTGGGGGGGGGATTTGGGGGGTTGGGATGGGGGGGGCCTTTTTGTTTTCCCGAATGGTTATGAGTGGGGATTTTTGGACGGGGGTTGGGGAATGGCGCGAAATGGTTTTATAGCGACAGGAGTAGAGTACACATGAGGGCAAGTTATGGTGGTTTTGGGAATTGATCTTTTTTTGCTTGTCACATTGATCACAGAAACAACAATTAAAAGTCTGGTTGTTTTATTGGTTGGGGTAGGTATTTATGCCGTTAGGAGTTGTGACGGATACAATGTTTTTGTTTGTGGATTTATTTTTTTCGGAGGTTGCCCTAATGGACGCCGCAAGTGTTGTTATGGCCGAAGACTGCTTAGTCGGTCGGCGGTCAAAGGAATATAATAGGTTTTATGTTTCTTTTGGTTTTTTATAATTAATTAATTATGTTTTTTTAACTTACCAGGGCATTGATATAGGAACCACCGTTACTAAATCAGATGTAGTGTTTTGACCCAGACTTCTTGAAAGAAGGCAGATTCATACTCCTTAATGATTGTAATGAAGTTTATTGGTTCAATGCACCCGTCGATATGTTAATTTTGTGTACTCTGGTAGGAGTGCTGCAGTCTTTTCATTTGTCAACAATATTTAGTATCTGCATTATCTTTTGTTCATGAGTAGATTTTGTCACGGAATTGCCTCCCCTGCTTTGCAGTAGTGGTCCAACAGTGGCCAAAATTCAAGAGTATTTAATATGGGTCTTCAAAGGTGTCTACCTTCGCACAAGATTACTCTTGGCAGAGTTGTAGATAGCAGGATAATGATGCTTCTATCTCAAGAGAGTTTTCACAAAACATTTTTAGAAGTCAAGAACAATGCTGCTTAGGGCCAAGCACTATTAACTTATATCTGATCCGTCGCCTGTTATGAAGACAGGGTTATGCAATGATTTATTTCAGCTAGCTCAAGCCCCCACCCTGATTTACTCAGTGAAATTCTTCTTATTCTGGTAAAGATCTGTTTTGAGTGTATTTAGTAAATTGACTGAGACAAACATGCAGTACATTCAAAATGATTAAATATATATTTACAAATAACAAATTTAATAATCACTTAGGTTTTAACAGGGTTTTAAAAATGAATAATAATTTATCAGAAAATTATCATCACTGTGTGATGTAATGGTAGTTTGTAAAGAACGTCACTTGGCAGCTTTTATGTGTTACTTAGCTGTCAAGGAAGTTCTTCTGATGTTTTGGTTTTTGGTAGACTGGATCGCTGATCCCGCTCGTCACTGATCAAGGTTGTAGGGCGCAGCACGTTCCCAGAAGTGTCAGGGAGTGTCTACGAAGTTGGTCCCGCGTCTTAAAGCCCCGTCTTTTGATGGTATCTAGCTTCGACTTTAGGCCACTTGTACCCTTCTTGTTCCAGATGTAGTACCCTCAACTGGTACCACCAACTAGTATGGTAAAAGAAGAGAAACGAAAACCCTCTGAGTGTTGAGTTTTCCGACACATCCTTATGTGTCCCCATCTTCCTATTCCACCATCCCATCTACCTCAGACTTTACCCTCAATGAGAATTAAGCTTAATCCCTCGAGAGAAACTTTTCTTTACATTTAAATTGACTAGCTTTATATTTACCTTACATTCAAATGAAAAGTTTAATAGCATAGACAGAATATGTTTACATTTACATCTACACTGGTTGAAAAATGTTCACTATATAAATTTAATATGTTTTCATTTACCAAGGAACACAGGTTGAAAACTTTGAAAACGTTCATTATTTTTAAAGTGAATATGTTTACACAGACATTTACCACTGGTTTGTAAATGTAAATATTATAATTAGAAAGTACATCATTTCTTTCCTCTTTCTCTCCCTGCTCCATAAGGAACTTGGGACTACCTATGCTTTTTAGTTCTCTTTAAGAAACTAGCAATAAAGCAGCCACCAGCCCTTGCAGTGGTGCTTCAAGAAATCATCATTCTATATGCTGAGGTTGCCAGCTTCAAATGACCTGGACATCCACTAGCAATTTTCACATATTAATATTCACATGGCAATATATACATATTAGTTCACATGCTAGTAAAGAAAAAATATAGAATGTAAAATGTACAACTTACGCCAATCTCGGCTCACAGACTGTTTTCTCAGAGAAATAAACGCACTTGCAGATGCCTTTTACACGTGTTCTTGGGGGTCATTACTATAACAATAAATTCCCACTTTGACTCCGTGTTTCAGATTCCTCAGATTCCGGTTTTCCTTGTGTAGTGAAATCTTAATCCTATCTCGGCCCTCATTGAAAACATTACACCGTACATAAATTCCGAGAAGTCAAACAACCAATAAAAACTGCAGCTCGGTACATGCAATATAATATTTTGTAAAGCCTTTTAGTAGGAAGACGAGAAAGTGTAGATGTTGACAATTTTTCGAAAGGCAATGTGCAGATATGAACGGAATATATCAATGATGAGGAACATAATTCGATAATAGGGATGATTAGCAATTGGCAGATATCTATAATTTCACTGGAAGTGGTGTAGAACCGGAGAAAATGTGTATTTAATGCATTGGAACATGAACCATGTTGTGCTTTGCCATGTTTAGACTGCTCCAGTGAAAAATCGGATTAATCTAGACATAAGAGAGTTACTGCAATAGATAGAGCGTAGCCCTAAGAATAATATAAGCTTTGGATGAAGGAAATCCGTTCAGAGATAAAGAAACTAGAACGATTTCAGATTTCATACTAGCACAGAACGCCTAAGATTTTCACTTTTTCTAGTCTACAAAATACTTTGGCCTTGGTGCTTTCTCGTACGGGAAGCCTTGACCTACAAAAGGTGGAAGGTACCAATAGTAAAACACTTGCCACACAATTCAAACTTCAGACACGAGCGAAATCCTCTACTACCAGACTCCATTTCCATCTGCAGGGTAACACAGTCTGCAGAGCCATTAAATCCGGTCTGCATGTATCTGAGGGTAAGAAAGAATGTAATTACATATGTATATATAATTATATTATTAATATGCGCCTTATAGAAGTGGATAAGTGTGTGTGAAATCACTGTGTAATTCTTGGAGGAATTCAAACATGTTTTAGCTCAATTTAATTGTGAAATGAAAGCAGATGGACGTGTAGATTGTGATGTTAGTTTTAGGAAAGTATTTTGAAGATGTTAAGGTTGCTGGAATGGACCACCTTAGGGGAAAGATAGAAAGAATGAAAGAAATTAGTTTACTGTACAAACTGAGTTACAACATAACTCTTTCCACAAGGTCATCTGATTGCAAGAAAGCAAATCATGGACAAACTGTAACCACAGTGTTACTGGAATAGTATGTTATTAATTGAATAAATTATTTTATTTTTGACTTGCTTTGATTCTCACGAGTAACCACATCTTGTCTGATCTGTCTCATCTTACCTCATGACTGGATAGACAGTCAGTGTGTGGTACTACGTGGGTTATATATATTATATTTCAGGTTATATCCTGCCTTGAAGAGTTTACTCAATTCTACGTGCCTAAGTCAGCTGAAGGAAGCTCTTGTTATTCTTAGCCCTTGTGAAATGTCAGAGGGTCTTCAACAGTGCCACCTTTAAGATTTGAAGAACCGCTGTTGTGGAATTCTTTACAGTTCCATTGCTGGGCCAGACTTAGTAGAACTTTTCGAAGATAAATAACCTTGTTTCGTGCTACTTGACTTTCCAAAAAGCATACCCCACAAAAGAAATTAGCAACTTAAGATTATAAGAATCTAAGAATATGGACCATATAACCTACGAGTTTATTCTTTACAAGTGAACATTGAAATTATGAAACAAGTATGTGGTGTTAAAGAACATAGCAAATGCATTATAACTTGTGATATAATTTTCAAGTTTAGCACAGAAGAAAGACAGTTTCATAAAAGATCAAGAAAACAGATGAAGATGAACTTTAATTAACTTTAAATGTAATATAAATACTTGATAGTGAAACCATATATATATATATATATATATATATATATATATATATATATATTATATATATATATATATATATATATATATATATATATTTATATATATATATATATATAGATATATATATATATATATATATATATATATATTTTAAACCAATTTGAGTTTTATTTGAAAATTATCCAACAGAACAAAGAAAGATCCTGTACATAAATAAATTATAAATTGTACCAACAGTCTTTATGGAATTATTTATGTTTGGTTCTTAATTATTGTTGGTTAGTTAAGTACCCCTAGCAGAACCTAAGATAGTACATTACCATCTCATCTAGGAACCTATACAGCTTGACTATACCTTTGATGTCGATACACCATTACTCTTGTCAGAGAATGGGGTATGTCTTGTAAGACCAGTCTATTATCTGGTGCTATCCTGGTATCATCTGATACATCTATTTGTCCAGGATATTATCATCATCATTATATCTTTCCTCTCGCTACACCTTGTTAAAATGGTAGAGTTTATACTGGGCTCTGAAGTCCTCAACATTGCTCAAACAATAGTCCGGTCCGATATATGAATCTTGTTTCTAGTCTTAACTCTGGCACTCTGGTTGTCGTCTTGGCAAGCGATTCTCACAGTGTTCTAATCTGGCTAAAGTGTCAGATCATATGGCCTTTTGCCTCTCCCGCAGTTGTTTGTTACGATTTAGGCACGGTCAAATCAGGAATTTGGTGGTTCCTCTATTTCGAACCCGCGCCAATCGTTTCAAAACTGCATATTTAGGTCGGGTAATTCAAAATTATTCCGAGATGGAGAATTCTGTGCGTGATGCAAAAGGTCACGTCTCCCATATATGGAAGTGACATGTCCGTACACTATTTCGACAATGCGGTTCAGATGTAACATCTTACTTTCCTCTAAAGCAATGTCTCTGAAACAGGTGGACAGAAAATGATGATGTCATTCATGTATGTCCAAAATATGTTGCACAGACAAGTAATCTCTTTATCCGCCGTTTGCGCACACAAAATCCGTCTACGGGCGAGTAATTTTATCGCCTGGCACGGCTTGAGCAAACAAAACTAATGGATATATAAGGGTCATATGGATTTTACCTGAGTTAATCTCTGCAAAGTTGTGAAGCGCCAAGCAAATAGGATGAATTATCACCAAAAAGAAGTGTCAAATTATTGTAAATACTAAATATCTGTTTGATAAGAGATAATTAGATGTGTCGATCTCCCCTGAAATTCCAGGTAATCAGTACGTACAACAAATATAACTGATTACTGCAGTAATGAAGAAGAGATCGACCAGAAATTAAGTGACAGATTTATAATTTAGAATAGGTTTATAATTTATGGGAAATGAAAAGAGATGATGACGATTTAATGAATGTTTCAAGGTATATATGAAGATATTTTCTACGGGCAACTGGCAGATGCCAAAAGAAAAGACGGATGACCGCAGCTGAGGTTGAAAGATGTGTGCAAGAGAAACAAAGAGAGACAAGAAGGCAGTGGATATAAATCCAGAAACCATAGAGGGTGAAGCTGCCGATCGCAAAAAAGTGGCGATGCTCCTTGCGGCGCCACCTCAAATGGACCAAAAAGATGCTCTCACAACAAACAGAAGAGAAAAGAACACCCCGAAGGAAACATCAGGCCAAAAAAGAACAGCTTCACGGGCGCATTGCCATAGTTGTGACTGACGGGTGCTATTACTACTCAAGGTATGAAGGTGTCTTATCATGTAAGATGTGATGGGCGAATAAGAGATCGTAAAATGGGGTGTCCGTTTACTGGCTGGGCCTCAACTCATGTTCTAATAACAGAATTTTCAGACTACTTCATGCGCCTTCTCATTATTCTCCTTCATCTCTAAAGGGAACATAGGCCTTCAAATAACAAAACCATACGCCGAGCTTTCCTTCTCCGTCAAAAATATTTCCATGTATTTTTATCCATTTGACGTGTTTCCAGCTTCCTTCTCTTTTTTGTTTTTGTTTTTTGTTTTTCCGATTTCTTTCTACCTCTTTTATTCTAGAAATTTTACAAGAAAGACTGCCTTGTGAATCTAACAACATATTTTCTCAATATTTGTCCTATTCAAAACCAGCTTTTTTTCCCCGTCTCAGCTCTTGTTCAACTGGCACTTGTCTGGTTCTTGTCATCAATTCCACATTGGTGATCTTATCATACCTTTTCTAATTTCATCTCCTACTTCAGAAATCTGATTTCATGGCATGCACGGAACAGACGTCCAATTGATTCGTGTATCAAATTCTATTACGTACTTCGCTTTTGTGCGCTCAGAGTTAACTATGTTTTCGCTCAGAGTTAACTATGTTTTCGCTCAGAGTTAACTATGTTTTCGCTCAGAGTTAACTGTGTTTTCGCTCAGAGTTAACTATGTTTTCGCTCAGAGTTAACTATGTTTTCGCTCAGAGTTAACTATGTTTTCGCTCAGAGTTAACTATGTTTTCGCTCAGAGTTAACTATGTTTTCGCTCAGAGTTAACTGTGTTTTCGCTCAGAGTTAACTATGTTTTCGCTCAGAGTTAACTATGTTTTCAGTTAACAAATAAGTCTCCTTCAGGTCTGGAAGTGGGTCTCATTTCAATATTTTTTCTGGCACAGATTTCCGTTCATGGCGCCGGCTGTCCCGGGCGTAAAGGTCAAAGTTGTCCCATAGCAAATGCTGCCTTAAAGGATGAGTTAATAATAAACAACTGAGACATAAGCGGTCTGTACAACGAGTGATCGGTGTACCACAGGTTCCTACTCCTCCCTGCTTTACATCCCTAAATTAAGAGCAATGGCGTTTAAATAATGGCACCCATAACATTCTACATTCTGTCTCTCCTCGTACTATTAATGACCCTCCTTAAACATTTCTTCTCGCACGATATAATCTTAAAATCCTGTGCTCTGGTCCAGGACCATATATTTGAAAGTGATAGCAAAGAGCTTGCAAGAATATACGATTTATCGCGTCATTTAGTTTCAGTCCTGGAATACTTTATTACAAATTGTCAAAATTATCAGTCACATATTTTTCAAGAGAATCTTTTATCATCTTATTACACTTGTCTATTCCTGTTCACTGAAATGCCCTTCTGTTTTTTTTATTCAAGAGATTCTATTGTCTCTATTTTCTTAAAATGTACATTATTTATTGCCTGCAAACGTAATATTGTCTTACTTGATTGTATTGTTATCTTTTCTCATCAGGTTCATTTTTTTTTTATTTGCAATTTTAATTTTATTTTCGAAAATAAATCTCATTAACTTGATGTTAAATTCACCCTCGAGGCCATGATATTCCTGGCACAGTGATCAACAAGTAAAGAAAAAGAAAAACAAATTTTAGGCATGAAGTTTCATTATTGTTATCAAATTCACTTAAAACATAAAATAAATGATCCATATTGTTTAGAAACGAGCTGACGGCTGGTTATCATTAATCAGTAAGTCACCATATCGTTAATTATATATATATATATATATATATATATATATATATATATATATATAATATATACTTATTACTTATATATATATATATATATATATATATATATATATATATATATATATATATATATATATATATATATACACACATACGCGTAGCACACACAAAAGCACAAAACTCATTTGCATCATAACTAGAAATTCAATTAAAAGTAGCCCACCTTAGGAGCTACACAACATAATAAAATTCTATATTACCGGAGCAAAATTAAAATATAATTATATATATATGTGTTTGTATGTGAGCCTGGATGTCCAGTTCCTTCAGTCTCTCCAACAAATAACAACGCGCCTCACAAAATGAAAAAAATAAAAGAGAAACCCGACATGTCAAGACTCAGTGCCATTTGCAGCATGCAAATCTGATTCTTAGGGCAATTTATTCTTGACCGAAACGGGAAACTGGTAATAGCTGCTCAGCACCGCCATGTCCCTCAATGCTAGAAGATATTTTGTGCAGCTTCCGGCTTGTTTTACATTTTGTGAGCGAATCGGGTAAATAGTTTTGTGAATTTAAATGGAAGCCCAAATACGATTACCGCGTGCTGAAATATTGTTGTTGTTGTGTTTCAAGAGTCTTGGACAACCATTAAGCTACATAATTTCACAAATGGCTGCTTGCGTTGAATAGACGGATTGGAGTGGTATGCAAAGATCACAAATGTGGAACTGACAAGAACTATATATATATATATACTGTTCAAAATAAAACGCAAACTTTTTGGTGTTACTTTTATAAAAGATATTCGCTGATTGGACATCAGTCAACCTATCGACTGTGTCCACCTGTTCATTAACTTCTCGTGGTTACCTGAATTGTACTCACCTCATGATTCCTTAGGTCATGAAAGAGGTCAAGGTCAAAACAACATTTTTCACAATAACTCGTGACAGGTTCATGAGAATCCCGTGAAACTTACTGAACACAAAACTCTCTGACCATATTATTGAATGCCTATAAAATATTGACGCTTCTCGAATAAATTCAGTTGAAAATTCAATGCGCAAGTATGGCTCATCTCACTACAGAACAACGACTCATCATCATTGGACGTTTACAGGCTGGACAGTCACAAAGTGTAGTGGCCAGACAATTTAATGTGGTTAGAAGCACCATTAGTTGCCTTTGGGGGCGATTTCAAGAAACTGGCTCAGTGGCAGACCGGCCGCGCAGTGGAAGACCCAGAGTCACAACTCCTGCCGAGACCGCTTCATACGGCTGCGTCACCTCAGGAATCGACTTGCATCTGCGTCCTCCACAGTCCAGTCAATGTCAGCAGCTCGTCGAATTTCAGATCAAACGGTCAGGAACCGGCTGCACGACTCTGGCTTTGGGCTAGAAGACCCTACAGAGGTCCTGTTCTTACGGACCGGCATCGCCAGAACCGACTGCAGTGGGCAAACCAGCATCGTCAATGGACCGTTGGGAATGACTGGAGACGGGTGTGGTTTAGTGATGAATCATTTTTTTGTGCTCCAGCGACACGATAGACGGAGAAGAGTTTACCGCAGAGTCCATGAGCGCTACTCCCAGAAAAGCGTTGATGAGGCTCTTCCACATGGTGGTGGAGGTGTACTGATGTGGGGGGCGATCAACTTCATGGGAAGAAGTGACCTGGTGCAAATTGAAGGACGCCTGAATGCCCAACGATACGTCGCTGAAATTCTTCGTCCTTACGTCCTTCCACTTCTGGCTGCACGAAGGTCGATTTT
This sequence comes from Oreohelix idahoensis, assembly GCA_024509875.1. Taxonomy (NCBI): domain Eukaryota; kingdom Metazoa; phylum Mollusca; class Gastropoda; order Stylommatophora; family Oreohelicidae; genus Oreohelix; species Oreohelix idahoensis. The sequence continues at coordinate 185,173 of JAMPIV010004491.1, forward strand.
TCGGCAGGATAACGCTCGACCTCATGTGGCACAACTCACCACCCAGTTCCTCGCTGACAACAACGTCCAGACCATTCCGTGGCCAGCCATGTCATCAGACATGAGCCCCATAGAACACTTATGGGATGAACTCGACAGACGACTCCGCCAGCGAGACGTGGCTCCAGCCAATCTCCGACAGTTTATCTTGCACTGCGGGAAGAGTGGGCAGCCATCCCACAACAACAGATCCAACGGCTAATCGGATCCATGTCAAGGAGATGTCGTTCTCTGATAGAGGCCAGGGGAAGCCATACACCTTACTGAAACGGAGGCCTCAGTCGCAAAGAATAAATGTCCAAACCAAATTTAATGAACATCATTTCGTTGTTAAAGTCTGAAAGCTTCTTCATGCCAAGATTGAAACATTAATTCCGTAAAATAAAAATTTGGTACAAGTTTGAGATTTGGTGTCCATTACCACTGCAATAATGTTGCGTTTCTTGTTTTGAACAGCATATATATATATATAACCAATCCCCCGGTCCTACGCTGCTCGATTAGCGCTATTTCTATATAATGATGTTTGTATTTTATGCCATATTTCTGTTACACGCTTAAAAAATTCGATTTTACGCTGAGCGCTAAACTCCATGTTAGCCAGAAATATAACCTTCACATTCTCACCAAGTTCATTCAGGGTGGTGGATGGCCAAGAAGCATTGTTATTTCTAGGGTAATGAAGCAGGTCCCCAACACTGAATGCAGTTCTATGATGATCCGTAATATAGAACAACATCTTAATTGCTGCAAGGTGTTTCGAAGAGAAAAAGAAGATGGCAAAACAAACTCGATTTGTTTGTGTGTGGTAAATCTAATGAACACCTGACCCGATTGATCAAACAGCTATGCTTTCATCTGGTGCCAGAAAAACGTTTTCAACTTCTACAATAACTTCTACTAAGCAGTCGTCTCATGATAAAAACAGCTCTGCCATGATAACTGTAGTCACAAGCAACGGAAGTAGAAAATTTCAGTCTTATACTATTTTCTTTCTTAAAGTTCAGTACATTTATAATATTTTGTTTGTGTTCAATATGTCTTTATAATTATATGTAGTTAACTGGTAGCCATCTTTTCTACCCAACCCCTTTTTCATGTTTAATGCGTAGACGAGAATATTATATACTTGTATAATGAACGCTCGTGTGACAAGTTCTACTTCATCCAGTTCCTTTTTTTAAGAAATTGAAAATGAACATTAATTACAATCGATGGCACGAAATCCGACATACTTTCCCAGAGTCAAGATATTTCCGGAGTGACTAATGAGGGATCAGAAAGCCATAAAAGCCAACTCGAAATGTGTCAAATTTTGTAGAAAAAACTTGAGTATGGGTTTCGTTTTGTCACGTTTCCGAGTTGGAACTCCAGGGAGCCTTATTTAGACAAGTTACTAGTGAGGTCATTTACTAACACAAGAGCTTGTCATTAGTGAAGACCGGAAACAGTGGCTGAAGTGTTTTTTTTTTTGCCAAGTATGGAATCCTAGAGGATGTCTTTGACACGACTTTGTTGCTTCTAAAATGGTGACTAGTAAGAGTCCGGATTGATGCGTTAATTTCAAATAATGTGTGAAGATGACACAAATGCGATAATTTTAGATAATTAGTGTCGACGAGCAGATGTGCCATTCAAAATAAAAACAGCACAAACAGCCAAATATTTAGGCATTACTTTAGACCAGCAACTTAACTGAAAAAAACATACAGACCAGCTGGTTGAGAGCTGCAGATGACTCACAAATATGATGAGATACCTAAAAGGCAGTCATTTTTCGTGTTCTACATGTCATTTGTAAGGGGGGAAATGTACTACGCAAGCATAATATATGACTCTGCAGCTCACAGCAATAAGAAAAAACTGGACAAAATACAACACCAGGCACTAAGTATAACAGCTGGAGCCTCAAGATCAACATCACTTGAAGCACTAGATGTAGCACTAGGAATAATACACATCAAGCTAAGAAGAAAAGAACTTAGACTTAATTACACGGGCAAAGTGCAAATAGACAAATACCACCCAGCCCACGCACTGTTTGTGAAGAATCTCCCAACGACTTGGGATACCCCATTTGATCCCATAAGATACCCAATAGGATGGAAGTGAATGGAGGAAATAGAAGAACGTATACTATAACAAATGCAATAAACTGTAGTAGTAAATACACACCAGTGATCTCTCCTTAGGAGCTCAACAAACCAAACATTCACTCTCATCTTGCAGAAATAATAAATAAAAATGCAGAAAAAAAAACAACATTAAAAACATAGTAAGAGAGTATATAGAACAGATAACTAAGGGTAGCTTAAAAGTATACACTGATGGATATAAAATAGACAAGGAAGGACTTGGGAAAGGAATACATATTCCAACCTGGAAGGTGAAGAAAAATTTTAGTGTAACTGAAAACGCATCTATATTCACATCAGAAATGGTGGCAATAACAAAAGCACTAGAAATAATTACCGACAAGCGCCCACCCCACCCCCTAAAAAAACCCAAAAAACTAACAATCCTAACAGACTCACTTGCAGCTCTTCAAGTACTAAGAAATGCACATGAATGTAGTCGACCAGACATAGCAGATGAAATATTGCAACTTAGTAAACACCTAAATAATAGAGGCTGCACAGTATTATTAGCATGGATATCCTCGCACGTGGGAGTTGAAGGAAATGAGGTGACCGACAAGGAAGCAAACACAGGAAGAAGCCGTCCAAACCACACAAACTCAGGGTTAGGCCCAACAGAGATCAAAAGTGTAATTAAAAATATTATAACAAAGGAATGGACAGAAAACTCGAAACAAAGCCAGAGAGGCAGACACGCCTATAAACTGCTAAAAGATCCAACACGGACATGTCCGATATATAGAGAACCAACAATACCATGGAATAGAAAACTGATTAGACTAGGAACAGGCTATTTCATGGTGGAGGAACCCTACTGTGTAATATTTTTGGAGAAGAACACCACATTATGTTCTAACATGCAAGAAATATGAACAGCACAGAAAATCACTCATGGAATACTTGAGAACACAAAACTCTCCATCACCATCACTAGAAACTGTACCAAGAATTTACCTACCAAGGAAGTTACACGAGATAATAAAATTTTATATTCCAAAACAATAATCAACATATAACAACCAGAACACTTGAGAATGACCAGGCAAAACAACCCCACCCCCCCCCCCACCCCCCCCCACCCCCCCCCCCCAAAAAAAAATTAATCAACTGTCCATTCAGTATACCAGTTAAAGTATTTAAAAATAAAAATAAAATATACTTAATTACTTACTTTAGTCGTTCCCCTTCTACCGTGAGGTGTAGAGGTTTGGAAGAGAGAGCGCCAGACTATTCTATCAGCTGTCTTCTTCCTGGCCTGGTTTCCATTTTAGTCAGTCTGTCCTCTTTCAAAGATTGTTCTAATGTTTAATAAAATTACTACCAATTCAAAAAGCCAATAAAACGACCTGTAGATTTACATTTTAAAGGAATATCAATAGCGAGAGATGAGCAATATAGTATCAAGGACAGAAGATACATCACACAAACACCATATAGACATTAATAAAATGTCCCCCCCCCCCCCCCCCCCCCCCCCCCCCCCCCCCCTCACACAAACACCATAGGACATTTAAAACAATGCTCACATCAAACACCATAGACATTAAACAATGCCACAACAAACACCATAGACATTAAACAATGCCACAACAAACACCATAGACATTAAACAATGCCACAACAAACACCATAGACATTAAACAATGCCACAACAAACACCATAGACATTAAACAATGCCACAACAAACACCATAGACATTAAACAATGCCACAACAAACGGCAGATAAATTACAGCATGGAAGAGCCAACACACAAGAAAACAACAAAGTAATGTGCTACATAGAATAATGTTGACCATATACCCTAATTATAACCCACATGGGGTTGAACTGCGTATACTCTGTACACCAGTTTTCAAGTGCTGGAAGCTGAAGAGCAATTTTAGTGTAACTGAAAATTCATCTATACTACTGGACAAAAGTTAAGGGCCGCCATTCAGTTTAGACAAGGTTTATATAATTGATTGGCAAACTGTAAAGACAAGTGAAAATGTCATTAAAACTGAGATCAGAGAAATGTGTATACATTTCTGTGTGCACTAGGTTAATTTTTTTTAAATGTCCAACAACTGGGTCACTTTAACCCGCACGTGAAAATTGCCTTTGTTGTTGCAAAAAACTCGTGGTTTTTGCCAACACGCCACACTAGTTTCAAAAGGTGAATGAAATGTGAGTTGAATTTTGAATGCACGTGGGAAAATGATCATCGGTAAAGAGTGTTCACCGTTGGTTATGCAAATAAAAACAGTATGACAAGTGGTCGAATAATGAATCAATGCATTAGTCCATGCCACCATAGGCGGAAGGTCTCAGCACTGGAAGACCGTGGTCGAGCCATTGGCATGGATTCAGGGATGGTCAATCTGTTCGTCATGTTGCAAGTCGTTTTAGCAGTGTCACCACTCTACCATTAGAGACTTTCTGAGAGATTTCAAGCTTACCGGACATTTGGAAAATCGACCCTGCTCTCAGAAGAATTATATAAAACCTTGTCTTAAAAATGATTGGCGGCACCTTATACTGTCCGTCTTGCTGTAGTCCTTACGCGTTGATGACAGACTTTCAGCAGTCGTTATATCTATTCAGTCATGTGCATGAAGTATCGTCGTATGTGCTCTCGTAGTTGCCAATCAAAACAACACGCGTTCTTCCACATAATAGAATACACGAGAACACAAATCAATACAAAAAACGATCCGTTGACACCATACCACCACCGCGTATACTCACCCAGCGCCAGTTTCTTCACATCGCAAGACCAAACAAATACATCGTACTTCTTATTCATGCAGGAAGTTGTATTAAAGATATCCTCAGCGCATCAGACCTCTTCCTACAGCCGGAACGTCACTTAGTGTACTTTGCGGGGCACCCGTTTGGACACATTCTGCATAGGCGGTACCTCCTGCGAGCACCCAGTCATGACTTGGAGTATTGCGGATTTGCTCGTTATGAAAACCAGATTTTCATAGTTATCAAAATCTGTGCAGAGTGTTCGCATAGATCCCCTTTAGCTTCCTTATCATTCTGTGTTGAATAGTGTGAACCAGCTTCTATATTGTCGAGATGAAGACATAAGTGTCTAGACCCATGGCCACTATAACTTCTTTTCATTAAACGTCGGTAAAATAACTGAGATTGTGATCCTATGAAACGGAGACTCTGCTTCAAAAATCCACTCCTTACGTCTTCCTATCTCTCTCTCGTACACATGGCACATACACCACTACCCCAACTAACACAAATTACGTCAGTGTATAGAGAAACGAGAGAAACGATACGCCTCCAAATAACATGCAGAGTCCCCCCTGTTCGATCAAGGCAAAGACAGTCCTATCCATAAGTCCAACAGCAGTCGACAAGACATCTTTGTTGTAACATAGACTATAATTATAATCAAACACGGAGACACTCTACCCAGTGTGACCGGCCCTAGCTGCCGAACCCCTATGCAATACCATTAACCAATACAAAGTATCACTGGCCGTAATACATAGCATCCCACAACACGAATCATGAATCATACGCATGTCGACCGATTAATAACTTCTAACTAATCCGCTGATCCACAGCCTCTCCCTGAAGACTTCATTAACCAATGTTACCATAGGTCCACTACTGTGACTCCCACGAGATCGCTGTTAACGGATCAACAAAAACACTCTGACCACTAATCCTTTGTTCTTATAATATTACTTACCCCTTCTCATTCCAAGTCCATTGACCCTTCGTCCAGTCAAGGACTGTCTATCATGGTATACGTTATGCCTTACTATCACTCAAGAATACAAATGCCACTGATTCACACACACCTACTAATGTTCTAGATTCTTTGCACATATATATCTGCTCCCCATGTTCGTTACCTCACCTATCCCCAGTGATCAGTGTATATGTGCAGATATAGCTCTAAGAGAGGAGACAGAGTAGTCTGCGGAAAAACTCAGATCGCATATGTACGAGCTCAGTAAGTACCCGAAGCCCTCTGCCCACTTAATTGTCAACCCTAATGCCCCCCCCTCCTAGGCGACTCTCTTGATATTATTACATGATGTATGTACCTCATATTACTGAAGGAATTGATATTGCTAACACAGCCCCCATATTAAAACATGTGCATAAGGTAATCAATAAATACATCACTAGAGGTAATATTCCCCCTTTGCTCTAATTACTGTATACGAGACTATAGAGAAGAATTGTCCGATAGATCAGAGTAGAAGTAGCTGGTTCACTCTGGTGAGGTGAAATTTCTAATAGCCTGGCAAATAAGCTCAACTTAGTCACAGACGCGCCGATTGTACTTTAGTGTGATAGTGAATGGTGTCACATGGACGACTTATACAGGCTGTCTCTAGATTCTATGACTGTGTAGACTAGTGATGGCAGACTCCGCTCTCATTTGCTGCCTTTGATGTCACTGAGCTGCTAATTAAACAAACTTCAGAAAATTCTTATATTTATTATAAAAAATTAAAACGACACTACATGTCTTCAGAACCTCTTGTCATACTACATTTATAATCACAGTAACACATGTGCACCCATCCTGACCTTTCGCTCACCATTGACGTTCCTTTCGCTCCCCTCCGGCAACTGCCGCCTACCGCATACCAGTCTGCAACGATGCCACCCCCCCTAAGACCCCACCCCCCCAATACAGATACTCCAGATAATTGGCTTGTCCATATAAACGTTGCCATGTTGACATCTAAATACAATAATAATATATATTCAATCACGGACATAAACATACGGACCGACATGTTGCCCCTCCATAATACATGACGTCAGAATATTTACTAACTAGGTTACCCGTGCGACCCAAAGCCAAAATCTCACACTGCATTGTGCACGTCATTTTCAGTGCGTGAATCAATCGAACGCACAAATAGAATAACTATATTAAAACTGGTGCGTACATTTGGCAGGGACCGAAAAACTACCCCCTTAGGTAATAAATGTACGTAACAGCTCCCTTATTACCTACCCCTTAAAAAATTAATTTTCTATTAATTTTTTTTTCGAACTAATACCCGAGAGAGGTTTAGTCAAGACTACAACAAGATATGAAATGCATAAAGTTATCTCAGATTAATAAAAGAATATTAAATTGAAATCAATATAACTAAATGACAGTATGCATTAAAGCACACATCCACACTCGACCTACTTTGGAACGATGTGGTAAGAATATACGAAGTAAAACAAGTTGAAAAGAAAATGAAAATGAAAAACCAAAAAAGGATGATAATAAAATTCAACTAAGTTTTCAAAAAAAATTTGAAACATATGATTTCAAAATGAAAATGAACAGCAACACTGATGATAATCAATGATAAGAGAATCAATAAAAGAGAAAATTTTAAAATACAACATGCAAAATGAAACAAAGCATAATTAAACACTTTAAGAAGCAACACACTTAATGTTTTTCTAACACTAGTATGGTTGACTAGTGATCTAAAAGTGAGATATCATGTAGTGGGATACGTGAATACACGTATTGCGAGACACTAATAAAGTTAGTAGATGTGTGATTTATAATCAATCAAATCGATTAAATTGAATTATTCTAATTAATAGTACTTAATTACACACAAATAAATAACTACTAATTTATTTTAAGTAATTCTAATTTCAATCATTGTGAATATTCGTTTAGAACTATTTAGAATCAACAAGAATATGTTCTCAATGTTCCATGCCCGAAATACATTTACGAACACGATATGTAGTGTAATATGTTCCATAATAATAATGAATGTCTATTTGTCGCTTTGAACAATGTTTCCATACTAATAAAAAAGTTACTGTAGTACCAATGTTCACGTACCAATAAAATGTTACTACATAAGAAGTCATGTTATAATCCAGAAGTAAGTATATCCTGAAAGTTATACTTGTACAAATACTGCAGATCTATACATAGTCTTTATAGATGTACCATCAATGACAATGTACATAGTTATTCATGTTTCGGTGAGGATGTTTCACCATCTGGAAGTGGTTTAGTTTCGACACGTTCACTTGGGCATCTTGACAGACAGTCTGCGAACACATTCTGCACTCCAGGAATAGCTCGTATCTCAAAATGGAACGGTTGAAGCGCTATAGCGTAACGCGCTGACTTTGATGACTTAACGTTCCTGTATTCAGTGCGGTAAGAGCTTTCTGGTCAGACTCCACCACAAAGTGTGAGCCGAGAAGGTAACGTTCCAGTTTTGTGATTGCCCACACTAATGCGAGGAGCTCTTTATCGAGAACGGAGTATTTGAGTTCGCTCTCCGTAAGTTTTCTGGACACGTACATCACCGGAAATAAGGTGCCGTTATATTCCTGCATCAAAACTGCAGCAATAGCGTAAGAACTTGCATCACTGCGAAGAACAAAGGTGAGATCTTTGTTAGGCAACCTTAAAAAAGGCTTATTTGAAAAAAAATTGTTTTATATAGTCTAAAGCCGTTTGGTGATCCTGCGACCACTTTATTACATTAGATGTGCCTTTCTTCAGTAGAGACGAAAAAGGTGCAGTTATAGTAGACAAATGAGGGATGAATTTTGAATAGAACTGTATTAGTCCTAAAAGCGACCTAACTTGTTTTTTTGTCTTAGGTGCTGAGATGTTTAAAATTTTAGAGACGTTACTGTCTTCTGTATACATGAAACCATGACCTATGCGGTGACCCAGAAATGAGATGTCATGAAAACCGACAAAAGCCTTTGAAGGTTTCGCTGTTAAGTTATAATCCCGTAAGGTAGAAAGTAAAGCTTTTAATCCATGAATATGTTCATCCCAAGAGTCACTGAAAAGACAGATGTCATCTATATAAGTAATGACATCGGGACGATGAGACAATATGCGGCGCATCATGCGTACAAAGGTAGCTGGCGCATTCATTAGTCCGAATGGCATAAAATTCCATTGAAAAAGACCCCGTGGCGTCGAGAAAGCGGTGAATGGCTTTGCTTTAGTAGTGAGTGGCACTTGCCAATAGCCCTTTGAAAGGTCAAATTTCGAAAAGAATGTGGCATGAGATAATCTCTCCAATAAGTCGTCTAAAAGAGGTAACGGTTCCGCATCGAATTTTGTAACTTTGTTTAATTTCCTGTAATCTACGCAAAGACGTATATTGTTGTCCTTCTTCCTAATGATTACCATAGAAGAAGAATATGGTGATGAAGATGGTTCAATTATATTTAATTGAAGCATCTCATCCAATTCCTTATCAACCTTATCACGAAAGTGTAAAGGAATAGGATATGGGCGAACTCGAATAGGCGTATCGTCAGTCAGAATAATGTCATGTTGGATGACTGATGTATGACCTGGGATGTCAGTGAGGACATCCTCATACGAGTGTAGAATATTAGAGACTTGCTGACGTTGATCAGCCGAAAGAGTAGATGAGATTGTAACATCATTCCATTTCTCAGTGGAATGGAGTGGTACAACTGGTATTGGTAGTTGTACATCATCGAAAGAAGATTCTTCTTCTTGGATGACTGACAAACTAGAATAGTGTTGAATAGGAGGTGTAGGATCGTCAGTTGCCTGAAACACTGACTGTAGATAATCAGGACGTGAGTAATACTCCTTCAACATGTTAATGTGAAAGGTTTTATGTTTACCATTAACATCAACGATGTAGTCGACATCGGATATTCTTGAGATGATCCTGAAAGGACCTCTCCAGGTAATTAAAAGACGATTGTTATGCGCAGGTAGTAAGACAAAAGCTTCATCACCAGGTATGAGCTGGCGAAGACGTCTATACTTGTTTGCAAATAGACGAGCTTTTCTTTGGCTTGTTCAGATGATGCAGTAGCTAGTCTACAAGCATCTATGATTCTCTTTCTCAGAGAGATCACATACTCATAAGAGGATTGAGTTTTTCCTCTTCAATATTTCTCGTCAACCAATAAGTCGTGGATTAACGACATAGGACCGCGTGGTTGCATGCCAAAAACAAGCTGGAATGGAATGGAGAAAACCCCCCCGTGGCTTGATTTTGTACTTCGCGATACGCAAAGAGACAACGGGTAGGACCCGATCCCAGTCTTGGGGATGGTCTTGAGTCATCTTACCCAACAACTGCTTGAGTGTCCTATTGAGACGCTCAATTAACCCATTTGACATCGGATGATAAATAGAACTGAGAGATCTGTCTATACCTAATGTCTTCATAACTTGAGACATGGATTCAGAAATGAACTGAACCCCATGATCCGACAAGATTTTCCGTGGAAAACCAATGCGTGAAAAGATTAACATCAATGCCTCTGCTACACTGGCAGATGAAGTGTTCTTGAGAGGGATGGCCTCAGGCCAACGAGTGCACATATCAATGCACGTAAGAATAAGCGTATGCCCTCTAGCAGATGGAAGCATCGGACCAATAATGTCATTGGCCATTTTATCAAATGGTCTAATCGGGATGTCCGCAGCTTGAATAGGAGCCGCATGAAATGGACCCCGTACCTTAACTTCCTGACATATCAAACAGGACCGACAATAGAGAGTAACATCTCTATGGACGCCTGGCCAGTAGAATGCCGAAAGCACTCTGGATTTGGTACGCGAAAAACCCATATGGCCCGCACATTGCGAGTCATGCGCATGTCGTAATATACGAGATCTCATAGAGGATGGGACTAAGATCTGATAACATAAGGATGAATCCTTTTCCCGTATTACTCTAACCAAAATCCCATTTTTAAGTATAAAGTCATGTTTAGATTTTGCAAGTTTGTTGCTGGTATTCTTTTTGTTCACATACTGAAAAAATTTTTTTTAATGAATCATCATTCTTTTGCAATGTTGCAAACAACTCCCGTGAAATAGGAGCATCATCATCACAAGTGGTATGAACTGTAGGTTCAATAGGTGTATCATGCGACATATTAGTAGCTTGCGCTCTAGTCACTACTGCATTTGCAGTTTGAATATGTCGCTCTTCCCATTCAGCTATTTGCTGTGGTGTACACTCTTTAATACCATGTATGCGACCAAGTATTAAATCACAAATTGGATTCGGAAGGAGACATGCCTGGATCTTTCCTGAAAAAAATGGTGTATTAAGATCAATAATAGCAGTGGGAAATGTTTCAACGGTGCCACCAAAAGTCACACACTTGACAACCCTGCCCGTGGCACAACTTGGGTTGATCAGCGAAGTCCGGACGCCCACAGTGCTACAACCTGAGTCAAATAGGAGAGAGCATGAAATGTTGTTGACAAATCCCTTGTTAAACTTAAGAGAGCCCTGTCCCTGGTGTACTGACGCAGAAGTGGCCGTACAGACTGCAGGTAGACTAGGCAAGGTGTGTCCGCAACGCAGCGTCGTGATCGCCTTAGGCTGGAAAAGAGTCGAGCATTCTGGACAGTCTTTCACCTGGGTACAATCAAGAGAACAAGACATAGCATTGTGAGTTTCAGCTACTTTACCCTGTTCAATGTTAGCCTGTGTATCAATTAAAGAGACATTAGAATGTCTACCCGTATTACTCGACGATCTATCTCTGCGACGCGATCGATTTTGATTATTTGCATTAAAATTGCCATAATTGTCTTTTCTACTAGAGTTAAAATTTGGATGAGTCCGATAGTTTGTATAATTAAAGTTATGCTGTTCTTTAAAATTTTTATTCCAAGAACCTTGTCTGTTTTGCGGACCCTGAGATTTTGATCTCCAGTTTTTGTTTATTATAGTGTCCTTGATTATTTTTAAAATTATTGTTACCAAAATCTCGCGATCTGTGAGCTTGGTTCCAAGAAACATTAAATGGAGCAGATTGTTGAAATTGCTTCCCTTTGTAAAAGTTATCATTGTTAAAATTGTAATTATTTCCCTTATTGGCATACCTGTCAGCACTAAAGGAACGATTTCGTGAAAAATTGTTTTGTTGTGCTGCAAAAGCAACAGGCAATTCATTCTTAATCTGCGCATTACTTAGATCCATGGTTGGGTGAGCAGTGCAACAATTTTTTTGCATGTTCTTCTAAGCCTTTCATAGATAAAGGTTTCCGTTCGTGTAAAAATGCGAGAAATGTAGGATTTACAGACGAAAGTACCTTATCGCGCATCAGTAAATCGAAGAGACCTTCATATGACTTTTCAATTTTGGATAATTCGATCCATCTTTCTAATGTTAGTCGTATCTGTGACAGAAAATCACTAAAATTTCTGCCAGATTGAGGTAGTAATATATGAAATCTTAATCGATATTCGTCTTCTGTCATTTGGAATTTTTGCAGAAGTGCCGCTCTAAGAGCATTATAGTCATTTTTCTCACCAATACTGGTAGTATGATAAACTGCCAAAGCATCCCCAGTAAGTAACCTGGATAAATATGTGCAATACAGTGTTTTATCCACGTTGTAAGACCTACAAGTGGCCTCAAATCTATCTAGGAAAAATATTACGTCATCCGACGGGGGATTAAATTTAGGTAATTTAAGGTTAATTTCCTTAAAATGATCATGTCTGGATGAAGTTTGGCTTTCAAAAGTTCTCTGAGAATTAGCTTCCTGAGTTAACCTAAGTCTCTCATATTCTGACTCTGCTAATTTCAGTTCATGCTGTCGTTTTCTATCATTCTCTTCCATCTCAAGCTGAAGTCGTTTTGTGTTTTGTTCAGCTATTAATCTTCTTTCTTCCATTTCTTTTTGTTTAACTTCCATTTCCTTTTGTTTATTTTCCATTTCTTTTTCAGCTATTAATCTTCTTTCTTCCATTTCTTTTTGTTTATGTTCCATTTCCTTTTGTTTAACTTCCATCTCAATTTTAAGTCTTTCTTCAGCCTCTCTTTGCTTCTGTTCTGCCTCTCGCTGAAATCGTTTCTCTTCTAATTCAGCGGCTAATCTCATTTTTTTCTCATTTTCCTCAGATTCAATCCGTTTTTGATCTGCCTCAAATTGAAGTTTTTCTAGTCTTAAAGTTTCTAACTTTCTCTGTTCGGCTTCTATTTCTTGAGCTTTCCTATATTCTGCAAGTGCAAATGCTTTTGCTTCATCAGGAGCCATCTGAAGAGCTTATGCTTGCTTAATGAAATAATCTAGTGAATACATTATGCTTTATAAGTAGTCACAATACTCTTGATTTATAAAATGATAATTAATCAATATAAATTAATTAACCTTGTTACTATAACAAGTGTTCTTCGTTCCTGTCCTAGAACGGTATATTTTGTTATCATATAGTTATGAAATATATCAATAATCAATATAGTAATTTATGTAATGAAATGTCATGTAAGAAACAACGTGAAAGACAATAGAAACATTACCGACAAGACACGATAATCAAAGACGAATGACTACAGTCGTAGAAATCAAATAAAATAAAAATGTGGAACTAAAATAGAATGTCGTAAAAAATTACGATGACATCTACGATCCAATAATGCACAAGACAATTGACAACACAGTGTAAAAACATATGCTTTGTAAAAAACTGAATGATAGTCAGGTTAGACGGACAATAATCACATACAAAATACATCATGAAACTAAGGTACAAGTAAAAATAGCTACGAAAACAACAATTAAAACTTGACGGAACAGCTAAACAACTACTATCATAAGGAACAATTAGCGATCGGAACTTCGGCAAGGTTTCTAGCCTTGTACCGGAATTATCGCTCAATTGAAACTTACAAGTTGAGCCCTACAGAACGTCTGACGAAGAACCCGAATTGGCTTCGAGATGGATCTCGTTCGTCAGATCAACCTCCCTACCTCCCACGACAGATGTACAACATATAACATGGAAAATGTAAATATGGACATAACAATAAAAGGCACAGCTAAAAGTAATAAAATGTACAACGAAAGTACGTTATACTTATCTCGCGTGCAGGTAAAAAATCAATGTGCCTCGTCTCCGTGGATGTACGTCTACGGATAAAATACTTCGTTCTGCGTATCTAGATTACAGCTCGCACGCAATAATCATGAAGAGGTGATCCCCAGGATGTCAGTCACTGTGAAACTTAACGTGGAGGTTGATTGAAGACCTTGACCTTGGTAAACGTAAGTTGTTTCTGATTTCTCATCCCACTGGGTTCCAAGTTCGAGATGTTGGCGCCTTGAAAGTTCAAATCTTCTTTTCAATCGATACTTGGATTAAGTTCGTTCCTTGGAAATTAGTTATTTCCAGCCCACGCTGGCACACCATTTATTGTTGACTCCGTTTTATTTGTTGAGTTCAGTTTATATTGGTGAAGAGGTAACTTAAAACGCGAATGGTTAAAATGAACGAATGTCAACAATGTTCTTCAAACGACACTCCAACAAGTAGTGTTGAACTGGGTGAACTGGGCAAGTACTGGCAGTACATAAGTCGGTGATGACTGTACATAGATGTTTATTCAACAGGACACATACGGAGTGGACCAAGACTAACATCGTCACAGGCGCAAAGATCACACGTCAACATATTGGTAATTACTTTTACAGTTCCTGAAGATTCTCTACCAATAAAGTCCTCTGACTCAAGTGACTAAGGATCACAAAACTGTTACCGTATAATATTCTTCTCATTCAAGTCCATTGACCTTCTTTCAAGGACGTCTATCATGGTAACGTATTCATACTCCAGGATAAAATCTTCCATATCATATTTGTCAAATTCCCATACGTTCTCCATACATAACGTTATATAGCATATAGTTTCAAACAAAGTCATACACGATAATACGAACAGGTTAGAGATTCCAGTTGACTAACCTCTCCCATTCTATGCCACGATTCTGGCATTGTTGTAACAGCATATTAAAACATGTGCATAAGGTAATCAATAACTTCTTCCACTCGTAGGAATCCTTCTTCTACGATACGAATCCTAAAGGCTAACGACTCTGTAGGTCCATTCTAGGAATAACATATTCCCGCTAGACTAGTATAAGAGCGGCCTTACAATACAGCATACAATAAGAAGTGGGGCGATAACTTACGTGACATTGCTGCTATTGGTTTCGACCTGAAGACCAATACAGATCACAGAATAAATGGCTTCCATAAACGTGCCATGAATACAATAATAATATATATCAATCATGGACATAAACAAGGTCCATGTTGCCCCTCCAAATCATGACGTCAGAAACTACTCAACTAGGTTACCCGTGCGACCCAAAGCAACTCACACTGCATTGTGCACGTCAGTGCGTGAATCAATCGAACGCACAAATATATAACTATATTAAAACTGGTGCGTACATTTGGCAGGACCGAAGACTACCCCCTTAGGTAATAAATGTACGTAACAGTGGGTAATAAATATATGTATTTTTTGTTATTTAATAGTGTAACAGCACATGTTCCTGAAAGTATGATCTAAAATAATCTTCATTCCTTATTTTGTCTGAAATAAAAAACAGCGGGACGTTTTCTTCAATGTCGTATAATAAATCGAAGATAACAAGGCTTACAAGATAACAACCAACTTCCAGCATGAGAATGGAGGTAGAGTCAGCTACTGCAGCCTTAAGGTGGCTAACTGAAACTTCATTAACAAAGGCCATCATTGTGTCAGACTCACAGTCTATGCTTCGAAGGGTTCAAAATGGTTGGCTACGGCATGAATGGAAAGCATTCATAGAAGCTTCGAATCTCCAGGAGCTGGTGTGGATCTACTGTCCTGGTCATGCAGGGGTACGCGGTAATGAGAGAGCTGGCAGCCTAGTATTAAGTGAACCCACAGTGGGGACACTGGATATGAATAAGGGAGAGACACTGAGAACAATTAATGATCGCCTGTTAGAAAATGACACTGCAATAGACGAATCATCAAAGTTAAGACTGCTGAAATTTGGCATCAAACGCAAGGCTAGCAGAGATGGACGTATGAGAGGATGCATCCATCGTGTATACAACTAACGAGCTACAGGAACAATTAGCATTCACGCTCTTCGACATATACTAAGGGAGACTGAGCAGCTATGGGTTTGCCCTGATTGCAATGATGTCGATTCTGATCAACAATAACAATCAACAATAACAATAAATCGTCCATGTCGTTAGTGTTAGGATTAAGATTATAGTTTAAGTTTAGGATTCCTAACCCTTACCCCATATTACTGTGTCTCTGAATTATTCTTTAAGGCCGTTTCGAACACACGTCCTATTGTTCTTCATTTCAACCCTTTAATTTTGTCACAGCTGGAACTGGGAACCCGAGTCGGAGCATCCTGTGAGCACGGGGCCCGATGGGGTCAAACTGGTTGAATCGGCCTACAGCCGGCTCTGCTGACGTGTAGTCAACATTATCACCCTTACGTTTCAGCTTTCGAAGGAGAATGGTTCTTCATCACATTCATGCTAAACCTTCCTGTCCTGTGCCATCTGTCTGTGGTCTTCTCATATCGTCTTTTTCCTTTTACATATGTCTCCAATCACTAGTCATCAAATTTTCAAAAGTTTTTTGTACCAGAAATTAAATATACCATCTCTTATTGATTTTGACATGCTGATTTAAAATATCATAATGAAATTCACCAATTGGCTCTGGTTTGTTTTTAAATGATGAATTTACATTACAGTAATACAAATAATGTATGCTTGTTTAATTCTCTGGGGTGAACAGCTAATCTTTCTACTTTAGCATTATAAAAATTGTGGTTACATACTCAATTAATTGATATTTCAACATAAAATGATAGAAAAAATAAAAACATTATTTAAAGTTCACATATCATGTTTTTAAAAGGCACATTTGAACCCATTCCGTCATTATTCAGTCGCTATTCGAGCTCTCTTTGCTTGCTTCTTGTAGTCAATCGATGAGTTGTCTCTTGTCACAGTCCAACAGTAATCAGTAAGTATTGAAGGGGTCTAATTGCCTTGATACCTTGTCTCCATAGCAGCAATGTCCTGGTGAAATCGTTCACCATGCTCATTACTGACCGCTCCCCCGTTTGACGTAAAGAAATCCAGATGAGAATCCAGAAAATGAATTTTCAAAGACATGTTGCAGCCAAGACTCTTATACTTCAGAAGGAGATTTTCTACAATTTCATTGTAATTATCAGATCTGTTGTTTCCAAGAAAATTGTCCACCACTGACTTAAATGCTAGCATGCTGCTTTTTCCTTGCCATGCAAAGACGCAAGGAAACTCATCATCATGAAGAAGTTTTCGAATTTGCGGACCAACAAATACTCCCTCTCTTATTTTAGCTTCACTCAGTCTTGGAAATTTTCTGATGAGGTATTTGAAAGCCTCATCTGTTTTCTCCATTACCTTGACAAAGTTTTTCATGAGACCCAGCTTAATGTGCAAGGGTGGCAACAGCATTTTGCTGGTGTCGACAAGTGCTGGGTTCTCAACGTTCTAACTGCCAGGCTGCAATGACTGCCTGATTGGCCAATGTCTTCTGATGTAATGGTCACTTCGTGCACGGCTATCCCACTCACAGAGAAAGCAACAGTACTTGGTGTATCCACCCTGTAGTCCAAGCAAAAGAGCGACCACTTTTAAGTCACCGCAAAGTGACCAATGATGATGATCGTAGTTTATACACTTCAAAAGCTGCTTAATGTTTTCATACGTTTCTTTCATATGAACTGCGTGACCAACTGGAATTGACGGTAACACATTATCATTATTCAACAAAACAGCTTTAAGACTCGTCTTGGATGAATTAATGAAAAGCCTCCACTCTTCCAGTATGTAATTGATTTTGAGGGCTGCCATTAAACCTCACCACATATATAACAGAAATTATTAGCACTGTTCACACATGTCCTAGGCATTTCTAACTACGATACTTTTGATAAGGACAAATGCACTAACTAAATTTTATCAGAGATAAGATATTTATACACAAAGGTGATGTAATCATAGGTAGGATTGCGTCATCAACTTCTAGTTACATTTTTATTGGTCATTAGAAAAAAATTATACAATCGCCCACAAGAGTTGCGTCATATATATAAATTGACCGTAATTAAATAAACTAGTAGCATATATCTTGAAAACTAGAGCCAATCAACATTTTTAATGTCATTTTCGTTTTCAGCACACCAAAATTAGTTAAGATCAGCTATTTTCATTTCTAGCACATTTTGGTTGTTGACTAGTGTTATCTTCTCCGTGTATTTTTTACACTTGTGTTTTCTAATCAAAATCTAATAACCGAATGGATAATAAATTATACCGTTATGCGGGTTAGGATAGATACTGATATTGTGATTAAATGTTTGGAATTTCCTTATAACATCCAGTACGGGTCATAAACCAAAACCTACCAGCGGCCTAAATCTGAGAAAACGGGTCTAAGTCCAACAGTACCAACAAAGATTCTTATATAAATATCGGGTCTTCCATGTTGATCTATTTGGCCCTCTTGTTTCACCCAGAAAGAGAGAGAGTACCAACAAACGACTATAAGAATTAATTTAACTGGTCATATAACTACCCAGCTTTCTTTTCCATTTTCATGTACATTCAGCCCGCTGTGGCGAAATTATCAAATTTAACATTTCCCATCTACCGACTACTGTGTTGTGGCGAGGATTTTTATCCCGAGAGATTTACATACCTGGCATTCTCTTTAATTATTGGAATTACAAGCTACTGACACTGTGAACACTAGATCTCGTAATTATTTTCCTACCTGGACTAACTGATGTGACATAAACTGATCTAATTAACAGTAACGAAGTAAGCGTTCCCCAAATAACAGGATTAATCAACATTTGAGGAGCTGGGGCTTATTTTGCCAAAACCCAACCCAACACTGGATTTGCTGTTTGTACCACGGAGATATGTTCCAGTTGCTGTTAATCAACAATTAGGTAAGCGCGACTGAAAGTGGCCACTGTTTGTCTGAAGCGAGAGAAAGAAGAAGTGAATAATTCTTCTATTGTATAATCATGGTACTCACTTTGTTGTGCCTTTCTTTTGTTTGCTAATACTGTTATTTTTTCAGAATAGATTAATTAGGAACTCTGTTCTTTACAGTATAGCCAAATTTTATACCATAGCGCAAATCTTTTGACCTTTTGGGGGTTATTCAACTTCTTCTTGTGGGATCTTGTCTTAGCAGAGGGGATTGCACCTATGGGTTTATTTCTTTATGATTTCTGTAACCTATGATTTTTCTATTTGATATTTGATACTGAATGTTGTGAAGTTTTTTTCTTTATGATAAATAAACTTAACATAAAACTTAATTACCTGTGTTGGTCAGCTCGGCCCAATATCCCTACTCCATTTACTATAGTTTCACGTTTGTGCGTCTAATTGTTGTCACTTATCTGTGTTTGTGTAAGTGAGTGGTTAATAGTGTATATGTTAATATATACAGAAAGGTAAACTGTCTGATAAACAAAATTCAGTCGGAGCGATAGGCTGGACTAGAGTATCTTCTCAATCCAGGGACAGACTCTACCTTTTCACCATTTCTTTACCTTATCTCTCACTGAGTTATGACCTTTTCCAGTTCTATTCAGACGGGACCAGAATCTAGCTTAATCACCTATCAAAAATCTACGACAGAATGGGTCGCTCGTTTTCCGGGAATTTGAGCTAGATCTGGAACAAGTACCACAGAAAGGGTGCGAAGTCCTTAGATTTGTCTTCTCTAGTACGTCAGATTGAGTTGCTTCCAAATTTGGATCTAGTCTGTATCTAGAACATTGACTAAAGTCTAATATTTAAATCTTGTTTTATAGTCTAGATAGAGCAGAGTGTGGTTGTCTCGTGAGTTAAGTAACACTAATAATAATTATCCCCAAGACAAACGTTCAGTTTATTGGCTTGCTGACCACACAAATATAAATTGTTTTTTCCACAGCATTGTAGGGTATATACAAATAGATTTAGAGGGTGATCTTTCTCGGAGAGATGTTATGTATTGATTTTGTAATACAAGGCCGCTGGTAGCGTGTGATTGTCTGACAATCACCAAGTTTTTTTTAAGCAGCGGTGTTTGAGCTATGCTAAGGAGTGCATTCTGAGCAACACGTCAAGTTAATAGCCTCCCTTACCCTAACCGATTTCAGGTGTGGACTTGTAGGTGGACTTAAAAATTAAGGGAATTATTTTTTTTCCTCCTTAAAATTTTTGAAATAACAATTTTTTTTGTTTCCACCGTAGTAACATAGTTTCTTTGTCAGTGTTAAGCCTGATCTACCATTTATTTGGCTTAGTCGTCTGTATTAGGAGCCTAGTTGCCAGATAATAACAGCGGTAGATTAGATAACTGATATCACGAGAAGAAAGAAAACATCAGATTAAGTTGGGAGAACAGATCCTGGAGCAGGTCGACCACTTTAAATATCTCGGAGCTATTATAGACCGAAAGGGAGGCATCAAAGAAGAGTTGGCCACTCGAAAAGCAGTGGCTGGGAGACTTTTTCAGGCCATAAATCGTGGATTCCTCAGCAAGAAAGAGGTTGGTAAGAAAACGAAGATGGCTGTATACCGCTCCACCTATGTCCCAGTCTTGACATATGGATGCGAGTCGTGGGCAATGACTACAACCCACAAAAGCCAGATCCAAACCTCAGAAATGAGGTATCTGAGGAAAGTGGTTGAAGTAACAAGAAGAGACATGGTCCGCAACCAGACGATCCGTCAAGGCCTAAAATCCCATCCGCTGCAGACCCAAGTAGAACAGTCCCAACTAAGATGGTTTGGCCATGTCTGCAGAATGGGAGAAGATCGGCTACCACGACAAGCATGGGAAACAAAGAGCCAGGGATCCAGACCTCCAGGACGACCCAGAGTCCGCTGGGAGGACAACATTAGACAATCTTTGAAGGACCGAGGACTAGAATGGAACCAGGCCAGGAAGAAGACAGCTGATAGAATGGTCTGGCGCTCTCTCTTCCAAACCTCTACACCTCACGGTAGAAGGGGAACGACTAAGTAAGTAAGTAAGTAAGATTAGATAACTGATAACAAGGAGGAGGTATCACAGTTAAATAAACAGAATAAATGTTTTTCTGTATTTTTCTCGTAATTGGTAGGGAACCAGTGTATCCTTTTTCTTACTTCTTTCTCCGGTAAGTCACAGTCAGTTATTTGCAATGGCTGAGCGTGCAAAACTTAGACAAATGCTAAGAGAGGAAGCAAGGGAAGAGGGATTACAGGGAGAAGAAGCGAAAGCGTTTGTCAACAAAGAACTTGACAAATATGATGAGGAGAAGAAAGAAGCGGAAGTTAGGGAGAAGGAAAGAGAAGAGCGTCAATTACAGCAGAAGAAGCTTGAGGAGGAAATGGAAATTCGCAGGGCGAACGAAAAAGAGAGAAGGAGAGACAGCACGAACTGGCGCCTAAGGCCCTAGAGATGCAAAGCCGTGGGGCTGCCCCTACCTCCAGCAACGGAGACTCTCTACCTCATTCACAGATAACTGATCTTTCCAACATTCAATCTCCTCAACTAGCAGCTATGTCTTTTGCCCTTAAATCCTTCCCAAGCTCCAATGAGAAAATTGACTGTTATCTAGAAAGATTTGGGAGAATAGCAAATCTGTACGGGTTAGAAAGGTCATGTTGGTGTATGAAGCTTTCTCAGGCTTTAAAAGGCTCTGCGTACGATGCGTACGCGAAACTGGAAAGAAGTCACCAAGACGATTACGACATGTTGAAGAAGGCTTTACTTGAGCGTTTCGAAATGAACGCTCGAAAATGTTTCCAACTGTTCCATAACAGCAGAAAGGAAAGCACTGAAACTTTTCACCAGTTCTCTTCTCGTCTGAATGGATACTTGACAAAGTGCCTGCTGCTTTCACAGCTTACCTCTACCTATGAAGGACTTGAGGTGTTCGTTGTAACCGAACAAAAAAGAACACTTTGTCAAGTAACACCCGTAGATTTCTGGCCGAACAAGGCGCAGAAAAGATAGAAGACATTTTGAGCAAGGCGGAGCGATATCACAATGCGCTGGCCGAACTGCCAGGAGCAAAACGCAAACCGACAGAAGAACCTTCTCGGAAAAATAATCTAGAACAGTCTTCCCATTCTTCTCACCACCATAACCCCAGAGAAACTGTACCCCAGAATTCCCCTCCGGAAAAATCTAAATATTATAAACACAAGTACCCCACCATCAACAAAAATTCTGATCAACCCAACCAGTCTACATGGCAGCGCGGCCAGAAAGGACAGGGTGACAAAGGGAAAACCCCTGCGCACGGGACATCTGATTAGAGCAAGCACACCGGGAATAATCGCATCGGATGCTTGCAAACAGCCTCGCAAGGAAGAATTAATGTCAGTGATTCTCAACCTGATAGGGAGAGGCCCTCAACGCAAGGAACTGTTATTTTGAACGGTACTTTAACATATTGTTTGTTTGATACAGGTTTGTCCTTGGATTGCATTGTAGCAAGACTTTTGGTCAAACCCGGTCAAGAAACAGAAGAAACCGTCAAACTTTGTGGAGTTTTCAAAGGAGATGCACCCATGACGCTTCCCATCGCATTGGTGGAGATACACTCTGATTTTGTCAGAGGTGTGATCAAAGCCGCTATTATGGATGACCCGATCTACCCAGTCATACTTGGCTGTAGATATGTGTTTATTGGGAGACCGAAAGAGCCAATTGTGGCAGCAGTAACCACAAGAGGGCAAACCAAAAAGGAACGGGAGCCTGCGCCAAATTTGTTACCCAAGGAACTAAAAGAGGCGCAACAAAAGGACCCTACCTTGGAGCCCTGCTTTAGGAAACTTCCCATGGCCAAGGACCCCAGACACAACGGGGACATTTTTTCTAAGGATGGCGTACTATATCGTAGAACGGGCAACCCTGATCAAGGGCATAATCATCTCCTAGTACCGACGCAGTACAGAGACCAAATCTTAGAAATGGGGCACTCTCTTCCCTTTAGCGGACATATGGGACAAAACGCCACTAATCAGCGAATATCGACTCACTATTTGTGGCCAGGAATGAACTCTGATATTATCATTTACGTGAAATCCTGCGCCAAGTGCCAACGTGTGGCACCCAAGCATTGGACACCCCCAGTTCCCATGGGTGAAATGCCAATAGTGGGGACACCATTTGAACGGGTTGCAGTCGACATTATAGAACCCCTGAAAAGGACTAAAAGAAGGAACAGGTTTATCCTGACCTTAGTCGACACATGCACTGTGTGGGCCGAAGCTATACCGCTAACATGCACGGATTCCAAGCATGTCGCAGAGGCCCTAGTGCAGATATTTACACGGTTGGGATTCCCTCAACAAGTTTTGACGGATAACGGATCCCAATTCCGTGGCCTGTTAATGGAGATCTTTAAGATCTTGAGGGTCAAGCACATCCACACCAGCCCGTACCATCCGGCCGGAAATGGGCTCGTGGAACGCTTCAACTGCAGCCTCACTATGATGTTACGTAAGCTGGGACAAGAGAAACCTGAAGATTGGGACCTTTTCATTCCTGCAGCCTTATTCGCCTACAGGGAAGTTCCACAGGCCTCTACAGGTTTTCCCCCAGCTACTCTTTTATTCTGCAGACTTAATAAGGGGCCGTTAGAAGCCTTACTTCGGTCCCTGACAGACCAGAAGGCTGATGAGACAGTCGTCTCAGAAAGAAAATATGTATCGGAATTAAAGGAAAGGTTACAGCTAGGATGGGATCTAGCAACAACCAACCTTAAGAAAGCACGCGCAAGGCATGCCAAGCGATACAATAAAGCAGCGAAAGAGAGAGAACTGCAACAAGGGGAGAACGTTTTGTTGTTACTGCCAACCGGAAGCAACAAACTACGCATCGGGTGGCAAGGGCCGTTTACCGCCCTTAAAAAGATCTCGAGAACTAACTATCAGATTTCTATTAAAGGAAAAGAGAAGGTCTACCATGCAAATATGTTAAAATAATACTTGGAAAGACCGGTGCCGTCCTCCGAACATCTCCTGGCAGTCGCCATAGCTACCGAAGATGATGAAGATGACGATAGTTGCATGGAATATCCATTGCAACAAACGGAATCTTTCAAAGATGTAAAATTCGGTGACTCTCTCTCTGAAGCACAACAGACAGAAACGAGGGCGCTACTGAACCAGTACACAGCAGTTTTTACGGATATACCTGGTCGAATACATCTCGTAGAGTTCGATATGAAACTGACAAACGAGACACCGGTTCGAACCAGAGTTTACCCTATTCCGTATGCTAAAGCTGATACGCTACGGGAAGAGATAGACAAGCTACGCCAAGCAGGAATTATTAGCGAGTCTACATCTCATTATAGTGCGAGCGTAGTGCTGTTACAGAAGAACAATAAGGAAGTTCGGCTGTGCATCGATTACCGTCTACTTAACTCTGTAACGGAATTCCAGCCGGTGCCTCTACAGAGCGCTTCTGAGCTGTTTACCAAGCTAAGCAAGGCATGGATTTTCTCCAAGATTGAATTGAGTAAAGGTTATTATCAAATACCAGTCAAAGAGGAAACTAAGCCTTTGCTAGCTTTCAGCACCAGTGAAGGACACTATACGTTCAACGTGATGCCATTCGGGTTACACAACGCCCCAGGAGTCTTCACAAGGATGATGAAAAAGTTTTTGAACCATTGCACGGACCACATATACACAACTTTATGGAGGATATACTAGTTGCAACGGATACCTACGAAGAACACATTGCTACGGTTGCTATGCTCCCCAGGAGACTACAGGAAACTGGTCTCACAGCTAGACCTAGCAAATGTTTAATCGGCTTCGAAAAGCTGGACTTCCTGGGGCATACCATTGCTCACGGTTCCATGTGGCCAGTTGCTAAGTACGTAGAGAAGATACGTGCAGCAAAAAGGCCAAGAACGAAGAGAGAAACACGATCGTTCCTATCACTGTGTGCTTATTACCAGAAATTTATCAAAAACTTCAGTGGTTTGACTGCACCCCTTACTGACCTTACAAAGAAGGGGCGACCTGAGAGAGTTATCTGGGATTCGAAGTGCGAAGACGCTTACGTCACGCTCAAGGAACAGCTGTCTGAATATCCAATTTTACGATTACCTGACATTACCAAACCCTTTATATTACGGGTCGACGCATCGGGTCAAGGCATCGGGTCAAGGCATCGGGTCAACTCTGCTTCAAGCAGGCGACGATGATCAGAACCAGCTATTCCCAGTGGCATACGGCAGTCGTAAATGGAATAAAGCAGAACGTAACTATTCCACAGTGGAAAGAGAATGTCTGGCACTGGTTCATGGGATAAGGAGACACCATGAATATCTGTACGGAGTATCATTCACGGTGCAGACAGATAATGCTCCCCTGGCGTTTCTTGGATCGAATAAGGAATTTAATGCGAAGATAATGCGCTGGGCATTGTTGCTAAGCGTGTATTCCTTTAAAGTAGAATACATACCAGGAAAGGAAAACGTAGGGGCAGACTTTATGAGTCGGTATTGGACCACGAAGGAAGAGGAAGATGAGAGTAAAGAAAACAGTCACCCGGAAGCTACGGATACAGGTAACTCTATTTCCATAAAGTAGACGTGAATGGTTTGATATCTTCAAGCCGGGACGAACTGTGGCAGAGTTATGTAAATATATTACATGTATCCACACGTTTTTGCTCTCACCTGGTTCCCACCTTTGCTTTCTTATTAGTATGCACGTTTGGTTAAACGCAGAACCCCTACACTTCGATATCTGTCTAACTCATAATTTAGCCACGCCTATTTTCGGTTCTCTATGTCTTACAGGCACTAGGAATGTTTACAAACATACCTATTAGCTAGTCCAGAGCCGTTAACTGTAATTATCACGGGAACGATTGAGCAATCGTTGAAATAGTGACAGATCAGAGAACGGGTCGTATATTTGTAGAATCAAGGGCGGTAAGTCAAAAGACGGACGTTTGACGGTTGCATTTCTTTAAGGGGAGATAACCGCAGTTCATGATCCCAGGGCCCGTAATTTGCTACAGTATGAGCCGAGATCAAAAGACGGTTTGCTCGTTGGCCCACGTCTCTGCGTCGGCAGAGGCGTGAAATAAAGCTTTGCTTCAGGAATCCACCGCAGATTTTCCCAAAATCTGGGCGAAGGCGCTAAATCTCGCAAGAGATAGCGAATTTCTACATATTTTATATATATATCCCAGCTTTTAAAATCATTTATCTAGTAGCCTCAGAATTTTCGGAACATCTAGCTTCGAACCCTAGACCATTGTTAAAGTGGATTTCTTAGTATTTCGATTGGAGATAGTTTCTTTTTCTGTGTTGCGGTAACTATATTTACTAGCATTTTGAGTGATTTAATTGTTAAAGTTCGTCATTTTATATTTCTTACTTACTTAGTCGTTTCCCTTCTACCGTGAGGTGTAGAGGTTTGGAAGAGAGAGCGCCAGACCATTCTATCAGCTGTCTTCTTCCTGGCCTGGTTCCATTCTAGTCCTCGGTCCTTCAAAGATTGTCTAATGTTGTCCTCCCAGCGGACTCTGGGTTGTCCTGGAGGTCTGGATCCCTGGCTCTTTGTTTCCCATGCTTTTCGTGGTAGCCGATCTTCTCCCATTCTGCAGACATGGCCAAACCATCTTAGTTGGGACTGTTCTACTTGGGTCTGCAGCGGATGGGATTTTAGGCCTTGACAGATCGTCTGGTTGCGGACCATGTCTCTTCTTGTTACTTCAACCACTTTCCTCAGATACCTCATTTCTGAGGTTTGGATCTGGCTTTTGTGGGTTGTAGTCATTGCCCACGACTCGCATCCATATGTCAAGACTGGGACATAGGTGGAGCGGTATACAGCCATCTTCATTTTCTTACCAACCTCTTTCTTGCTGAGGAATCCACGATTTATGGCCTGAAAAAGTCTCCCAGCCGCTGCTTTTCGAGTGGCCAACTCTTCTTTGATGCCTCCCTTTCGGTCTATAATAGCTCCGAGATATTTAAAGTGGTCGACCTGCTCCAGGACCTGTTCTCCCAACTTAATCTGATGTTTTCTTTCTTCTCGTGATATCACCATGGATTTTGTTTTAGAGCTGCTTATGACCATCCCTCTCTTCTCCAGCTCTTCCTTCCAGACTTGCAGGTTGGATTGGAGATGTGCCTCTGATTTAGCAATCAGGGCAACATCATCAGCAAATGCCAGCTCCGAAATATAGACCTGTCTCATCTTCCAGTACCCCACTGAATACTTTCTTGTTCTCTCCTTACATGCCTTGATGACATCGTCCATAAGGAGTATGAAGAGGTAAGGTGATAGGATATCCCCTTGTCTTACACCAGTGGTGGTTCTGAACTCTTCTGACTTATGGTTTGCTGTCCTCACATAATTTCTGCAAGACTTGTAGAAGCTCTGTAGCATGAATCAGAGGTGCTGGAATATTCTTCCTTGCCAAACAGTCCCAAAGTTTGCTCCAGGGGACCCTGTCAAACGCCTTTTCCAGATCTATGAAACAAAGATGGATCTCACTCTTATACTCAAGGGCCTTTTCACTCAGCTGTCTGAGTGTGAAGATTAGGTCTTGAGTACTTCGGTTTGCTCGGAATCCGCACTGGACCTCATCCAATTGTGGCTCAGCTAGGCGTCGGAGTCTCTGCTCTAGGATTCTAGAGTAGATTTTACCAGGGACACTGAGAAGGGATATGCCTCTATGGTTTCCACATTGTCGATTGTCACCCTTTTTGAAAATTGGTGTTATGATGGCAATCTCCCAATCCTTTGGTATGGTCTTGTTGCACCATGCTGCCTGTAGGACCTTTAAGAGTAATAGGTCCCCTGATGCTCCCATGTACTTAACCATTTCTGGTGTTATACCATCATGCACTGCTGCTTTGCCCATCTTGATTTTCTCTAGTGCTGCCCTCAGTTCTTCCATCTTTATGTCATCTTCACCATCATTGGTTTCCTCTTCTGTGTCAGTGGTTATCATTTCTGATGCTTCATCATGCTCACCATCCAGGAGTTCTGAGAAATATTCTTTCCATCTTTCCATTACTTCCTTCGGGGCAGTAAGCAATTTGCCTTGCTTGTCCTTTATAAATTTGAGAGGGCATTGTTTTTCTTTCCTCATGTTCTTTAGGGTCTTTTAGAACAATTTCTGGTTTTCTTGTGCATCTTTTTCTAGCTTTTCTCCAAATTCTTCCCAGGACTTCTGTTTTGCTGCTAGCACTTTGTTCTTTGCTTCTGTTCTGAGTGTCACATGTTCTCTATATTTTTCCATTTGTCCTGTTGTGTTTTTAGCTCCTAAGTATTGTTTCCATGCCATTTTCTTCTCTCTTATTTTCTCTTTGACTTCCTCTGTCCACCAAGGTGTCCTCTTTCTCTGGTTCCCAAGTCGGACTTCACCGCATGCTTCTGCAGCAGCTGTCTTTATGATATCCTTGAATTTATTCCAGAGGGTTTCCAAGTCATCAGGTCGTTCTTCTGTGTTGCTCACTGCTGTAGCAATAAGCCCCTGATATCTGGTCTTAATTTCTGGCTCTCTCAGCTTGTAGGTCCTAATGCTCATTTCTCCTGCTCGTTTACTTGGTTTCTTGCGTGATGTTGGGCAGTTCCTAGGCTGAGCAACTCTTTCAGTTGTTCGTTTGATTGTTAGCAGGTAGTGATCACTTCCAATCTCTGGCCCCCTCCAGACTCTTGCATCTCGGACATATCTGAATGAGCTTCTCCGAACAATGGCATAGTCGATCACTGACTTCTCATTCTTGGTTGGTTCACATCTAGTGTATGCATGTATGCGCTTATGGGGGAACTTTGTGTTTGTAATGATCAGATTCTGCTCACTGCAGAATCTAAGGAGTCGCTTTCCATTGTCATTGAGAGTATCTTCTCCATATCTTCCGATAACTCCACCCCATCTAGCATGGTCATTTCCAACTCTGGCATTAAAATCTCCGAGCATAATAACTTCATCTAGGCAGTCATCCACTGTCCTTTGAAGCAGCTCGAAGAATTCCTCCTTGACCTCTGCTCTCTCATCCTCATTTGGCCCATACACTATGACCAGGTTGACTACGGTTTCTCCTTCTTTTAGTTTTACAACCATAATGCGCTCCGAGACAAAGTTCCATCCCTTGATACTATCTTTTTGATTTTGGGCCACAATGCAACCCACGCCCCCTTTAGCTCTTTCAGATATGGGTACACCACTGTAGAGCAACGTGTTGCCATCGAGATCCATGACTCCTTGTCCTTTTTTCTTCGTTTCCGTTATAGCCAGGATTTCTAGTTTTGCTTTCCTCATCTCTTCCACCTGATTAATTGCTATTAACCAGTAAGAGATATTTTAATTGACTAGTAGATGCACTAGGCAATGTAGTACCGACAAAATATATATTTATCTCCAATCCATTATGTGTATTTTTTTTGTAAATGACTAGAATTTATTTCACGGGTTAATAAGAACGATAAGATAAGCTTTACACTTGTGTTTTATAATCAAAATCTAATAACCGAGTGGATAATAAATTATACCGTTATGCGGGTTAGGATAGATACTGATATTGTGATTAAATGTTTTGTATTTTCTTTCTAAAATCCAGTACGGGTCATAAACCAAAACCTACCAGCGGCCTAAATCTGAGAAAACGGGTCTAAGTCCAACAGTACCAACACACATTCTTATATAAATATCGGGTCTTCGAGGTTGACCTGTCTGGCCCTCTTGTTTCACCCAGAAAGTACCAACAAAAGATTATAAGAATTAATTTAACTGGTAATATAGCTACCCAGATTTCTTTTCTATTTTCATGTACATTCAGCCCGCTGTGGCGAAATTATCAAATTTAACATTTCCCAACTACCGACCACTGTGTTGTGGCGAGGATTTTTATCCCGAGAGATTTACATACCTGGCATTCTCTTTAATTATTGGAATTACAAGCTACTCACACTGCGAACACTAGATCTCGTAATTATTTTCCTACCTGGACTAATTGATGTGACATAAACTGATCTAATTAACAGTAACGAAGTAAGCGTTCCCCAAATAACAGGATTAATCAACATTTGAGGAGCTGGGGCTTATTTTGCCAAAACCCAACCCAACACTGGATTTGCTGTTTGTACCACGGAGATATGTTCCAGTTGCTGTTAATCAACAATTAGGTAAGCGCGACTGAAAGTGGCCACTGTTTGTCTGAAGCGAGAGAAAGAAGGAGTGAATAATTCTTCTATTGTATAATCATGGCACTCTTTGTTGTGCCTTTCTTTTGTTTGCTAATACTGTTATTTTTTCAGAATAGATTAATTAGGAACTCTGTTCTTTACAGTATAGCCAAATTCTATACCATAGCGCAAATCTTTTGACCTTTTGGGGGTTATTTAACTTCTTCTTGTGGGATCTTGTCTCAGCAGAGGGGATTGCACCTATGGGTTTATTTCTTTATGATTTCTTTAACCTATGATTTTTCTATTTGATATTTGATACTGAATGTTGTGAAGTTTTTTTCTTTATGATAAATAAACTTAACATAAAACTTAATTACCTGTGTTGGTCAGCTCGGCCCAATATCCCTTCTCCATTTACTATAGTTTCACGTTTGTGCATCTAATTGTCGTCACGTATCTGTGTGTGTATGTGAGTGGTTAATAATGTATATGTTAATATATACAGAAAGGTAAACTGTCTGATAAACAAAATTCAGTCGGAGCGATAGGCTGGACTAGAGTATCTTTTCAATCCAGGGTCAGACTCTACCTTTTCACCATTTCACTCGTGAAATCTATTTCTTTACCTTATCTCTCACTGAGTTACCACCTTTTCCAGTTCTATTCAGACGGGACCAGAATCTATTTTAATCACCTATCACAAATTTACGACACTCTAGGGGAACGCATACCCCAGGTTGAATACCACTGCTCTATGACATTTTTGTTATTGAAGCTATTATTTTTTAAACTAATGCGTTTCTTCTTCTTTTTCTTCTTCTTCTTATTTTTCTTCTTCTTCTTCTACTTCTTCTTCTTCTACATCTTCTTCATCTTCATGCATATATCTCTTCACATGTTGTCCTGTCTTCAGTTTGAATTCGCTTCCGTCTT
This sequence comes from Oreohelix idahoensis, assembly GCA_024509875.1. Lineage (NCBI taxonomy): Eukaryota > Metazoa > Mollusca > Gastropoda > Stylommatophora > Oreohelicidae > Oreohelix > Oreohelix idahoensis. Next base: position 216,304 of record JAMPIV010004491.1, read on the forward strand.
CCTTAGAAAGTTTATCTGCCTTCTCATTTCCATATATCTTGCAGTGGGCAGGGATCCATTGTACTTTCACTTTGTTGAATTTATAGCTGGTTTTCATTAGTGCTTGGAAAAGACTGTATAATTTGCTGTCTTCATGGTTCCTTGGAGCATTAGTGACTGATAGGGAACTTCTAAAGAAAACAATCTCGACTTCAGAATTTTTCCTGTTTTCCAATGTGGTTATAACCTACAGTTTTAGTTTTGTTGTCTTTGTTTTTAAATTTCTAAATTTTCCAGCGTTCACTTTGTGATGTATTTCCTCGCCGCATATACGATATGCGATAACAAATCATTGAAATTGGCATGGAATCGTGCCTTATAAATACAAAACGTAGAATATCGCCTCCGTCTAAGCAATGCCATGATATGGTAGCACTTATATGCATAAACACTAATTCTATCATATCATGAAAAGGGGAAGTCACTGTCTATTGGAACACAAGGATTCAGTACAAAGATGCGCAGACAAAACATCAATAATCTGTCATGTCAAAGTTTGGAGCTGTACAAGACCCCCGTCAAATTAATATGACAGCAATAACTACACTGGTGATAAAAATAGTAACACAAAAATTGAATCTGTGCCTCTGAGGGTACCCACTTATCACAAATGTCCCAGTTCTATCCACGGGGATTGACCCGGACTCAGCAGGACATAATTTAATTTCAGAGGAAGCTATTGACGAAGTAGGGACGGTGAAAAAAAAAAAAAACCTTAAGTCGCCAAATCTTTTCAGGTCAACGGTTCCTCTAACCAGTTTCTTAGACCAAGTCCAGGAAACGAGGTTGTCCATTGGATCCATCAAATAGTTTGTGATGAAATTCGGTAGCGGGATTTTGGTAAGTGGTGACCGCTTCTCTTAATTTTCTTCATGTCTCTCTTTTTTTCTCCCCTTTCCTTCCACATTTTGGTTTTCACTGTTAACTTAAGCGGAGAGATGTGTGGTAGCTGAGATGCCTTGAGTAACGCGGTTTGGTTAGTTAATTTTTATGGCGTAAACAGAAATTAGCCAGCGTGAGGTGGTCTGGGGTGGAGGAGACAGAATATGACAATAACTCCTTCAGGCATGTCGTAACAGGCCACCAATATGAGGTTGTACATGGGATTGGTAACGTCATCATGTTAAATAAACTGCTACATAAAATATTGCTATAAGATCAATGAAGTTGTAAAGCCTTACTGTTCATAAAGAAATGTTGCCTAGATCATGATACGAGAACAAATAAAAGGACGTGTCTCTTCGGCGCTGTCGGATTCATTCCTTTAACAACCAATCAACTAATCCGTACATTTAGCTCCACAAGAAAGTTATTCGTTCAGCAAGCACATGTAAAGTCCTCCTACCGCGTTCATTCAGTTTAATGGTTTTCCTTGTCTTCCTGATCATTTACAAACACGCAGATGTTCGTTTGGGGACAAACCTTCCTCAGCAACATAACGGCAAGAAAACATAAACTGGACTAATCAAAATACATAAATAAAAAAGCAAAGAGTAGAAATGGTAAACGAACTGTAATATAAATAGATATAATATGCGTATATTCAGCCTTCCTCTGTCCGGTTACCTAGGTAGTTGGAGGGGTACTTTTTTATTTTAAGATTTGATTATTTGTTTCCATAACATAATTTCTTGTGTCATTATTTGTGCCTGTGAAGAAATGTTTCCTGTCCATTTCTGAACACTGTTGACAAGTGTGTCTTTAATTTACTTGTGTTTTATTTTCCACTGACTGTTACTATACGTGCAGTATTGGACAGTTCATTTGTTTGTTCTACATGGCTATGCCATTGACGCTGAATCGTGCTCTTGAGTTAAATCTTTAAAAAATGTCAAGTCAGTCCTATTGTATGGCTCTGAAACATGGAGAGCAAAAAAAAAAAAAAAAACAACAACAACAACAACCAAAATGCTACAGACTTTCATAAATGGGTGCTTGCGTAGATTAAAAAGATTCAAGTGGTTTGACAAAATCACTACGTAGAATAGAAGGATTCAAGTGGTTTGACAAAATCACTGCGTAGAATGGAAGGATTCAAGTGGTTTGACAAAATCACTGCGTAGAATAGAAGGATTCAAGTGGTTTGACAAAATCACTGTGTAGAATATAAGGATTCATGTGGTTTGACAAAATCACTGCGTAGAATTGAAGGATTCAAGTGGTTTGACAAAATCACTGCGTAGAATATAAGGATTCAAGTGGTTTGACAAAATCACTGCGTAGAATATAAGGATTCAAGTGGTTTGACAAAATCACTGTGTAGAATATAAGGATTCATGTGGTTTGACAAAATCACTGCGTAGAATAGAAGGATTCAAGTGGTTTGACAAAATCACTGTGTAGAATATAAGGATTCATGTGGTTTGACAAAATCACTGCGTAGAATAGAAGGATTCAAGTGGTTTGACAAAATCACTGTGTAGAATATAAGGATTCATGTGGTTTGACAAAATCACTGCGTAGAATTGAAGGATTCAAGTGGTTTGACAAAATCACTACGTAGAATAGAAGAATTCAAGTTGTTTGACAAAATCACTGCGTAGAATATAAGGATTCAAGTAGTTTGACAAAATCACTGCGTAGAATAGAAGGATTCAAGTGGTTTGACAAAATCACTGCATAGAATATAAGGATTCAAGTGGTTTAACAAAATCACTATGTAGAATAGAAGAATTGATGTGGTTTGACACGATCACTAAGCAGAATAGAAGAATTGAAATGTTTTGACAACATCAACAAGCGGAATAGAAGAATTGAAGTTGTTTGACAAAATCAACAAGAAGAATAGAAAAGTTGAAGTGGTTTGACAAGATCAACAAAGAAGAATAGAAGAATCGAAGTGGTTTGACAAGATCAACAAGAAGAATCGAAGTGGTTTGACAAGATCATTAAGCAGAATAGAAGAATTTAAGTTATTTGACAAGATCAACAAGCAAAATAGAAGAATCGAAGTGATTTGACAAGATTACTTAGCCGAATAGAAGAATTGAAGTGGTTTGACAAAATCAACAAGAAGAATAGAAGATTCGAAGTGGTTTGACAAAATCACCAAGAAGAATAGAAGAATTGAAGTGGTTTGACAAGATCACTAAGCAGAATAGAAGAATTTAAGTGGTATGTGAAGATCAGCAATGTGGAACTGGTGATAAGAACCAGTGCCAGTGGAGCATGAGATACAAGTAGGGCGTCTTTTTACGATTGTGTTTTGCTGTTAAATCACCTGTAGTTCCCTGTGGTTAAATCACCTGTAGTTTCCTGTGGCTAAATCACCTGTAGTTACCTGTGGTTAAATCACCTGTAGTTATCTGTGGTCTTTGATGAGACAAGGAAAGAACTGGTTGACTATTCTTTTGGGCATGTCGTAACAGGCAACGCAAGTGATGTTGAGCATGGGGTTGGCAATCTTATGATAGAAAATACGTTGCTACAGATACCGCTACTGCAGAAGCTTGAGCTATGATGCAGGCTTATTTTGCAACGGAGCATACGGTAATGGTGGCAGAAAAAGTGTTAAATAAAAATTAAGCTCTTTATATACCGCCTGTTTTATGATTATCCATTCACTCTCTTTCGTAACATGGGTCACATATGATATCCTCTTGAGACTTCCTGAACATCTTGTTGTTATAGTTTCGTAACACGGGTCATACAAGACATTATTTGGAGACCTTTAGGAACATCTTGTTAATATGCTTGTATGTATTCTTTTTTGTCCGAGCATCACAAGCATACACAAGTAGAGAAATATTATCATAGTGACCTCAACAACTGCGTGTCTGGCTTTCCTCCAGAATAAAGTCTCGTGTCCGTTGCGAATGGGAGCATCAATTGAGTTTTAAATGGTTTTCTTCCCCCATCCCATTTTTCCTTTGTCTGCTTGTGCCGACTAAGGGTAACAAGATGGCTGTCGACGTTCTCAGCGAGATGTATAACTTTGGCGAGTGGAATGTAATATTTCATTAGGATTTCTTAAACGTTGTACGTATATATATCTTTACAATCAATACACATGTGGTACGTCGCGAAAGTGCGGCCGGAATACGACGGAGTGGAAAATCGATAAAATGCAATGACGTCAATGTACGGTCGTGTAGAGACTCGATATGAACTTGCAGACAAATAGTTAATTCTCTATTGTATCGGCAGATCAGGAGATAACAAATTTTCAGTATTGTTGTTGATGTTTAACTAGGGCTGATGTGCTTCAAGCTTTTGCAGCCAATATCAAGTTGAAGACTCATTGGTATTACCTACACTGTAGAACTAGACTTTAATTATGGCTTTTCTGCCATTCCGAAACTAGTTGAATTGAAGTCATGAGCTCCAGTTTCTCCAGCTTGGCTTGCAACAAAAGATCATCACTTCTTGTCCCAAGCCAGGAGGAATAAGCATTTCCCGCCATTCAACGGGGCTCTTCAAAGATGCAGAGTCAACATACTGTGCTCAGGTTTTGGGCTCTCCCAAGGAATTTTCACGTGTTACATTGACACGTTTTCTCAGTTCCTCCAACCTATCATGGGCCCACAGTGAGATCTTTCTGCTAGTGCTCAAGTGACTCTTTCAAGCTGAGTGTGCAATGCTGGGTTCTCAACAAGTTTCACCACAGAGGGAATCACTGGAAGTGTGTGGATGATTTCAAGAGTCAATGAAGATGTAGTTAGCCTCACAGACATAGTTTCACTTCCACGTGGTATACTATAGCATTGTGCTTAGCTGGTGGTCATATAAGATAGACTGCCTTGTATATTAAATATCTTCTTCTTCTTCTTTGATCCATAACCGCCAACCGTCAAAGCAGTCAGCGGCCATCACGCCTGGTGGCGTCTTGTAGGGCAGCAACAAATTGATTCCACCCTGCTCGGTCGGCGGCCATCCTTCGTACAGTGCCCCAACTGTGGTTCATTCTTTGCATCTCAGCTTCCACAGTTCTCCGCCAAGTTGTTTTTGGTCGGCCTCTCTTTCGCTTTCCCTCGGGGGTCCATAGCATAGCTGTTCTTGCGATGGTATCAGGGTCCCTTCTGAGGACATGGCCAACCCAACTCCAGCGTCTGCCAGCTATGATGGTGTGCATGTCCTCCTGGTTACTCCGAATAAGTAGTTCTTGGTTGCTGATGGTGTTTGGCCAAAAGATTCGGAGAATTTTCCTTAGGCAGATTGTGTGGAAGGAGGACAGTTTCGACATTTCCTTCTCTGTTACTCTCCAACATTCCGCACCATAGAGAAGCACAGAAAGTACGCAGCTCTCATACAGTCTTAATTTGGTGTTTGTGCTGTACTGGGAAGACCTCCAAATGTTGCCGAGAACAGCAAAGGCCGTTCTCGCCCTACTCATTCCGTTGTTAATGTCCCCGCCTGCTCCGCCGCCAGGCGCCACCATGCCTCCCAGGTAAGCAAATGTGTCCGTCTGCTCCAACCTCCGGCCCCCCACTGCAATTGGCCCAGGATTGCCCACACCTAGTGTCACGACCCCTGTCTTCCCCAGACCGATGTCCAGGCCAACCCGCCGGCCACACCCACCCAGTCCATCAGTTTCGTCCCGAATGTGCTGGTGTATATTAAATATAAGAAATTCTTAATACTAATAAACAAATAATAGAATATAACCCGTATTGGAAAAGCGTGTGTGACTGCCATGACAACAGGAGCAACCAAATAATGGTTGCCCAGATAATCTGAGAGAAAGGTAAAGAATGAAACAACATAAAATTAAAATAGATAAATAAATATTTTGGATATTAAAGAGACGTAAAATTGTGTAGTTAGATAATGGAAGAAAATGTTGAAAGTAGCAGTGAGAGGACGACACAGTTGTAATTTAACGCGAACATAAAAAGTTGCAGGGTAAAAGTTATAGGAAGAGACTTGGGTACAATCACCACGAGGATAAAGAAGTCATGGGAAAAAAACAGTGAACGGACAGCACTGGGCATGAAGGCTTGAAGTATATTTGTTAACAGTCTATGCTCCACAGTTCACTGAAAGGTAATGAATAATTAAGAAAAAAAAAAATTAAGATCTGTACAGAAAATAGTCTTGTAAAAATAAGAGACGAAAATAAATGAGAATCATTCAATGTCAACCTTCAGCGTGGACACGTGACTGATGTGATAATGTTATCTTTCACTTTGACATGTTTTTGACTTCTTATGCTGTATTCTGCTGTAGTCTGCTGTAGTCTGCTGTAGTCTGCTGTATTTTTGGTAGATCAAAAACACACGGAGAAGAGAACTGGAGACATAGTTAAAAGGATGAGGACGACGTGGTAAGAGCTGATGGCGCGCGACGTGAAGGTTTAGCATGTGTTTGTTGGAGCTTATGCTCATTGGGGAGCTAAAGGGTATTGATTGATTGATTGATGCTGTTTTCCTAACAGCAAACACACCTTTTGTATTTATCTGCGCGTCACAGTACGGACTGTTACGTCGGATTAACACTAAGGTGCTGCCACTTAATTATAGTTAAGGTAAGAATACTTAGCAAGATTAAACACTAAGTATTTGAGCGTGTCTAGTTAGCGTAATAACACTAGTCACAAATCCTATGAGTGATTTAATTAAAGGTTAAGAAATGACGTCATCGAACTTGGGGTAGAATTGCTCAGTAGCTAGGACGGAAGTGATGGTTTGAAAGAAGGGGGTTAAGTGAGTTGGTTTTAGGCACGAGACGTGCGAGGCAGTGATTTTGGGGTTTGGACCATCTTGTAAGTTCGATGGCTGTGTGATATTTCTTGGGACGACTGGTTTGTATACCGCAGAAGCACGTGTATTTATGAACTATTATGAAGTTGTCAGAGTGTGCAGACACTTAATAAAGGTGTTCATTCATATTTAATCCAGCTTGAACTTATTTCCTGAACGTCAGTAGGAAGTGTCGTTTGTTTACATAAGGTAATAGAGAAAAGAATATTACCATATTTTCGACGATCATGCAGCCTAAAACATAAACACAGTTACGAGTCTCCAAAAGAACCACCTGGGTTATGTTCCTATTCTGTAATCACCATCTCTGGCAGTCGCCAGTAAAACAACAGATGAACATTGATAAAAGATGCCACCCCATTCTCACCCTGTCACACTAGACTTGATTTGTCACCGTGACCAAGCCCGGTCACATCTAACTTGATTCGGTGCCGTTCCCATCCACTCCCCCGGCCACATAACTTGATTTGGTGCCGTGACCAGCTCGTAACTGTCTTTTTACGATGGATTCAGCTACTTGATTTGGTGCTCGTGACCAGCTCGTAACTGTTTTTTTATGATGGATTCACCCATTCAACAGCTAGAGCATCAAGTATTTTTGTTGCAAAAGAAAAACCACCTGCTTCAACAACAACTGTCACAGCAACAAACAGCTGCTGGAAGGGCACACTGGAACAGTCTCAATAAAAGACACTGTCGAATTACAGTGAGAAACGTTATCAATGAAATCAAACAAGGAAAGATATTTGAAATAAATAATGTTACGGATGACCAACAAAGATGTATGGTAACGACAGAAAATGGACTAAGAGCATATATAAAGCCAGTAACACAGTGGAGAAAAACCTTTAACAGACGTTATCATTCCTGTTCCACCGCTGAGGCTCATATCCCTCCACCTGAGCTGTACTCACGTATCCTCTCCTGTGATGCTCGCTTGGCTGAGTTACCCTCCGTTACTCCAGGCCTCTTTCATGCTTCGCCTCAGCATGATATTATTTTACCTCCTATTACTGCCGCAACTCCTGTCCATACCTCCCTTCCTCCCCCTGTTCACCTCTCTTCTGATCCCACTTTTCCTCCCCCTGTTCACCTCTCTTCTGACCCCGCTTTTCCTCCCTCTGTTCACCTCCCTTCAGACCCCGCTTTTCCTCCCTCTGTTCCTCTCTCTTCTGACCTCGCTTTTCCTCCTTATGGTTATTTTCCTCCGCCTCCCTCCGACCTTGATACAGAACACGAGTCTGACTCTTCAGATGTTGAACCTTCTCTTTCTCCTTATGGTTTTTTTTCTTCCGCCTCCCTCCGACCTTGATACGGAACATGAGACTGACTCTTCAGATGTTGAACCTTCTCTTTCTCCTTATGGTTATTTTCCTCCGCCTCCCTCCGACCTTGATACAGAACATGAGACTGACTCTTCAGATGTTGAACCTTCTCTTCCTCCTTATGGTTATTTTCCTCCACCTCCCTCCGGTTATTTTTCTCCCCCTTCCTCTGATCTTGACTCTTCCCCCGATTATTCTTCTTTTGATATTGGACCTGATGTTCCTCTTCCCTCAGCTCGTTTTCTCTTTAGACGTCGTCATCCAAAATTCATTTACGATTCTGTTCCCTTTCCTAAGCCCCTTCACCAGCGGGCCGCCCATGTACGAACCCGTTTTCGTCGCTCCCGTGGTTCTGTTCATTCTCCTTACCGTAGTCCCTCTCCTCCGCCTCTCCTTCCCCCTGTCACACCTCCGTCCCGTAGATTGCGTGTTCCCCTCCGTTATCCTCATACCAGTCCGCAGCCTCCACCCCGACCCTCCCGTTTTCGTCACTCCCGTAGTCCATGCCATTGTTCCTACATCCCAACCTACACAGTACGATCCTCGCCTGTTATTGTAAGCCATTGAAAGATTGGAAGCAATGAACATTTTTGCAAAGATGTTTACAAGTTGAACTGCACTTACCTCCAGATGCCGTCTCCGGTCAGGTTGACATTTCCTGCCCTGCTATTATTTTTAACATGAAGTCGATCCTGCTTCTCGTGTCTTCCGATGCAGGTCTCCTACACAATACCCTCCTGCTGAATTGCTTGATCCTGATGCTACCGTGAAGTCCAATCGTTACGCATCCTTGAACATCTGGGTTACACACTTTACGCACATTTCCAGTTCAGATAGGAAAGTCCAACAGCCGTTATTTATGGAGAGCTGTTACATTTTCGTCCGCAAGAAAGACATTGCCGAATCTACCAGTACATGAACAGTTCCCTCACGACATCCTTTCGACCACTGCTGATGGAGATCCACCAACTCAGAAGATCTCTGCAGTCCTGATATATTGTAGTTGATGCAGTTCCCTTTTACACGCGTTAGCGTCATTATGTCACATTATTTTTGTCTGATCTCATTTTTTTAACCATCGTTTGTACCCCTATGATTTTTTTTTTGTGTTTTTCTTTTTGCCATGTTTTTTTTATGTAAGATTTTGCCCAGATTTTTTTTGGTGTTTACATTGTTCTGTTGTACTAAATAAAAGTGATTAACTAATGTACATCTTCACCCGCCACTAATGCTGGCATCATTCACGATTCATTATGATGATGACACCATATTGCATTATGATTGTTTGAATTTTCAGTCATTGTTACACCGACACTCATACATGTGATTTAACTATTTGCCCATTTATATATTCTATACCATTGTCCATTGATTACCATGTTTCCATTCCATTCATTGTTTCCGGTTATTGTTTATACCGGCGTAGTCATATTTTGTTTAATGAGACTTACCCCTTTTGCCCATACTTTGCCACCAAGTTCTGTGTTTCTATTTCCATTTGTTCCATTCATATTTTTTTCATCACCCACTTCAGTGAAGTGTAGGGTGACAGCCTTTTATGTGCACCCGCCATATTTTTTTTGCCAGTTTTTTTTCCTTGCGACGTTAACTCGCTTGTCATGTTATTTTATGTTTTATGATTCGCACAAGTGTGAGAGATATTGATGACTATCAACCCATAAAGCGTTTTGTTAGTTCGTTGATGATTGTTAGTTACTGTTCTATTTTGTCCATATATTTTTTTTTGCCACTTATTAGTACTATTTGTAGCTACCATAACCTCCATAGTTTTTTTGTTTTTTGTTTTCCATGTGTCCCTCGTTTATGTTATGTCCATCAGTCCCTACCCCTTCATGATCGATTTTTGTGTGTGAAATGTTAATGGTGTTATTTCATCCATCATTCCCATCTATTGTTTATTGTAGTCCTTCTGACATGATTTATGGTGGGATACATGAATCCCAATAATTTTTTTTAGAGTTAGTAAATTTTTTTCTAGGGAATAAAGTGTCCCTCGTTTATGTTATGTCCATCAGTCCCTACCCCTTCATGATCGATTTTTGTGTGTGAGATAGTAATGGTGTTATTTCATCCATCATTCCCATCTATTGTTTATTGTAGTCCTTCTGACATGATTTATGGTGGGATACATGAATCACAATAATTTTTTTTAGAGTTAGTAAATTTTTTTCTAGGGAATAAAGTGTCTCATACGGGATACACTTTAGTGGCCCCGGGCGTATGTCACAGTACGGACTGTTACGTCGGATTAACACTAAGGTGCTGCCACTTAATTATAGTTAGGGTAAGAATACTTAGCAAGATTAAACACAAAGTATTTGAGCGTGTCTAGTTAGCGTAATAACACTAGTCACAAATCCTATGAGTGATTTAATTAAAGGTTAAGAAATGACGTCATCGAACTTGGGGTAGAATTGCTCAGTAGCTAGGACGGAAGTGATGGTTTGAAAGAAGGGGGTTAAGTGAGTTGGTTTTAGGCACGAGACGTGCGAGGCAGTGATTTTGGGGTTTGGACCATCTTGTAAGTTCGATGGCTGTGTGATATTTCTTGGGATGACTGGTTTGTATACCGCAGAAGCACATGTATTTATGAACTATTATGAAGTTGTCAGAGTGTGCAGACACTTAATAAAGGTGTTCATTCATATTTAATCCAGCTTGAACTTATTTCCTGAACGTCAGTAGGAAGTGTCGTTTGTTTACATAAGGTAATAGAGAAAAGAATATTACCATATTTTCGACGATCATGCAGCCTAAAACATAAACACAGTTACGAGTCTCCAAAAGAACCACCTGGGTTATGTTCCTATTCTGTAATCACCATCTCTGGCAGTCGCCAGTAAAACAACAGATGAACATTGATAAAAGATTCCACCCCATTCTCACCCTGTCACACTAGACTTGATTTGTCACCGTGACCAAGCCCGGTCACATCTAACTTGATTCGGTGCCGTTCCCATCCACTCCCCCGGCCACATACGTAGCAAATGCGAGATATTGTTCCTATTTTAAACAAAAAAGGGGTAAAGTTTGTCCTATAGTCTTATAGCAGATACTACAGTAGGGGAGGGAATAGTTAGAGCCATCACGCATACTAGGTCTCAGCTTTATAAAGTGGGGCGTAACATTGCCTCGAAAAGCAAACACTCTAACCACACTGCCACTCAGATGCTCCGTGTTTCTCATACCTTGTCTATGTCTTCAATTCCTGTTCAGTCTCACATGACCACGTTAGCACCATCCTTCAAATTTCTTAACGCACACTTTGTGATCTTTCTGTCGTTTTTTGTTAAATAGTTAATACTCCTACGCACAACATTGACATCAACTTCCGTCATCATCTTTTCTTCCCCTTAATTATTATTATGTCGTTTGTTCTAATGCAAAAACCTGCCTTTCACTCATGTCGCTACGACTAGTATTTAAGGTGTGTATTTCGCTGACAAACTTATCATGCAAAACCGGTTACTACAGAAACCACAGCTGCAAGAACAAAGAAATACTTCAATGCCGACGTTGTGCAAGGGGTTAAGCTGCACTTGTGACTCTATGCTCCAAAGGGAACGAACAGAGATGTAGCAATCATTATGGATAATAGATGTTTTCTTTGAGTATAATTGAGGAAAATACTGGAAGTATTGAAACTGGTCGTAAACGTTTCATTTCGTTTTTCATATTAATACAGTATGATAATGTTTTTATTATTTAAGAATAATGTTTTTTCATTACAATAATTTTATTATTTGGTAATAATGTTTTTAATTATTAATTGCCTCATTACAATAATTTTATCATTTAGTTATAATGTTTTTTTAAATTATTAACTGTTTAATTACAATATTTTATTATTTAATAATAATGCTGATTATTACTCAGCTGTTTCATTCCAATAATTTTATTATTTGTTAATAATTTGGTTGATATTAACTGCTTTATTACAATAATTTCATCTTTTGTTAATAATGTTTTTATTTTTTTAACTGTTTCATAACAATAATGTTATTATTTAATAATAATGTTTATTATTACTCAACTGTTTCATTACAATCACTTCATTACTTAAATTTTTTTGAAGTTTTTTTTAATTGTTCAACTCTTTCATTCCAACAATTTTATTTTTAATAATAATAATGTTTATAATGGTTTAACTATTTCATTACAATAATTTTATTCTTTAATAATAATGTTTATTATTACATAACTTTTTTCATTACAATAATTTAATTACTATCGCCAATAATTTTAAATGGCTTTGACTAAGTACTTTAACAATTATAATGTAAATTAAAGGCTAAATGGAAAAAAAAAAACAGAATCAGTTGAAGCGGATTCATTGTTTCCGTTGAAATGTAATTAAAACTAACACAGATAAACGAAATTATTATTTAAAAACCCACACAGACGGATTAAAAAACTTTAGTTCAGTAAAGTTCATTAATCCACGCAAACATTTAGGTCAGTCAAATCAATAATGAAAAGTAAAGCGTTAATGTATAACAAGGGACTGAAGTTCTCGTTACTGATTCTCGCTTACTTCCCCTTAACCGTCGCAAGATTTCTGAACTGGACCTACTTTCATATTTTCATCTTCTATCAGGCAACGGGAAAACAAATTGATTGTGGTGGTGAACTGTTCGCTAATAATAAATGTAAAGTATTGGAGGAACTGACATAAAGTTGTGCTGAATTCAGTTATGAGTAAATTGATGGTGTAGTCTAAGAAAAACTTGGAATAAACGTGCACTATTTTAAACGACGGTAGGTTCATCTCAGATGAGAAGAATAGAATTGCCCAAGAAAAAGCAGCATTCTATAACACGTACTTTAAGCAAAAAGTATTGATCAATGGAAGTCACAAGGTCTCAAAATTCAGCCCCTGCAGACACGTGAGGACCATTCTCAATTACGATGGTTTGGCCATGTCTGCAGAATGAGAGAAAATCGGCTACTACGACAAATATGGGAAACCAAGTGCCAGGGATCCAGACCTCTAGGACGACCCAGAGTCCGCTAGGAGGACAACATTAGATAATCTCTGAAGGACCGAGGACTAGACTGGAACCAGGCCAGAGGAAGACAGCCGATATGATACTATGGCGCTCTCTCTGGTAAACCTCTACACACCAAGGTAAAAGAGGGACGACTAAGTAATTAAGTAAGGAAAGACGTCAGAAAGAGAGTTCTTAAGAGTTATTTATAGCCAATCTTGACATATTGAAGTGAGTCATGGACAATAAATAAACAAGCAGGAGAATCCCAAGAGGCCACAAAGATGTCCTTTTACAGAATAATATGAATGATACCAGCTAAAAATAGAAATGATGATGTTGTTACGGTAGTTTTATTGATGGCGTCTGCTAGAAATTGGCAGTGCGCATGATTAGGGTCAATGGAATTAATATAAATTGATCTTTATACTTTACGTAGTTATGAACGCGAAATGCACGGTCAAGTCATGACGTGTTAGCGTCGATATGGTCACGCTTGGTGACTAGGTTACCGTGCCCTTTTTGTATTGACCGTCAAGCAGTGAAGACGGATTTTGTTACCCTTCCAAGGTTGTGCACGATGCTACTGCACATATATATATTTTAGTCAAGTACGGACACGGGTCAGTCCATTGTAATTGATGAAGAGATAAATGATTAAGTAGTTGATTCAGTCTCGTCAAGACACATGCACTCACTACCGGTTGTCTGAAACCCAGCAGCGCGAGTATATAGCCATGATGTTCGTTTGACAGTTTTTCAAGTACGACATGGACCCATAATAGGATGTTTGCAAGTATTCAATTTGTCATACATGCTTACCATGAACTACATTAATTGATGTCGTCAAATATGTTTGTTTTACGTAATAAAACTGTTTTCCTCGTGGACTCAAATAAGATGGACTTATCAAGTTGATCATTGAGATATTCACTTGTTGGTTATACTTACCACGCATTCGCATATCAGATAATTAAAGCACGATTATTACTAATGAATGAGAACCAGAACACTCAAGTCATGGACAGAGATTATGAACATTCTTTATTAACTCAATATTCAACTGCCTAAAGCAACTTCCATGATACTTTGATCACAGACCATATGCTAACCGGATCGTCTGTATCAGATGTCATAAGTTGCGCTAAGGAAGTTTCTGCTCACATTACAAGGAAACAATTCACTTTCTGTACCCTGTATGGTTGCTTGAGATGTGGATTTACAGAAGAATGAAACACGTCTCACGGTAAGAGAAGAAAACATAATGACAACTTAGAAAACGTTAGGAACAAAAAGAGAATTAATGAAGGAGATTCAAAATTAGAAGCTAAAATATTTTGCCCATGTAAAAAGACATAACACCGGACACTGAAGACCATAACAGAAGGCAGAGTTAAAGGCAAACATGTGTCGTGGAATATTCTAATCCACATATATAAATTATCAAGTAAATATAAAGCCTAATAAATACATATAATAAATAAAGGAAGAAGAATGGTAAAGAACAGTGCTGTCACAATGACTGTACTCGAAATCCCCTTGTTTTCTACTGCGTAAGCAAATTGTAACGTTTCACGTCGATATTAAAGGCTTTCTGCAACATACACGCGTTTCCCAAACACACAATAAAATGTGCTGCCTTCTAAGAAAAACCTTGAAATATGCAAGTTGACCTACATTTTAAATTCCATTCATGTCTTTTTCTACACTGCGTTACCAAAACGAACGAACAGATGGTCAAAAGGATAAAGAGAGAGGGGAGGGCTGAAAATCAGGAACGCATGCAACACGCGTCGCGCGATACACAAATGCCGCCATCACGCGTGTAAGTCTACATGCACTAATTTTTTTTCAGACGGACAGTGATAAAATACACTACCCTTTCCCAGAGTTAGGTTTATAAATCATAAAAAAACTCTTATTAGGAAAGACAACATTAGATGGGTTTACGGTTGAAAACATAACAGTACCCAGACAGCACATCTTCGAAACAGGAGGTAGAAAATACATATTTTGAACGCAGCCACGTAGCTCTTTCAAATTGGTATATTTGGGTTCCTTAGGGCTTGCTGACAAATAATATGTAAAACGTTACGCAAATAGTCCAGGAATTAATAAATTATACCCAAAATAAAATAGTGAGGATGCCTGACAGCATGGAATCATTTCTGCTCATAAAATTTTTTTTTATAACGTGTTTGAAAAAAACCTCACGTTACAGAATTAGCCTACCATGTAAACTCCAAATTGATTGGAGCGCAACAAATGAAAGCCTAACCACGATTGGTCGGGCTATAAATACTATCTTTCGTTGTTAGGGGAGACGGGGAAAGGTAACATTTTTTCAAACACTTGTCGAAACGGGGCCTCATTGGCCAGTCTCACTGATATACACACTTGGGAGCGTTAGTTCGAAACCACTTGTTTAAATAAGCTTGATAAAGCATCAGTGCGTTGAAGCCAGCTCACAATTTTGCTAAAATAAAAGCCTGGAACATAAGCAGATGGAAATTTGTGCCAGTAATTGTGCCAGAATTCATTGCTAATCAACGTATCTGTGTTTATTTCCATGAAATTGTGGGACAGTGGTCTTGATGGTACTGAGCAGCACCTGGTCAGAGCTTTGCTGAATCCAGTGTCGGACAGCATACTCCTTGGTCCTTTTAGCTATCAGTGAGGTGTCTCCAGAGCCCAGAGGAGAATTCGAGCAGAGGAGTCCTTTCCTGCCGCCATCACGCCAGATAAGCTAACTTGGCCAGCTGAGCTCAACATTATGTCCCCTCATCTTGAAATGACTTTATAAAATTTAACATTAAGAGGGGAATTTAATTGTCTTAATATCAGGAACTGAGAACATCTCCAATACTAGTCCCAAAAGACAAACTATTGAAGTCATGATGACAAATACCAACAGAGCTTGAACAAAACAAAACCAGTATTACCTCATTTTACTACTACACAACTGACACACATAGAATATTTGTAATAATATATGTCACTACAATATTCATATTAAATACATTCTGTACATAACTTGTAATTTAAATTGATTGTGATTCCTGGTTCCCTTGTAGTTGAATCAGGACACATATTCATTCATGCCAGTAATGAATACATATTGTTATTTGAAAAGTTACGAGTGACTTCTTTAAGATATTCTCATAGAGTGTTATATGTATGTGAGTGTCACAGTGTTGTAAGAGTAGTGGATTAAATTAAATTGTTTATCTGTCTGTTGTTGTGACTTACACTTCATCATACACATACCCTAGACACATAACGTAGTCATCACACTATTCCAGAATAATTCTGACTGAGATATATAGATATGTGGTAGCAAGTAAGGTTATATATAATACACTACTCTTATTAGATATATATACCTTCACAGCTGATCTCAGTCAGTACACTAAGTCCCCCTATAAATATTTATAACATCCCACTTCACCACATATATTGGGGTCTCGCTCTTGGGATTTTGAATCTTTCCCTATTAAAAATATTGGGGGTAATTCACTTCAGGGAATATAAGAATTAAAAGGTATCCTTGGGTGGAATTAAATAAGGTTGAGCTCACGGTGCCTGTGTTGTCCATTAGAGATTGAATTGTTGGTTAGACATTGTATAAATTTACATGATAGACAATGGCGGACCTGGCCAAATTTCGATCTGCTGCGGTTCAGACTGCAAAAGAGTTAGGATTAGATGGGCAAGTTATGGTTGCCTATGTCACGACGGAATGTGACAAATTTATTGAACGTGAAGAAAGAAGGTTTGAAACCGAAAGAAAGTTAGAGGCTGACAAGGAAATTAAGAGGTTGCAGACTGAGGCTGAGGCTAAGAAATTGGAGGCAGAAAGAGAAGACAAACGATTGGCTGCAGAAAGGGAAGAGAAGAAATTAGCTGCAGAAAGGGAAGAGAAGAAATTAGCTGCAGAAAGGGAAGAGAAGAAATTAGCTGCAGAAAGGGAAGAGAAGAAATTAGCTGCAGAAAGGGAAGAGAAGAAATTAGCTGCAGAAAGGGAAGAGAGGAGATTAGCTGCAGAAAGGGAAGCAGAAGATAAAAGATTACAAAGGGAACATGAGTTACGACTAAGGGAGTTTGAGTTTCAAGGCCATGCTCCTGAAAATGGTGCCAGTCCCTTTGCCTCTGATGCTACGGTTACTCAAGGAGCCTCAACCTCAGCTATGAATTTTCATTTAGATCATTTTGTTGAGAAAGACGATGATATTGAGAGCTACCTAAATAGGTATGAACTATTAGCTACCACGTATGGGTTAGAGAGAGAAAGGTGGAGCTTAAAGTTATCTCAGGGACTTCGTGGGGCAGCTTATGAAGTTTTTGCAAAAATGAGCAGAGGTGATCAGGAAAATTATGACATGCTAAAGCAGGCTCTTTTGTTAAGGTATGAAAAGAATGCAGAATTCTATAGAAAAAAATTTAGGAATGCTAAACTACTGTCAGGTGAAACCTATCACCAGTTCTCTGCACGAATAGAGACATACTTGGAGAAATGGACTTCTCTGGGGAAAACCCAAGATCTTAAGGAAATGGTCCTTATAGAGCAATTAAGAGAGTCCATGGCTCCAGACCTGAGAAAGTTTCTCATGGAACAAGGTGCAGAGAGGCTGGATGAGTTGCTAAATGTTGCTGAAAGGTATCAAGCAGCTCAAGCAGAGGTAACAGGTAATAAAAAGAAACAGGTGGACAACTTTAGGGCACCACAGAACTTTAATAAATTTGATCCTAAGGATCAAAATAAAGGTAAGCACCAATTTGATAGGCCACGGTATGAAAATAAAAATAAATTCCCACAATTCGATGAAAGGAAATATGATGAAAGAAAATCTTTCAACCAAGGAAAAAGGTGGTGTAAAAATTGTAAGATGAACAATCATGACACTGACCATTGTAGAAGGAAACCTCCTCATTTTGCTGCTATGACATCGGGGAAAAAGGAAAAGAAGGGCAAACCTGAAGAATTACAGGAACCATACCACCCCCCAGTGTGTGAAGATGTCATCTGTAATGGTGTCACTATAAGATGTTTATATATGATACCGGTTTAGATTACGATTCCGTTGTGAGTTCTCACCTGGTGCAGGCCGATCAATACACCACAGAAACAGTGGAGATTCAAACTGCAACCAAGGATGTAGCTACCATGACACTTCCCGTCGCCCGAATAAAAGTGAAAACGCGATGTGTGGAAGGAATCATAAAAGCAGCAGTGATAAATGAGCCAATCTACCCTCTAATATTGGGGTGTAGATATGTCTTCTGGGGAATCCCAAGAGACCTGTGATATTGGCAACAGTGCAGACCAGATCACAGTCAAAGAAGGAGGAGGATAATCCCATAAATACTCACCCAGATGAGATGAGGAAGGCACAGGCTGAGGACAAAACACTCAAGCCATGTTTCAAGAAGTTGCCCAAATCTCATACACCTCCAGGCAAGGGAGGTTTTATATATATGAAGAACAAACTGATATATAGGAAGGCTGGATCTGAATCCAATGGTCACGGACAGCTGGTCCTTCCCACTTCATATAGGACTAAAGTGTTGGAACTAGGGCATGCGATTCCCTTCAGTGGTCATATGGGAATCAGCGCAACAGGACAGCGAATAGCTTGTCACTATTTCTGGCCAGGAATAACTGAAGATATCAAACGATATGTAAAATCCTGTCCAGAGTGCCAACGAGTAGCACCTAAACATTGGACTGCACCAGCAACTCTGGGGGAAATGCCCATAGTGGGAACACCCTTTGAGAGAGTTGCCGTGGATCTTGTGGGACCTCTCACCCGAACCAAGAGAAGGAACAGCTACATTCTGACTCTGGTGGACACTTGTTCTATGTGGGGAGAGGCAGTAGCCCTGTCATCGATTGATTCTAAACATGTGGCAGAGGCATTGCTCACAATTTTCACAAGGTTAGGCTTTCCCAATCAAATCTTGACTGATAATGGCTCTCAGTTCAAGGGGAAACTAACTGAAGAAGTTTTCAGGATCTTCCAGGCCAAACACTTCCATTGTAGTGTGTATCATCCCCAAGGGAACGGCCAAGTGGAAAGATTTAACGGCACATTGATGTCGATCCTGAGAAAGTTGGCACACGAAAAACCAGATACATGGGACCAGTACCTGCACGCCGCCCTCTTTGCTTATCGGGAGGTACCCCATAGTTCAACCGGTATGGCCCCGGCAACATTATTGTTTGGAAGGCCAATAAAAGGTCCACTTGAAGCTTTGTTAAGAACGTGGACTGATGAAAAGGCAGAGGAAAACATTACATCTTCATACCAATATGTGAATGAGCTGACCACTCGGTTAAAAACTGGCTGGAAACTTGCCAATGAAAATTTGAAACAAGCCAGGAAGAAACATGCTGCCTATTATAACAGGAAGGCGAAAGACAGAAATTTGGCTGTGGGAGAGAAAGTACTGCTTCTTTTGCCCGGGAGTCAGAATAAGTTACAAATTGGATGGCAGGGTCCATATACAGTTTCTAGAGAAGGTGTCTAGAACAAATTATAAGATAGATAAGAAGGGGAAAGAAAAAATCTATCATGTGAATCTCCTGAAGAAATATTTGGAAAGAGAGAACATCAGAAGAAGAGACACACTTGTTGACCTTGTCCATCGCCATGGAGATGAAAAAGGAACCACTTTCATCATTTGAATATCCATTACACCCCTGTGAGACAGCAGCACAGGTGAAAATCAGTACACATTTAACGAAAAACTCAGAAAGAGAGAGTGCAACAGGTTCTAAATAATCATGCAGAGGTGTTAACAGACCGACCAGGGCATACAAACCTATTGGAATATGATAGGAAACTGATAGACCCCACACCTGTCTGTATGAAACCATATTCGATTCCGTTTGCTAAGGAGAAAGCTTTGAAGGAAGAGATAGACTATCTGTTGAAGGAAGGAATTATTTCGCACAGTGAGTCTTCGTATAGTTCCGGTGTTGTACTTTTAAGGAAGCCCTCTGGAGAGAACATAGACTCTGTATAGATTACAGGAGACTGAATGCTATTACAGAAGGACAGGTGGATCCATTGCCGGATACAAATCAGCTGTTTGCCAGACTAAATAAAGCTAAATATTTCTCAAAAGTGGATCTGAGTAAAGGATACTATCAGATTCCAGTAAAGCCTGAGGTTAGACCATACCTAGCTTTTAGTACCTCAGAAGGACACTATGAGTTTAATAGATTGCCATTTGGATTGAAGAATGCGCCTAGTGTCTTCTCTAGAATGATGAGAAAATTATTGGATCCTCTGAATAATCCCTGTATAACAAATTTTATGGATGATATCCTTATAGCAACAGAAACATTTGAGGAACACATTGACTCTCTGAACATGCTGTTTGATCGACTTAGGGAGGCAAATTTAACAGCCCGACCAACCAAATGTTGCGTTGGATGTAAAGAATTGGAATTTTTGGGACACACAGTTTATCAGGGAAACATGACCCCTGACCCAAAGAATTTAGAGAAACTACAGAAAGCCCCGAGACCACAAACCAAGAAGGACGTGAGATCCTTTGTCTCATTATGTGGTTTCTACCAGAAGTATATCAAAAACTTTAATTCCATATGTGCACCGTTAACTGAATTGACACGTAAAGGACATCCAGATCGCATTACATGGACACCACAATGTGAAATGACTTACCAAGAATTGAAGGAAAAGCTCACAAGTAAACCCATTTTGAAATTACCTGACTTAAGTCAAGAATTCATAGTAAGGACGGATGCAAGTAATATTGGGTTAGGTGCAACTCTACTACAGAAATCAGATGCATTGGATGGGGAATTAAGCCCAGTGGCATATGCTAGCAGAAAGTTGAATAAAGCTGAAATCAACTACTCAACTAGCGAAAAAGAATGTCTTGCAGTAATATGGGCGATAAAGAAATTCAATATTTATCTATATGGGAAGGCATTAAGTTGCAAACAGATCACAAACCTTTATCGTTTTTAGCACAGGCTAAACATGAGAACTCTAGGTTACTCCGATGGTCTTTGCTTCTGGCTCCATATAATTTTAGCATTGAGTATATATCTGGAAAAACCAATTTGGGAGCGGATTTTTTAAGCCGCCATCCGTGTGATGAGAATCACCGTAAACCCCAGAAATAATAATAAATTTCTCTATGTGAATATAGAATAAAGGACTGACATATAATGTCTGTTTTAAGAGGGGAGGTGTCGTGGAATATTCTAATCCACATATATAAATTATCAAGTAAATATAAAGCCTAATAAACACATATAATAAATAAAGGAAGAAGAATGGTAAAGAACAGTGCTGTCACAATGACTGTACTCGAAATCCCCCTTGTTTTCTGCTTCGTCTGCAAATTGTAACGCTTTCACGTTGATAATAAAGCTAAAAGGCTTCTGCACATACACGCGTTTCCCAAACACACAATAAAATGTGCTGCCTTTCTAAGAAAAACCTTGAAATATGCAAGTTGACCTAAATTTTAAATTCCATTCATGTCTTTTTCTACACTGCGTTACCACAACGAACGAACAGATGGACTAAAGGATAAAGAGAGAGGGAGGGCTGAAAATCACATTAAACGCATGCAACACGCGTCGCGCGATACACAATTACTACTATCACGCGTGTAAGTCTACTGGCACTAATTTTTTTTCAGACGGACAGTGATAAAATACACTACCCTGTTCCAGAGTTAGGTTTATAAATCATAAAAAACCTCTTATTAGAAGAGATAGCATTAGATGGGTTTACGGTTGAAAACATTACAGTACCCAGACAGCACATCTTCGAAACAGGAGGTAGAAGAAATTGCATATTTTGAACGCAGCCACGTAGCTCTTTTAAATTTGGATATTTGGGTTCCTTAGGGCTTGCTGACAAAGAATATGTAAATCGTTACGCAAATAGTCCAGGAATTAATAAATTATACCCAAAATAAAATATTGGGGGTGCCTGACAGCATAAAATCATTTCTGCTCATAAAATTTTTTTTATAACGTGTTTGAAAAAACCTTACGTTACATAAATAGCCTACCATGTAAACTCCAAATTGATTGGAGCGCAACAAATGAAAGCCTAACCACGATAGGTCATACTTATAAAGACATCAGTGCGTTTGAAGCCAGCTCATCGATATTTTGCTAAAATAAAAGCCTGGAACTCATAATAGCAGATAGAAAAGTTTTATTTGTGCCAGTAATTGGTGCCAGAAATCATTGCTAATTCAACGTAATCTGTGTTTTATTTCCATGTGAAATTGTGGGACATATGGGTTACTAAATGATGGTAAATAGCAGCACACCGAGTGTCAAAGAAATATAATATAATCCAGTATTAACCCCGTACAGACAGATACCAAACTCCTTGGTCCTTTTTAGCTATAATGAAGCAACGTGTCTCCAGAGCCCGCAGGACAAATTCCGAGCAGAGGAGTAGGTCCACCCCTGGAAAATGCCTGCGACGCCAATCACACACCCCCCATGTATAATGCTAACTTGGTGCCAGGCTGAGCTCAACATAATGTTCCCCTCATCATGAATCGATACTCCTTTTATAAAATCTTATAACCATTAACGAGTAGGGGGAATTTAATTGTCTTAAAAACAGGAACTGAGAACATCTCCAATACTAGTCCCAAAAGACAAACTATTGAAGTCATGATGACAAATACCAACAGAGCTTGAACAAAATAAAACCAGTTAATATACCTCCCATTATTTTACCACTACAGCCTGGCAAACCTTGAACCCAACCATACCGCCATTCCCAAAACATATGTCACTACGTCAATACCCAATAGAAGGTACATGTACCATACCCCCAAACTTAAACACCCCACTTGAATTACCATCCCTGGTTCACCACCCCAGAAACTAAGCATTCCGCATAGTGTGACACAATACTAGAGTCATACAGTAAACAATATATTTATTACTGAAAATTAAATACCCACAACAAACTTTGCTTTAACCTTAACCCGTCCTATTGTTAATGTATGACTCTTGTACACACTTACAGTTACCGTCCAAAAAAGTGGCCATGGGTGGAAATAGTAACCCTCAACATTACCTTTCGAATACCACCAAACCCACCCCACTCAAACACTAGTCCAACTCTCCAACCCGCACAACCCATGTAAACAAACTCCACCACCCCCCAAGACACCAAACCCACAACACCACACCACCACATTTCCCCCCCAACCAACCCCACATAACCCACCCACCCCCCCCAAAAACCCCCACCCCCCCCCCCCCAACCCCCCCCACCCCCCCCCCAACCATGTTTACTGACCCACAACAAACATCACAACCCCCCCACACCAACACAACCCCCCCATTATACCCCAACCCCCACTCGTCCCCAACCCCCCCAACACCCCCCCCAACCCCCCCCCACCAACCCCCAAACCCCCAACCCCCAACCCAACCCTCCACCCACCCCCCCCCCACCCACTACACCCCCTAACCCCCCCCCCCACCCCCACCCCCCAACCCCCAACACCAAACACCCACCCCAAAACACCCCCACAACCCCACCACTTACACCCCACCAACCCCCCCAAAAACCAAAACAACCCAACAAACCAACCCCACACACACAAACCCCCCAACCCCAAACCCACCACACCGGTGACCCCCACCCCCACACCCCCCCACCCCACAAAAACCCCCACCCACAAACACCAACCCCCCAAACCACCTTAACCACAACCCACAAAACCCACAACCACCACCAAGCAACCCACCCCGCCCAACCAAAACCCCCCCAACCACCACCCCAAACCCTGGGCACCCCCCCCAAAACCCCCCAACAAAAAACACCAACCACAAAACCCACACACCACTCACAACCCCAACCCACCAACCAACCAACCCCCCCACCCCCCCCACCAAACTAACCACATGGACAACCCACAGACACCAACACCCCCCCCAACACCCACACACCCCCCCCAAAAACCAAAACCCCTGCTCCCATCACACATTAACCCCCCCCCAACAACCAACCCCCCCCCCCCCAACCCAAAAAACAAAACCAACCACCCCACCCAACCCACACAAACACAACAAACAAACCCCAAACCCACCAACCACCCAAAACCCCAACCCCCCCCACCCAAACCAAACACCACCATACCCACAAACCCCCCCCAACCCCCCCCACCACAACCACCACAACCCCCCCCCAAACATTTCACACCCACCCCCCCCCAAAACCAACCCCCCCACCAAATCTCCCAGTCACATCCCAAACCCATCCCCCACCCCACCCCAATACCAGGTGGACACCACCGAAACAACCCACCAACCCCCACACAGTACACAAACCACCCCCACCCAACACCACCACACACAAACAACCCCACCCCTTCAACCCCCCACAACAGGGAGTCAAAAAAACAACCCCCATATTCCCCACACAAACACACACCCCCACCCCAAAAACCCCCCCACCCCCCGTATAAACAAAAAATCACCCACAACCCCAACCATAAAACCACCATCCACCCCCCACCACCCCCAACCCCCCCCCATCCCACACCCCCCACCCCCCACCCCCCCACCAAACCACACCATTTTACAAAACACCCCACCCCCAAACCCCAACAAACCCCACCCCCCCCCACCCCCATTAACCCCCCCCCCCCCCCCCAAAACTCCCCCCACCAACCAACCCACCAAAACCCCTACACAACCCAAATACCCCCAAAAACCCCCAACCCCACACAAACAACACAACACACCACACAACCACACACAACACCCCCCCACCATCCCCCACCCCCCACACAACCCCAACCCCCCACACCACACACCACCAAAAATGGACCACCCACAACCACAAAACCCACCCCCACAAACCAACCCCCCACACCCCACCCACCCAACACACCCCCACCCCCAAAACCCCCCACCCCAAACCCCCAACACCCAAAAACCTGAATTTAAAACAAACCCACATAAATAACAAACCCCCACCAACAAACCCAACCACCCACCCCCACCCCCCCACTATAAATCCCACCCCCCATACCCCAAACACACCCCAACCACCACCCACCCCACACCCAAACCCACCACAAACCCACACACAACCCCAAACCCCTAAAAACCACCAACAACCCCACCCCCCCCACCCCCCCCCCCAACCCCCAAACCACCACCCACCCAACCCCCCCCCACCCCCCAACCAACCCCCACACCCACCCCCACCCACCCCCACCAAAACCCCACAAACCCACAACCCAAACAACCAACCACCCACCACCCACCCCACCCAACCCCCACACCCCCAAACCCCACACAAACACCCCCAACCAAACCCCACCCCAACCCACCCCCCCCACCACCCCAACCCCCCCCCCCACACAAACCCAACCCCACACAAAACCACCCACCACACCCCCCCACACACCAACCACACACAACAAAAACCACCCCCCCACACCAAAACACCCTCCCACAAACACCACAACAACCCAACAACCCCACCACCCAAACCCACAACCACCCAACCCCCCACCACAACCAAACAAAACCCCCAAAAACCACCCCCCCCCCCCCACCCCCCCACCCCCCCACACACAAACAAAACACCACCCCCACACACCCCCACCCCACACACAACCCCACCACCACCAACCAAAAAACACCCCCACCCACCCCCCAACCACCCACCCCCCCACCAACCCAACCCCCCCCCACCCCCCAACAACCACAACCCCCAAACCCCACCAACCACACCCCACCCACCACACCCCATTGTTGTTATGAACCCCCACAACCACCCCCCCCCCCAACCAAAAAAAAAAAACCCCCAACCCCCCCCCCCAAACCCCACCCCCCCCAACCCCCCCCCCACCCCCCCCCACAACCCCCACCCAAACCACCAAAACCACCCCCAAACACCCCACCCCCCCCCAAACACCACCCACACCCCCCCCCCCCACACAACCACACCCCCCCCAACCCCACCCCAACAACACACACACACAAACCCCCCCCCATAACACCACACCCCACCCAACCCAACCCACCACCCCCAACCACTGCCAACCCCCCACACCCACCATCTCCCCCCCCCACCAAAAAAACCCAAAACCCCCCACCCCCCCAACCCCACCCCCCAAACAAACCACACCCCAATCACCCCCCCCCACCCCCCCCCCCAACCCCCCCCCCCCCAACCCCCACCCCCCAACACCCCCCCACAAAAACATTATCCCCCCCCCAGTGTCACCCCCCCAACCACCCAAACCACCCCCCCCCACCCCACCCCCCCAAACCCCCACCCCCCCCCCCCCCCCAACCCACCCCCCCCACACCCCCACCCCCCACCCCCCCCCCCCCCCCCCCACACCCACCCCCCCCCCCCCCCCCCACCCCCCCCCACACCCACCCCCCCCCCCCCCCCCCCCCCCCCACCCCCCCCCCCACACCACCCCCCAAAACCAAAACCCCACCCAACCCCCAACACTTACCCCCCCCAAAAACCAAAAAAACACACCCCACACACCCCAGTAACCCCACCCCCCCAACCCCCCCCCCCCCCCCTGCCCCCCCCCCCCCCCCCCACACAACCCCCCCCCCCCACCCCCCACCCACCCAAACCACCACCCACCCCCCCCCCCCACCCCCCCCACCCCCCCAACAAAACCCCACCCCCCAACCCCCCCGAACCACCCAAAAAACCCCCCCCCCCCCCCCCAAACCCACCCCCCCCCACCCACCCCCAACACCCCAAACCCCCCCCGTAACCAAACCACCCCCCCCAAAATTTACAAACCCCCAAAACCAACTACATTATACCCCCACAACCCCCACCCCACACCCCCAACCCCCCCCACTGAACCCCCCCCCCCCCCCCAAACAAACCACCAACCCCCCCCCCCTACCCCCACCCCCCCACAACCAAACCCCCCCAACCCCCCAACCCCAACACCAACCCACCCCCCCAAAACCAAATCAAAACCAAAACCCAAACAAACAAACCCCCCCCCCAAAACCCCCCACCCAAAAAAACACCCCACCAAAACCAAACGGGGCTGAATTAAAATATTTATAAATTAGAACAATGAAAATAAAATCAGTCAGAAACTGCATGGAAATGAATGAAGGAATATAAAGTGTTCAGGAAATGCTACACGGATAAGCCATTTAGAACAGAAAGAAGGAGATACAAGGAGAAAATAAGAAAGAATGGAAAAAACACGGTAATCCACTGATGAGGGAGATTGAAAACGAGGAAGCATGAGCATGAGAGGCTAAGAGGAGAGGTGATTAATTGTGGTGGAGACGCATGAATATTACATGAGGAATGTGTTGACCGAGTGTCGCCGCCAAGGGCTGGGAACTACTGGTCAACATAGCTGCACCTTCTTCCCTCAGAACGTGTGAATGTAATGGACGTTATCATCAGTATGTCTGGCTGTTGGTAGAGCTGGTGACTTTTTAAATAAGCTCTAGAAAATACAGACAAGCAGACGATCATTAATTTTTAATGTTGCCAAATTAGCAACAGGCCGCGTGTAGTCCCCAAGGTCTTTGAGGAAACAGAGAAAGAGCAGGATTAAAGTTATTTTAGGCATGTTTTAAAGGACGACTAATATGAGATAGTGTGTTGAACTGGCAACATCATCATGTAAAACAAATAGCTGCATCCACTCCTTGTGCACATGCATAGTTTGGTGCAGGCTTCCTGCAAGGGAGGACAGCTGCAGTTGTTGCTTCATGCCCAGTGGGGATCAAAAAGAAAAATGTTGATGATGTATTTTGATGATCATAATTTTGTTTAATCATCAACTCTTAATTTATACTTGAGGAATGTGAATGAACCATTGTTACAATGTCAATGGTAACCGCTTCACACTAAACACGACATTCCGTTCACTTACATCTGTGAATTTGTTACTGAGTGATTGTGTATATGCATATTTTGTGTTTATGTGTGTTTACTTATTGACAAAAACGTTCAATGCTTCCGACACGATAGACAACTGGCAAACGACAGTTAAGGCCCTATATGCGTTATTGATCGAAAAGTAATTCAGTGACATAACTCATTATTTTTCGTCTAACAACCAGAAGGATAGACTTTCAACAAACGCATTCCAAGTCCTCTTG
Organism: Oreohelix idahoensis; assembly: GCA_024509875.1. Lineage (NCBI taxonomy): Eukaryota > Metazoa > Mollusca > Gastropoda > Stylommatophora > Oreohelicidae > Oreohelix > Oreohelix idahoensis. The sequence continues at coordinate 244,526 of JAMPIV010004491.1, forward strand.
TCACACGCCATCAGGTCAAGGTCATTCCATGTCTCCCTCATCATTTTAATTTCTGTCTCCAGCTCTCGTCTCCGTGGGGTTTTGGTTCAATTCTACTCCTTTCACTCTGAAGATTCCTGAACAAGAACTGACTGTCTTATAATGCTATCACCATGTTTCCTCAGTGAAGGTCCAGCCAATCGACAGCGTTTCCTTCTCATCTCTTGTTCCACTGGCACTTTTCTGGTTCTTGTCATCACTTCCACAGTGGTGACCTTGTTATACGATATCCCTCCTTCTATTCGAAACAAGCACCCATCAATGAAAGTATGTAACTTCCTGGTTGTTATTCTCCATGTGTCGGAGCCATACAGTAAGACTAACTTTACATTTGAGTTGAAGGTTCTTATTTATGTGTTGGACTTGATTTCGTTCGATTTCCACAGACCAACATGCAATGAAAGCTGCTCTTGCTTTTTATGATAAGTGTCACGAGTTTTCTCCCCTTGCTCTGCAGTGATGGTCCAACAATGGTCAAATTCAGAGTATCTACTGGGGGTCTTCAAAGATATCTACCTTCGCTTAAGATTACTCTTGGCAGAGATTTAAATTGAAGAATGATGCTTCAATTCTAAGGAGTCTCATAGGAAATTACATCGAGCACCACAGCTGATATTATCAAGGCCGTAATGAAGTTAGTATTTTTCCAGACCTTCTATGAGGAGAAGAGAATTTTGCTCGTTCGGTGAGCCCTCAACTGATTTAATTCAATAATATCTTACTTCAATAGCTCTGTTTACATGCATTTAAAATGACTGAGACATACAGGTGTAGTTCACTCTAAATAATTAAATCAACTATAGATTTGTATATATAAAGATAACAAATGTAATAATCAATTATATTTAACAGGGTTAAAAAGGTGTTAATGACAAAATGCTGGCTGTTAAGCAGTCATCACAGGTGATGGTCTACTTAGTGGTTTGTTTTTTTGTGAAAAATGTTTTGTTTTAAGAGTTCACTTGGCAGCTCTGAATGGGTACATAGCTGCCAATAAGGTGTCGGTTGATTTTTGCTCCAGCTGATGTTGGTTCTTTGCAGGTTGTAGACTGGTTCTTCACATCAATGGTCAAGTCTGGTGGCTGTAACACGTCCCAAGTAGTATTATGGGGTAATTACATAGATGGTCCAACGTCTTCAAGACCCGTCTGATGTTGGTGTCCAGCTTTGACTGAAGGCCACAAACCACACACCTGTTCCAAAGACTAGTACCACCAATTGGCAACACCGACTAGTATCATGACAAAAAGAGAGAAACAAATATCCCTCTTGAGTACTGGGTCTCCTGAGACGAAAATCAGGTGCCCTTCCCTTTCATTCCACCATCCCATCTACTTCAGAACTTTACCCACTCTGAGCTTTAATGTAATCCCAGTGAGCGGACAATACTCACTGCATTTATATAACGCGTGTTTACATATAAATATGCAATGGTTAAAAAGGTTAATATAATAATTATATACATTATTTCTGTCATCATCCACTCCCTGCTCCATATGAAACTTGGGACTACCTCTGCTTTTGATGCTCTATGATAAACCAGTATGAAGCAGTCACCAGCTCTTGCAGCGGTGGTTGCTGAAACCAACATTCTAGATGCTGAGGTTGCCAACCGAGTATAAACTTGGATATCCACTAGCATATTTCCCATGTTAATATTGCAAAATATAGAATGATAAAATGTACAACTCGCCCCAAATTGAGAGATACAGACTTCTTGCTCAGGTGGAGAGTTTCAGCGACTTGGTTACGATGCCTCTTACACGTGGTCTGGGGTATTACGTCTAAACAAAATCCCACTATGACTTCGTAAGCAGGTTCCTAGGATTCCGGGCTTTCCGTACTTGTAAATATAGTTTTCTTACTGTCTAAGTCCAGAAGATGCTCAAATACCATGTTTGGTCTTTTAAGCTAGAATCCTGATTCTATTCGTTGTTCTGGGTTGTCTGACTGTCTTCTTGACGAGTTGAATTAGCAGTGAAGTAATCTTAAAATGTTGTAAATTTTAAGCAACACTCGGTCCACGCATCCACATTGCTACGTGGAGGTGAAGTCCAATAAGATATGATATTTTTTTAACATCTCAAATGCCAAACCAGTGACAAATTGCTTGCTGATTTTGGTAGGGGTTTATCTCCAATGCTCTCGTGTATCTAGAATCTTCTTCAAGACAAAAATAAACTTAAAGTTCTCTGCATGTCGTCTAACAATTAAAGTCTGACCTACATGACCATAAAAGGTTTTGCCTCTTCCGTTGATTTTTATCATGTTTACACTCACTACGTCGTAGATCTATTACGGATAATCTCTTCCTGTCACGGATTGCCTCCCCCGCTTTGTAGTAGTGGTCCAACAGTGGCCAAAACTCAAAAGCATCTAAGTGGGTCGTCGAAGGTGTCTACGTTCTCACAAGATTACTCTTGGCTGTCGTGCAGATAGGTTGTGAGTTATTTTTGGCCCATCTGAGTAGAGTGGATGGTGATAAGTACGTGAGAAAAAGGTGTGAGAAATAGATTTCACGGGTGATAGCTTAAGGAGAAGATATGTCTCTGGAATGAGTAAGTTTCTCTATTCCAGCCTATCTATACGACTATAAGTTAGTACAAGACAACCTTGCCCTCCTCATACATATAAATATAAGTTTAACTACACACACACACACACACAGCTATGTGACAACAAGACTTACAAACGTGAAAAAACTACGGTTAATTGGGTATTGGTCGGACCAACACACAAAGTTAAGTTTCTTTTGTTGTTTATTATCATTTAAACTTGACAACATCAAAAATCTAAAAAAAGATCAAATAAAATCAGATTTACATACATATGAAATGGCAGAATAAATGTGCCCTCCCCTTATGGAGAAAAGAACCCAAAAAGTTAATAACCCAAAGGTCGATGGTTTGCACCATGGTACAGAGTAGACAGTAAAG
>JAMPIV010004491.1:252500-410880 GCA_024509875.1 Oreohelix idahoensis
TTTAATATCAAAAATTTAAACAGCTTGAGTTAGTTCAGTGTATTATAAATTTTATTAATATTATTAGACTTATTAAATATCTGTGTGTGTGTGTATGTAATCTACCACAACACATTACATATCAGTACCCTAGATTTTAACGTAGCCACATTCATTAGTAAAAAAAAGATATGTGTGAGGTCGTAAGTGGTAGCAAGAAGGGCCTTCTGTAAATTCACAGCTACATTTATCTCAGGAGCCTTCACAGCTGACCTCATGCATCACACTAGGTAATATCACAACCATACAGTACCATCAAATCCACTACATATATATATATATATATATATATATATATATATATATATATATATATATATATATATATATATATATATATATATATATATATATATATATATATATATATATATATATATATCACTTATTCTTGCTTACACAAGGGGATTGACATACGTCTTGGGCCTGACCGTGAAGGACATGTCATAGAGAGCTGAAATTTTTTATATTGTTAATTCCTTTTCAATATAGCCACCATCTGAATTGACACACTTCTACCATATCTACTTGACCTTGAAAAGACCTTGGGAGTAGAATACCCTATTTTTCAAACTAAACCAGTCATCACATGCCAGTATAACCTCTTCATCTCTGTCAAAATGATTTCCTTTTAGCTGTTTTTTAAGATTTGGGAATTGAAAAAAGTCTGATGGAGCCAAATCTGGAGAATATGGTGGGTGTGGAAGAATTTCAATATTCAAATCGTTTGCTGCTAGCTGCACAAGCCGTGCTTTGTGAGAGGGCGCGTTGTCTTGAAGCAAAGGAGTATTTTGAGTGCGCGTTATCCCTCGTTTCCTGGTCACAACCTTTCTTAGTTTGGTGAGAAGATCTGCATAGTACTGTCCATTAACTGTGTTGCCACGAGGCAGATAATCTTTCAAAAGGAAGATCTCCTCGTCAATGCAGATCAGCAACATTTGAGCGGCCGCACTTAAACTTTTGACACCAGTTTTTTACCCGAAGTATATGAAGGACAAGAATCACGAAACACTGGTTCCATCTTCTTGTGTATTTCAGTAGGTGTTTTTCCCTGAAACATCAGAAATGTTATCACAGCTCTGGCCTCCTTCTTTTCCATTGTTTTGTCAAATCTTTGGAGCAGCAGATCCGGTCAATAGGGTACATTGCGCCGTGCACCGTAGCGGGAAAACCCATTGAAGAAACAAACGCGTACTTTACACATTCAGTGCAAATATAATGAACTTTAAATGCCAAGTTTCATCTTCCTCCTGTGACTCCTTCATGGTCAGGCCCCAGACTTATGTCAATCCCTTGTACGTTTGCTGTCATACATGACATAACTGAATAAACAACTATTGTTTAGTTTTAAAACAACAGGTAACAAATTTAATAATCAATTAATATTCACAGTTTAAAATAAATGAAATGCTGGTGAATTTTATATTTGAATCAAATGTTCTCTTCACGGAGATTTAGGGTGAGGATATTGTTCAGACAATTATGTCTGGTTGCTGGTGCCTTTTTATAAGCATTTAACTTTTAAGTGAGTCCAGCAGCTGTGGTTTTCGTCACTTCTTGGTGATGATGGCACTTCTTCACACAACTTGTCCGATTTAGACAATTGGTGTTGATTCCCTGCGCTTCACTCACAACTAACTTCGTTCCACGAAGTTTTTAGACAAAATAAAAAAACAAATGCCTCTGCTAAGTACATTTGTGGGCTGCCAATTAACAGGCGCATTCTCGCTGTTCACCCACCAATGTTAATATCTCAGAAGAATTAAATTCCCTGGTACACAGTTAGCTCAGGGAAGATGTTACAATTAACAAAGTGCATATATCTCACAAAATATTATACACTTTAGTCACATGTGATGTAATCATCAGTCATCACTGCTCCATTCGGAGTCTGGGGTCACCTCTGCTGTGGATTTTCCGCACGACTAGCCAGAAACAATCACCAGCGTTTGCTGTAGTGGTTTACGAAAATACTAGTTTTATATGTTGAGGTTGCCAGCCACTTAGCAAGAAAAACAGGTCAAAGTCACATTTGTAATATAAAGGTTATACTTACCCCAAAGTTTTGGAAATACACTATCTCCTCGCACAGTTTAGAATGGACACGAGCAATTTAGGTTATATGCTCTCGAATCACTTGGTCTGGAAATTTTGTATCCCTTTTATGACGGGTGAATCTGCAAAACACTTGGTCTGGTAAAGTATATCTTATGACGGGTGATTCAATTCCTTAGGTATCAAGTCCTAATATTTAAAGTCCTGGTCCCTTAAGCTTTTCAGATGTGTATTTATTAATGTGGGCTTACTTTTTAAGGTTTTACGTTTCCCAAATACTTCGATCTGTCACTTATAAGTATGGAATTCTAGGTCCGATCCTTCTTTCTCTGGTTTTTGGGAGTTGCTCGTTTGAAGCTGCGAAGCTGTCTGTGTTCTGTGTCTCTGATTTCGCTATTTTATATCTCTCATTCTCAGTTCAAATCGCAGAGTGTACTTCCGTGCAAACTTGCCAATGAGAACCAAAGCATATTCCGGCTCTCTCTTCAATCCAATCGTAAGCTCTTTAGTACTGGGTTGGGGTGTCTAATTTCAAAATATCCCCCACATGTTTCAAAATATTACATTTAATATCCAACGCGTGACCTTTTTCAAATCATGCGGTAATATTTCCGCCAACTCACAACAAATCTGGGAACCTATTTGATGTCCAGATGCTACCTTCAAGTATTGACTCGCCAGACAGATTATCTGGGACAATCTTGTCACAGGGATGGTCCCGTGAAACGACTATCTCTCCAGACAGTCAAAGAAAATCATCGCCGGCCGCTCAGACAAACAATATGGTCTTCTCAGACAGACAGACCACCACCCAGATGAATTAAGCCTGATTTTCGCTGGCTCCTGAAATGAATTACGTAGAGGTCGCTATCTCTCTTCACGTTTGCCGTCCGTATACAAAAGTGGCTAGCTGGCTTTTCGTGATAAGAATATCGCCCGCTGACCGGTTCAATAAACGTGGTATCATCACGAGTCCTGGCGCAACGTAAACAGTATGGGAGTGGTCACATAAAGAATGTAGGGCGTAAAATATGCCAATTAATCCAAATAATAAGATGATCGGTGAGGAAAAAGAAGAAAAAGAAATGATACTGCCTGAGGGGCTGAAGGTGTGAGAGAGCACAAAACACATGCACAAACCGTTCTGTGACACTTCCAAGATTTCATTTTCTTGTAGTTATCCATTACAACAAAATCTGACAGGAAACGATTACATCACTTTCGTGCTCCAAAATCACATTCGTTATCTTATTGACCGTGCCTTAATCTGTCACCAGATTGATATTTTCCAACACGTCATGTACAAACGAACCACTGATCAGGCAAAAACCTGGTTTTCTTGTACCATTCCAGACAGGAAATCGGAGGTAACGAACGATCGATCGAACGAACGATCGAACGAACGAACGAACTTTATTTTCAAAGGGTTGAGAATTGGGCACGCAGGCCCGTCTGACACTCTGCCATTCCTTTATCTCGTCTATTATACTGATTTCATTTATTTTCACATGCATTTTACCCATCAATGTAAAGGAATTCAACGTTGTACAGGTCAAATAATAGCATACTCACATTCACAGTATCTAATTATAAACATGAAATAAAATATGTTGAAAAGTACAAACTAAGTATCACCATGAAATAAAATATGTTGAAAAGTACAAACATCATCATTAACCCTACATTCGATATTAAATCCTTTGTTCGGAAAAATAATCACATTAGGGGGTAAGGGGTGGGGGGGTGGGAGTGGGGGGTGGGGGGGTGGGGAGGGGGGGTGGGGATCAGATAATCAGGACACATAAAGTATTCGAAAAGTCTACGATTGTATGAATAGGGACTGAGGTTGTTATGTTTTAGATAATGTGGAAGATAGTTCCAAAGATGAGCAGCAGAGTAAGCTAAGCTTTTTCTTGAATAAGTCAAGCCTAGGCTTGGGCACTTGTATTTTGTTAAGGCGTTGACTGCGTCTTTCATTGTATTTGAACATTGGCCACAGACATGTTGGAGCATTCTGTGACAGGATTTTGTGAACAAATTTAGCTTTGTTGAACAGAAAGCGCGTTCTTAGAGCAGTATTTTGAGATCTTTATGTAGATCTACACACTGTGTTTGGCAGTTGTCGGAAATTAGACGCACTGCACGCTTTTGTAGTGAATGGAGCCTAGGAAATGTTTTTTTGTTTTGGACTGTTCCCAGAGTTTTATGTTCATTAAGCAACTGAAGTGTTGTTTTCCCTAGTTGATATTAATATGCATTTACAATAAGCCAAGCTAGCTATAAACGGCAAATCCTGGTGCTTATTCCACTTCTACGTTTTGATCCGTGCCTTACTGTCTGGTCGGAAGTGTCTTACATCATCATACACAGACACTTCACTCTGCCCCACGGGGAGTCAACATGGTTTCAAACAACGTCAGCGATTAAAATAATCAGAAAGGGATGGTCAATTAAACCGAGACTTGACAAGAAACTGGAACTATGAAACGAAAATAGTAAATACTGTAAGAGGTGAGAGAAAAAATAGGAAAGCGAAGAGCATAGAAAGAATTAAAGGATGGCACAGGAAAATGTAACGATCAAGGTTATTTCGTCACAGTAAGCCAGGTAGTATTTCAAACTTGATACAAAGAACAAATATTCTTCTTTGGAAGCATTCAACAGAGCACTTGTTTCAACTTTCTGTTCTCATTCAGCAACTGAAGATAAGGATAAGGATAAGATATGATTAAGATTAAACTAAAAACGTCGCGAAGACGAAATGAGCGAAGCGCTGGAAAAACCAAAATATTTCACGTATCCCGGCATTCTATTTTACTCATATCCGAACTTACACAGTGTAGTACATTTTTACTTTCCTTGCACAATTGCCATCATTCCATCTTCTGTGTCTATATTAAGATAAACAGCAGGAAAATATTCCCAACTTCAGGGCTCTCGTCCAAACAGACTGGAAAGCCGCTAGCAATATTTTGCTCAAAGCAATTGTATACGAATCGATCTTCACAGCTCACTCTAAAAGGCGAGAGTTTCGCATCTTAGTCAGGTTGACCAACTTTTAACAAATGGTGCTCTTTAGAAAATTTACCAAAAATAAGACTAGGAAATATGTTGTTTTGTTGTTTACTTGTAAACTTTAAGTTGAACAATTTCTGGCATGGAAAATCAATTCTAAATGCTCCGGAAACCGCTTCGTAAATATTATTTACGAAGTAGGCTTCAATGATTTGAAAAAGGGGACCTGTCTAGGATTGAAAACCTGGCCACTGGACAAGTTGCACGTCAGGCACTGACTGGCTCCAGCGAAAACAAGAACTTTCATCATGAGACGGAACATGGGTAGAGAGGGGAAAGGGAGGTAAAGTTGAGACCCTGCAAACAGTTGTCATGGAAACGGGGTCTTAGTGACGTGCCGCTGTCCGATCCAATGAGCCCGAAATTCCAATCTTATCCCCTCTCAACCGATATTTTTTTTTCCTCCTCCCCAGCCTTTTATCACCAGCTGTTCTCTTCCTTATTCTCTACGTTCTCTTTCTATGTCGTCAGCCCTCGAGCACTTGACAAGCTCTTTCCAAAGTAGGATTCGGTATTTCCAAAGCCGACTTATCTCTCCTGTCCATTCAAATTCCGGATATTTTATCTTTGTCGCCAGTAGAGGATTTGTTGTTGACTAATTAGTTCCCTTTCAGTTATTGTCTTATAATGTAAATGTATAAGCATAAGCGTTGAGAAATCTAGATGATATAATTACAAGGTAGTTTTTGTTCTTGAATCCCCAGGGTAAGTGAAACAGGGGGATTCGCAATATGGCGTGGAAACGGAGTTGGGGACAGGCATAAAAGGGATAAACTCATCATGTAAAACAAGTTGTTATTGAAACAATCGCCGCAAGAGCATATGAATGTAATAGTGGTTCCATGCTCCTGTGGTAGGAGGTTTTAGAGTATAGAATATAGGTTCCCTTAGACAATTAGATGTGTCAGATGACACTAGAATAGTGCCAGGTAAGGTACTGGTCTTATGAGCAATACCCCCTTCTCTGAACAGAGTAAGGGTGTATAGACAATCAAGGTGAGGTCAGACTATGCAAGTTCCCAGAGTAAAGGATGATGATGTTGAAAGTCTCTGGGTCCCTAACTGTCACCTCTCGAGATCTCACCTGACTAAAGAATCTGTGAGGGTGTGTATGGCAAGTGTCTAGGGTAATGTAATTATTATGATGTATGACAAATGGTAAAACAGAACTTTAACATAGTAAAAATAATGAAGTAAGGCTGGTGGTAGAATTAGATATATACAAATATATATATATATATATATATATGGTTTTATTCTTCCTGTACCTAAATGTTTTGGACAGGAAGTATCAACTCAGGAAAAGTTTGTATTTTACAGTATAGAAATTAATATGTTGAAAAGTGTTCATGACTTGTATCACCAAATGTCACTTTCTTGGGCACCTCACAGTCTTTTTTAAATACTTGAACTTGTAACTAAACTATTGTTGGAAGATCTGTTTTCTACATCCTCCCCAGGTCAGGAAATCTATGTTGCGGATTGTTATTTTATTTATGAGAATGAGCTCTCAAGTGCCCAGGTAAGGCACTTATCTTAATATCCTGTCTGAGACCAGTTGCTCCAAACTGTATTTATGATCACACAGATAGTGCTGCCCTCTGGAAGAAAGACGGCCTGTAGCTCAGCAAGTGTTGTGAGCGTCCACTGCCTGCAATTTCTGTCTTCTCCAGGATAGTTGCACAGCTTTTTACTGGTGATATGACCTGTAATGAGAAGGAACATTCCCTCCCCGATAATGCCTGTCTTATAACAATTCCACAACTAATTGACAGTACGCTTACCTGGGTCAGACACGTGTGCTGACCATTTGCACCAGATCTTATCTCCATTTTCTACAATCAGGGATGTGTATTCTCATCTGTTACACACAACTTCACAACCTCTGTCCCTGAAGCATTGCTTGTCTTCCATACTATCAGTAGGGGTGCCCAAATCCTGTGACTGGTCATTTATTTCTTTTCAACTTCTAGGTATGGTGTCAGATGTTAATTGAACACTGTGGCACTCCAGAAGCCACTATCACTTTTCTTCTCTTTTGGATTTACAGTCGTAAAATGTTATGGCAAATTTACAAACACATTTGACACAATTTCACAATAAAACTGCATTCCTACTTAAGGCGTCTTGACATTAATCTTTCCCATAGGCAGTATCCGAATATGGCGCACAATAAACTATGTGGCCGACATGATAATTAATTTCTACAAATAAACTTATTCTGCCTTACCCTCAAGTAAGAATATATCACAATATGCACAAGCTTGACTAGCATTAAATGGGTAGTTCAGAAATGCTCTAGTGTCCAGACGGTGAAAGCCTTGGTCACGAATGCTCTCCCGCTGATCTCAAGTTGGCAAAAAGTATTTTTCAAAATGCGGACTATGCCGGCAAAATGTTAATTTTATTGCCCCTATGCTCACCCCCCCCCCCCCTTAACCAATCAGAAACGCGTCCAGAAATTTTAACTTTTTCCCCTAGGCTATAAACTTGAGCAGTTCAGAAGTGTGTTTGTTCGTCTGTCTCAATTTTATTTATACAATATCTTTGTTATTAATGGGTCGATTTTTAATATTGAAAGTGATTATTTAACAGACCGCGGTCCTCTATCTTCCTATATAGGTTTCTTTTAATTATTTATCCCGTTTTCATATGTGTAATTTTTTATAATTAATTGTGCTTTTTCCCAACAGAAAATATTAATAAAATAAATATTTCTACTTCATGATAGTTTTATTATGGGAAATCTTTATGGTATTATATTAATCAATATCAGCGCTATTTTCAAGATATCCCTTTCAATCTAATTCCCTTTAGTTATTGAGAAATAAATTATTTAATTTTGATTAAAAGCACAGAATCGGCATTTTTGCCATTACAACTTAGATTTTTGGTCTCTACCCAAAAACGAGGTAACAATACTATTGGTTGTTAATTTTTCGGCGTTCGTTAATAAATATTGGGAAGGGTAGTGTGTTAAAAGGGGGTAGTAACTTTTAACGCTTAGTGTTAGAAAAAAATTCAAATTCTTTAGTTAAAATGTTGGCGGTAGATGTGACCTTGTCCTTGACAAATTACAAATACTGTAGCTATTAATAGATTTTAGGACTACGTTAGTTAATTTTCAAGCGGGGAAATTTAAGCGGGGTGTCACACAGATGTACTTTACTACAGCTCCATAAGGAACGCAAACAAAGAAGATGATGGTGATGATGATGATGATAGATAGACAGATAGACAGTCAGAACGAACGAACGAACTTTATTTTCAAAGGGTTATGAATTGGGCGCGCAGGCCCGTCTAACATTCTGCCCTTCCATTCTCACTTATCTTGCATACTATACCCTTTCATTCCCACATGTTACTTTAAGCATTAAATTAAAGGCATACAACATTATAAAGGTTATATAACTGCATACAATGGCATTACCCAATCATAATAAAAATAAAGCATTTTTTAAAGCAAACAAGAACGCAATGAAATCAGAAGAAAAAAAAAACAACAAATGAAAAAAAATTTATACAAACAAACAAATCCAAAAATCCAAAACATCTATACGGTAAATCAAACAATAATTCGAGTATGATCACATTAGGGTAGTATAGAATCGGAACTCCTGAAATATTTGAACAGTCTGCTGTTGAGTGAGTAGGAACTCCGTGTTTTCTTTGCTCGCCCTAACTCAAGAGCAGAATCAGATAGAACGAACGAACGTACTAACTTTATCTTCAAATGGTTTAGAATTGGGCACGCAAGCCTGTCTAACATTCTGCCCATCCTTCCTCTCGTCTCCCATACTGAATTCATTTATCCTACACATGCATTTTCAATATTATTTTTTTTAAATAAATAAACAAAATCAATGCAATAAAACAAAGTAAAATCCCAACATTGTAAAAATATAACAGTTACACACATTTACAGGACTTTATCATAATCAATAATGAACAGGGCAGAACAATCCTTAAAAAATACACATCACATTAGAAAATGGTTTGAGAACATAACTAAATTAGGGGTGGCATATAATCTGCACTCATGATGTATTTGAAAAGTATGCGATTGTATGAATTTGGACTAAGCATGCTTTTTAGGCTGTGTGGAAGATTGTTCCACAGATGAGAAGCAGAAAATGCTAAACTTTTATTGAATAAGTCAAGCCTTGGCTTGGGCACGTATAATATGTTTGAGCGCTGGCTGTGTCTTCCGTTGTATTTGAAAATAGGCCATAGGTACGTTGGAGCATTCTGTGATATGACTTTCTTAGAGGTAATATCTTAAGATGTTTATGTAGATCTACTAAGTGTGTTAGGTGTTTGTGCTAAACGTTTTTTTAATGAATGAATAAGTCATTGTAGAGCAATAGCATGCGAATTCCAACTTAAATGTTGGTCAACTATGAGTCCTAGTGTTTTGTGTTCATTTACATTATCAATTAGCGAGGTGTTGTTTTCTGTGAGTTTTGTAATTTTTGCCTAGTTTATATTATCATACATTTTGTTTTAATGATATTTATTTGCATACGATTTGTGTTGCTCCATTTGATAAGATTGTCTACATCAGTTTGTAATAATGCTTCTAGTGTATTGCAACTTGTATCACTTGTGTAAATGGTACAGTCATCGGCAAATAGGTTGCAGGATGAGTGCTTGATGTGTAGTTGCAGGTCATTTATATATACGGCAAAAAGTAAGGGACCTAGAATTGAACCTTGAGAAACTCCAGTATTGATCATTGTTGGGCTTGACAAGGAATTATTGTAACATACTACTTGCTGTCTGTCGGACAGGAATAATTTAAATAATGACACTATTTTAAAGTTAACTTTCATTGTTTCTAATTTTCTTATTAAAATAACGTGATCTATCATATCGAATGCTTAAATAGATAGATAGATAGATAGATAGATAGATAGATAGATAGATAGATAGATAGATAGATAGATAGATAAACAGACAGACAAATAGATAGATAGATAGATAGATAGATAGATAGATAGATAGATAGATAGATAGATAGATAGATAGATAGATAGATAGATAGATAGATAGATAGATAGATAGATAGATAGATAGATATATAGATAGATAGATAGAAAGATAGATAGATAGATAGATAGATAGATAGATAGATAGATAGATAGATAGATAGATAGATAGATAGATAGATAGATAGATAGATAGATAGATAGATAGATAGATAGATAGATAGATAGATAGATATAGTTAGATTATCTTTGCCCTTTCTGTGCGTTTTCAAACTCATTTGCTGCGACATCTCATTCGGTATTTTCATTTAGTCTTACATCTGGTTGACATACAAAAACAAGAACTGTTAAATCAGAAGTCAAACAGCACCACGGTGTGGTTAAAACCTGGAGAACATTAAGTCACGACAACCAAGAGAGTTAAAGACTTTCATAAATATGTGCCTCTGTAAAATAGAATGAATGAAATGGTATAACAGGAATTCCATAGTGAGACTGATGGAAAACTCCAGACACGTGACGGTAGAAGAAGACTGGTTAAAACACGTTGGCGCTTGAAACGACGTACAGTGAGGAAACCTGCTGATAGCATTACAATGCAGCTCTTGTTTGGAATCCCAGAGGTAATAGAAAATAATTGTTAGACTTAAAAACATAAAGAAAAGAGAGAGATACTTTAAACGCAAATATAGTAGTAGTGTAAAGAACTAGAACGGATGGCACAAGACATGGAAGATTGACGTGACATGGTTGAAGGTGTTGTTGTTGCTCATAAAGAGTACCCGACTCTGTTATTGGGTCACAGAAGACAAAGGCAATGAAGAAGGAAACCAGTCACCCCTAACTTCATAAAACTGGACCTAGTATGATGAAGTCTCTAACACTTCATTCCCCTACGACAGTATTTGGTTGTATATTGTTTCTGGAAATAAAAACCATAACACTTATGCCTCAAATGGGAGTTATTGGACAGTTGTTTTATATCCAATGCATATAAGTGAGGGTATAAAAATGCTAAAACTATCCTGAATGGTGAAGGCTAAAGTAATGGACATGTCTGAAGAGGGACAGAGAGAATGGCAGAGGGTTGCAAGAAATTTGACTATTCGGTCGTTGACCTTTCTACTCCAGGAAGCTAGCGACGTTGATTAATTCACGTCTCGGGAAATGGAGGTTTTATTTCTTTCTTCTCATGATCAATGTTTTCTTCATCATGTGATACCATGCATGTAACCCCAGGCCAGTAGTGATCACTCTGAGGTCCACATGATTCACTCTCATTCAAGGAACACAATTTCCTCTAGTCATTATTCAAACTATATGAACATGACTTACCGTTGGCACCAGAGGTCATTTCGTCTCAGTCATCCACATTGTATGTGTACGTAGAAATAATTGATAGCTTTGCCTTTAATACCAGCTCCAACTAAAAACTGTCGCATACAGATAAAAGAACTAGATATATAGACAACCTATGAACCACGGCCCGCATGAAGGACGACTTACAGAACTCTTTGAGATAAAACTGGAGTGCAACAGGGATGCCTCTTTTCACAATGATTCTCCTTACTGGTTATTGATTGAGTTATGAAAACATCGACGTCGGCCAAATATAAATATAATTCAGTGACTAAGCGATTTTGCAGACGATCTGGTACTTCTGTCCCATAACCGTAACCTGATGCACAACAAAATGAAAATGCCTAATAACAAGTCACAGTAAGTGGCTCTGAAAATGCACAGGGAAAAGATAAAGACAATAATAATAAATGCAGGAGGCACAACCAATGTTGCACACGCAGAAACACCACTACAAGATGTAGAATCATACATGTACTTTGGCAGCAATATAGAGAAACAAGTTGGGGGCATTCAATGACAGGATTTGTGAATGAATTTCACTTTTTTGAAGAAGAAATGCTTTCTAAGAGATAATATTTTAACAATTGTTTATAGATCTACTAGCGGCCGATCGGCTAAGCAGTTAGAGCGCTGTCCTCTTGCTGTGAAGCTTCTGGGTTCCGGGATCGAAGCCTGTTAGCGTCTCGCTCCAGTCTACCCAGCTGTAAATGGTACCTGATTTTGCTCTTGAATAAGGGAAAGCAAAAGGCAGCAAGGAAAGGAATTGGTCACTCCCCCTCACAGAAGGCTGGACCTAGTATGGTGAAGTCAATAAAACTTCACTTCCCTACAGCAGTATCTGCTATGGGACTCAACTACACACGTTGTAGGGTTTGGGTTTGACACTTGACCAACTGCTCGGTTATTCAAGTGAATGGAGTCTCTTTGTGTTATGCATAGAGCGACAATCTCTGATTACAGTTCAATAGTACAGGTGTGTTTGTATTTTGGTTATATATACATCATATTCCTTGATGCTTCACCTAGGATTTGTTTGATTTTGGCTAATTGGTCAACTTTGTGGGCCGTTTTCTTAAACAGCGCATGTTCGATGGGATTCTAATTTAGATGGTGGTCGATGGTCAGACCTAGTGTTTTATTTCCCCTAACGTTTTCAATTAGTGAGGTTCGAATTGGAACTGAAGTGCTGTTTCTTGAAAGTTGAGCAATTTCTATCTTGTTGATATTAACATACATTGTGTTTCATTGATATTTATTATCATTATGTTCTCTTAGTTCATTTAATAAAATTATCAGCATGATTTTTAAATGATATTTCACAATTTTTAGTCATTTCTATAAACACACAGACAAATAAGTATATTTACTTCATCATGGGATACCATGCATGTGACCCCAGGCAAGTCGTGATCACTTTCAGGTCCACATGGTTCACTCTCATTTTAGTAACGCATTTTCCTATATATTTATATGAATATGTGTACGTGCGTGTGTGTTTATTTAAGAATATATATATATGTTGTTATAAATTAATAAATAATGTCATGTGTCGCATACGTTTATATAAGATATACACAGGAGTGCAAAGTAACATGATAAAGATATTTGTTTGACCAGTTCATATTTGCTGAATTTACTTTTGCTTTCGGCTTAATGTTTCCGACGAACGGGGTAGCCTGTCCCATGCCGAACCCTTCTTTGCCGCCTTTTACCTCACGCTTGTTAGGTTACAGAAATATTAATCTTAATAAATTTTGCACACGACCCTCTGTTGTTGTACATTTTAAACTATCAACATATGACGGAACCTTGATTGCCCTGTCCCGATACAAAAATGAAAGCTGAAAAAATCATGGAACTTTTTACTAGATTACATCTGTGAAACAATCTACAGTACTTACTTAGTCGATCCTTTTCTAACCTGGAGTGTAGGGGTTTACCATAAAGCGCGCCATACTTTCTTATCGGCTGTCTCCCTCCTGGCCTGGTTCCAGTCTACTTCTTGGTCCTTCAGATATTGTCTAATGTTGTCCTCCTAGACAACTCCTGGAGGTCTAGACCCCTGGTTGTTAGTTTTGGGGACTCCATTGTAGAGCGGCATGTCGCCATCGAGATGCATAACTCCGTGTCCTGTTTTTTTGGTTTCCACCAGAGCCAGGATGAAAGAATATTGTGAACGTTCTTCAAGCTTGGCTACAATTAACAGTGTCGGACGTTTCCATTTGTAGTGCATTTAAAAATAAAAGTGTGAAGCCCAAAATTTGGTTGTTAAATGACTGAAACAAAGTTCTCACAGAAAGGCACTACGGTTGGAATTTCTAATCATGTAGAAAGAATGTACACATCTTTGTGCCTGCTACCTTGAATTTCGAATTTGCGACTCCAACTATTTTCATTGCCTCCTCTGAATATAATCACTATCATTACGCTTAAGATCCCATCATCATCATCATCATAATCATCATCATTATCACCATCATCATCATCATAATCATCATCATTATCACCATCATCATCATCACTTCTCAACTCCCTAAGGAGCATAAGCCTTCTACAAATTCATGGAAGGATTGACTTGTGTTTCAATGAACATGTTTCCTCAACGTCTGCCTTATCCAACTACAAATTCATGGAAGGATTGACTTGTGTTTCAATGAACATGTTTCCTCAACGTCTGCCTTATCCAACTACAAATTCATGGAAGGATTGACTTGTGTTTCAATGAACATGTTTCCTCAACGTCTGCCTTATCCAACTACAAATTCATGAAGGATTGACTTGTGTTTCAATGAACATGTTTCCTCAACGTCTGCCTTATCCAACTATAAATTCATGGAAGGATTGACTTGTGTTTCAATGAACATATTTCCTCAACGTCTGCCTTATCCAACTACAAATTCATGGAAGGATTGACTTGTGTTTCAATGAACATGTTTCCTCAACGTCTGGTATAAGTAAATAAATTAAGGGGCTGCTGTAAAACTGGTAAGGAATATAAGTTTATAATTTAATAAAACGGTATTGAATCAGTTTTACAAATAACAGTTCACATGAGACAAGGGACGTTTCGGCAATATATAAATCCAGAGCACGAGATGCTCCTGGAGCTGGAAGAATTCTGTTTCGACATCTGCCTATTCTCCACTCTGATCCTGATACCAGAGAGTTGTTTCGTGATACACCTTTGGTAGCATATCGTAGGGATATGAATTTTAGGGATATTCTTGTACACAGTCGTCTGTGACATACTAGCCCTTCATACTTTGGTACTAAACCGTGCCAACGCCGTATATGTAAGAGCTGTCCGTTTGTACTCCAAACTCAGACAGTCACTTTTCCGAAAGGAAAATTTATCATTAGAGAGTCTTTCACGTGCGAATCCAGAAACCTTATTTATGCTATCATCTGCAAGAGGTGTGGCATGACCTATATTGGTGAAACTGGCAGGCGTTTGGCAGACAGGTTTCGTGAGCACTTGAATGACATCTATCATGGCAAACATTTACCAGTGGCCCTTCATTTCAATAGGCCTGACCATTCAGGTAAATCCAATATCCAGGTCACGGCCCTCCGTTCATGTGTCGGGGATGACAGGACTCGCTTTTCATTAGAGAACCGTCTTATTTTTCAATAAGCCGTTTTATGTCCTGAAGGTCGCAATGTCCAACATCATTTTGCATAAATTCTGGTAGCTTTTCTCTCTCTTTCATTCTTCTTTATTCGTTGTTTTTTCGATCTATCTTCTTATGTTTTGGTTTTGGTTCGTTTCATATCCTTTTGTATCTCTAAAAATTGTCGCTGTCTTACACGTCACTTCCTTCGAGATTATTTGAAGAGAGGACTGCGATCTTGTGTATTCCGAACATTTACATTTCTAGCTAAGTGTCTTGTTCCATAGTTTTGTTCATTCTCGTTTTTTTCGTTTCGTTTATTATTTAATTTCTTGATTCGGTATTTTTGTTAGGTTTTTCGATTTTCTTGTATTATCATTGTACTTTTTCCATCTGCTTGTATCGCTCATTTTGTATTGTTTCTTATCATCGTATGATTTTGTAATACCTATTACTATATGTAATTCTTGTCTTTGTCACCTGTTTGTGGCTGACGAAGGGTAATACCCGAAACGTCCCTTGTCTCATGTGAACTGTTATTTGTAAAACTGATTCAATACCGTTTTATTAATTTATAAACTTATATTCCTCAACGTCTGCCTTATCCAACTACAAATTCATGGAAGGATTGACTTGTGTTTCAATGAACATGTTTCCTCAACGTCTGCCTTATCCAACTACAAATTCATGGAAGGATTGACTTGTGTTTCAATGAACATGTTTCCTCAACGTCTGCCTTATCCAACGGCAGTATATTTGTTAACCTCTTGCTCCACTGGTACTTGTCTGGTTCTTGCTCTCAGGTCCACGTTAGTGATCTTGTCATAATCCTTCAATCCTTGTACTTGCAGCAAGCAGTCATTTATAACAGTGTCACTTCTGTACTGTCGTTTTTGTTTCTCCATATTTCAGAGCACTACAATAGTTACTGATAATGACATTTAAATTGAAGATTTTAAGTTTGTGTTGGACTTCGTTTATTGTTATGTCCACATATTTCCCAATGCATTGAAAGTTCCTCTTGACCTCTGTATTTTTATTTTGATGTGACCGTCTATTCCCCCATCGTTGTCTATGTATGGCTATTGTCAAGAAATAATCGTCCTATTCTTTCGTTGACTTTGTCTTTCCTCACTCCTCTTGGTCAATATCCATTCGACCATTCCTTCTTTCTTCGTGTATTATCTTCATTTTACGCCTTCATCTATCGATATTATCGTCTCCTTGGGTTGTCACTTTGACATTCCCATACGTTTAGGCTTGACTATAAAGGTATTACATTTCTATTCTTGTTGGCTTACGAAAGCAGCGACATTAGCTATAAGAAATGGAATTTAATGGACTCTGCCTAACCATTGATGCATTTATTCTTATTATCTTTGTCTGTTCCCTGTGTCTTTTCAAGACCACTTGCTGTGACCTCTCTGCGAGCTTTCATCAAGTGTTTTCACTTTGTTTTGCATCTCGTAGTTATAGTTATGGGGCAGAAGAGCCACGCCCTAGGCAGAATTTAGATAGAAACAGTTGTTTTGACAGAGTCCATTAAATTCCATTTCTTAATGCTGATGTCGTTGTTTTCATAAGCCAGCAAGAATAGAAATTTAATACCTTTGTAGTTATAAATAGTTTTGGGGATTAAAACTTTGATACAATCCTCACAGAAGCTATCAAGTAAACTACAAGACACTGACTAATTACTTGGTCCATATTTCTATGGCTTGAAACAGAAAAAAAGGATGGAAAAGCGCAGATTATATGGTCATCACCATCACCATCACCATCATTATTATCATCATTATTATCCGTTGCTAGTTCCTTTCCAGAAAGCCTGCACCAAACATTTTGAAGCAGTGGTTTTTGTGGCAATTAGTTTTACATGATAACGTTGACAGTCCCATGGCCAACCTCATTATTAGTCGCCTGGTACGACATGCCTGAGGGAGCAGTAGTCATCTTCTTTGTCTCTTCAGAAACCCCCAGGAACTACCCAGTACATCTGGGTACTTAATAACTCTTTGTGTTCCTGTGATCCGCATTCCTGTAAGAAGCGACGAAAAACACCGTACCGAGAAACAAAGACGGTGGGCAGAGATAAGCACGTCAGAGGACCAATCCTGCCAACAGCTAAAGACCGTATCGGAACAACTTGAGTGACCATTCCAGATGTTGCGCTGGATGTGACAGGGAATCGAAGCTTTGAAAGACACAGTCTGTCACAGATTATACGGAAAGCGCTTTGTCGACAGTATGCATCAAGACAGTGGATGAAGGGTACATTATCTGCATCACTGAATGACGCATCCGAGGAGAGTTTTTTCTTCTTCCATTCTCTCTACCTCTCTCTCCTTTTTTTTTTGTAAACTAAATGTAGGTTTTCATTATCATACAAGGAACATATAATCAAAGCGCTATATGACAATGCAAGATGTTGTGTTAGAACAAATAAAGGGAATACAGAATGGTTTACAGTAGAAACAGGGGTGAAACAAGGCTGTATTATGTCACCATTACTTTTTGGAATAGCTATTGATTGGGTTATGAGAAACTATACCCACAATGAACAATTAGGTATAAAATGGACAAATGGAAAATTCCTGGGGGATCTGGATTTTGCAGATGATTTAGCATTCTTAAGTTCAACACCCAGACAATCCCAAGAAGCAGTAAATAATCTGTGTCATCTCTCGGTTAAAATAGGTCTCCAAATAAATGCCTCTAAAACTAAAGTTATGAACTTTTCTAACGAGACCTTTGATATCATCCTGAACGGGGAAAAACTACAGAAAGTTGAAAGTTTTAATTATTTAGGCAGTAAAATGACTCAGGATGGTGACACAACAAGAGAAATTCATACTAGAATTGCTTTGGCAGCTAGCGCCTTCAATAGATTATCTAACATTTGGAAATTACGATCACTGAATATACATACCAAGCTTCGTCTGTTTAATTCAAATGTTATCTCAGTGTTAACATACGGCTGTGAAAGTTGGAAAGTAACAAAATCATTGGAGAACAAACTGAATACATTCGAGAACAAATGTCTTAGAAAACTCATGAACATCAGTTGGAAAGAATTCAAGATTAATCGACAAATAAGAGAAGACTCTAGGCAGAAATATGTCTCCGACTATATAAGGAAAAGACGATGGTTATATATCGGTCATGTCCTACGAATGCAAAACAACAGAATGCCACTACAGGCGCTCACTTGGGTTCCCGAGGGTAAGAGGAAAAAAGGAAGACCAAAAGAAACACTTAGAAGAACAATAATAAGAGAAGGAAGAACGTTGGGATTAAATAATGTGCAAGAGCTAAGAGGAGTGGCGTCACAACGAATAACCTGGAGAACACTGATTTCTGCCTTATGCGCCGTGTTTGGTGCTTAAAGAATTTATTATTATTTATTAACATAGGCCTTCAATAAATTGATACCAAGTCTTTCTGCCACGAGCTATCAACTCAAGGTCATTCCATGTCTGCTTCATCCCCGTCATGTTTATGTCCGGATCTCTTCTCCCTGTATACTTTTGATCTTCACCTTCACCTCTCTTACCAGGGGATTCCAGAACAAGGACTCCATTGTAATGCTATCAGCTGGTTCCCTTAGTGTCTGTCTGATTCGCTGCCAGCGTCTTCTTCCTCTCATCTCTTGTTCAACTGTCACTTGTCTTGTTTTTGCCCTCAGTTCCACAATGGTGACCTTGTACCTTTTCAATCCTTCTATTCTTTGTGTGCACCCATTTATTAAAATGTCTAACTTCTTGATTGTTATCTTCTATTTTCTTTTGTTGTCTTGCCCATATTATTTAATTATTATTATTTTCATTTGCTTCAAGTTTATATGGCTTACAGTTCGTACATGGTAGGGTAGCCGGCCCTATACCCAACCCTCCTATGTAGCTTTTCACGACATGCATGGCAGGTTACTGTGTTACTATTCTCTGCTCTCCTTTCAGACCCCGGTAAGACACAGGTACGATAATAAACTTTGCAGTAAAGAAAATACGTTGTGTACACCTTACTGGGACAAAGCACCGGCGAGAATCCCAATGTGTGTATATAGGAATCACAATTTCTATAAATATTTTTTGTGGTGGGTAGGTTTCTAGTTTTCAAATTTTGCCAGGGCAGCGGCCATAAGGCCTACTCTTTACGATTTTCAACTGCCGTTGGATTTTTAACGTGTGCAGCTTGCACACGGGTCCTCCTGTCTTTTTCGCCCTTATCCGAGACGACTAGACATCTGATCTCACTACCCAGGAGACCAGGAGGGAGTATGACATCATTAGGACCACTGGTTCTGAAAAAAAAAGCCAGAAACTATATTCCTTCAACTGGGAAGCGAAACCGGGGTACCTTTAGAATTCGAAGCGGACGCCATACCTCTTAGCCACTCCGACGCCCACTTGGCGCATCCTTGAAACATACAACATTCATATTGCCTGGCCAACGCTTCAGGGATTGATTACCCACTCCAGAGTAGCCCAACTTCATAATTATCTGTGGCGAAGCATGTTTATAACCCAGTACTGCACCCTAAGCTTGGGGGAGTCAGTTAAATCATAGACAAGTAATAGGTTTTTACCTGGTTGGTGGTCCTGTGCAGGACGTCACAATTCTTTGGAAGATCGCAGACCAGGAACTGGAGCTCATGATTCCAACTCAGCAAGTTTTGCAATGGCAGGAAAGCGACAGGACAAGACTAGATCTACGTGAAATTAAAACAGGGAAACCTAAAATACACGGAGAAGGAAACTGTAGAAGACTTAAAAGGAAAAATGAGACATGGAAAGAACTTAAACGGATGACACAAGACAGGAGATCAGGACATTAAGTGAATGAAGAACTTTGCTCCACGTGGAGCTAGAGAGTAATGCAAATTATGTGAACGTAACGGTTAGCTGACCTAAACCACCCAGCAACGTTATTTTAAAAAAAGTTTTAATTTCAAACGAAGAACAAAGAAAAACGCAAACACGTAAATAAAATAGATATTATGTGAAAAGAAATCAAATCAAATCTAAAGTGCAGTTTAAAAAAAATAAACTAGGAAATGTATTTCTCCAGTAGAGGTGTGAATAGCAGGTTATCTGGAGAGTCGGTTGGGTTGAAGTGTGATGTTCCAGCGGTGATCGATGGAATATGGGAATTTCAGAGACGTGTTTTATTGTTTCGGCAAAGAATTTTTCCCATGGGACAATTTAAAAGAAACTGCTGAAAATATTTCTTTTCTCTCTCTCTCTGTGTGTGTGTGTGTGTGTGTGTGTGTGTGTGTGTGTGTGAGTGTGTGTGTGTGTGTGAGTGTGTGTGTGTGTGTGTGTGTGTGTGTGTGACACATACATTGGGTGTCATTCACAATATGGCGCCTGAGAGCTAAGGGGTAACATATAGTTTTGCGTCAGACAGTTTATTGATGACTAATACATAAAAGAAAGGGAAAAGTTTGCCCAGAATGGTAAATGTATATATATATATATATATATATATATATATATATATATATATATATATATATATATATATATATATATATATATATATATATATATATATATATATATATATATATATATATGTCGGCGTCTGTGGCCTTATGGATATGAACGCAGTTTCATAATCCAGATATACCAAGTTCGAACCTGCTGCAGGCGGTTTGGTAGCAGATCGCTTTGTGTGGATTTTTAACAATGGTATAAGCGCCGTACCGTTCAGAAAGCAATGGCAAACTACTGAACGTAAAAATTGCCTATAAAAATCACAAAACAGCCAATATAAGCTGGGGTTGATTGACACGTCCTGTAAAGGATAAGCAACTAACAACTATATGTATATATATATATATATATATATATATGTATATATATATCTATATATATATATATATATATATATATATATATATAGAGAGAGAGAGAGAGAGAGAGAGAGAGAGAGAGAGAGAGAGAATAATAATAATAATAATTAATAACCTCTTCATTCATAACTGACTATGGGAATGCCCCCTGAGGTGAAAGCCCTCAGCTGCTTATTTTCCTGATGTTTCTTTCGACGTTTTCTCCTCTCTTCTGTTTGCTGTGAGAGCTTGTTTTTTTTTTTCGCCCAGTCTGAGGTGGCGCCGTAGATGGCATCGCCACTTGGTGCGATCGGCACCTTCATCCTCGAGGGTTGCTGGATTTATGTCCAGTGTCTCTCTTGCACACATCTTTGAATCTCAGCTGCGGTCGTCACACTGTTCTTTTGCCATCTGCCAGCTGTCCGTAGAAGATATCTTTCGGGATGTGACCATCTTCCATTCGGTGGACATAGCCAAGCCAGCGTAGTCTGGGCTGTCTAAGCACTGTATACATAATGCTGCACACGGGACGGGATTGTGGAACACAGAATATCATGACGTAAATTTGCATCATACGTGACGTACTTGCTAAAATATTTTTTCAAATTCACTGCACAGCGACTTTGTAAACACCCTGTATATGCCTCATTATAGCACGATACATCTTGTTTGACCTCGAATGAAGGGAGTCGGTAATATTAGCGAGTATACTCAATTATAAACTAGCATTCAGGTTCAAGTGATGATTCAGGAAGATCATAAATGTGTGCATGAATAAAAGATAGATGAAAAAGAGAGGAGGAAAAGACCTTAAATAAAGATTTAAAATTCTGCTATGTTCTGTTACACAAACTAAGCACTCTTTCCATTGATGCCGATGATGTTTAGTCTTTGTTAATGTTGTTGCTGTCATTGTTAAGTTCCTCCTCAAAAAAGTCAAGTACACGCATTGCCCTGTGTGGTTCTCGCGTTTCTGAAAAGACACTGGACAAATATTACTCCTGCTACATCTGGAAAAAAATAACATACATCAACCACAAAGACAGAATGTACATCAATAAATTATAAAGCTGATGATAGAAATACCATACACCAACCACAAAGACAGAAAGATACACCACGAAATTATAAAGATGATGATCGAAACACCATACATCATCCTCAAAGACAGAATGAGACATCAATAAATTATAAAGCTGATGACAGAAACACCGTACTTCAACCACAAAGACAGAATGTACATCAATAAATTATAAAGCTGATGATAGAAATACCATACACCAACCACAAAGACAGAAAGATTCACCACGAAATTATAAAGATGATGATCGAAACACCATACATCATCCTCAAAGACAGAATGAGACATCAATAAATTATAAAGCTGATGACAGAAACACCGTACTTCAACCACAAAGACAGAACGACACACCAAGAAATTATAACGCTGATGATAGAAACACTATACACGAATTTAAAAAAAAACATGAAAAGGGCAACATAAATTACAAAGCTGATGATAGAAACACCATACATCAAGACCAAAGACAGAATGAGACATCAATAAATTATAACGCTGATGATAGAAACACCATACATCAAGACCAGACAGAATGAGACTGACACTAGTAAATTATAAAGCTGATGATAGAAACACCATACATCAACCACAAATACAAAATGATATACCACGAAATTACAAAGCTGATGGGAGCCGCGCTAGCGTAGTGGTTAGAACACCGGTCTGGCGACCGGGTGATACAGGATCAAACCTGGGCGACGGCATTTGAGGATTTTTCGTCGACCGGGATTTGGACTGGATTAACTCGAGACCTGGCGACCACATTTGAAGGAGTGTCGTCGACCAGGGACTGGCGGCTCCTGAGCCGACCCAGCTGCAATGGGTACCTCCGAAATCGGCGAGTATTTGCAAGAATGGCGAGGGACACCTGTCTCTGTACAAGAAAATAAAGGGATACTCACGTAAAATCAATGTCAGGTTAGACATAAAAAATAATAACCTGAGATTTCGCCTCGAGTATTAGCGGGCGAACGCAAAAAAAAAAAAAAAAAAAAAAAAAAAAAAAAAAAGCTGATGAAAGGAACACTATTCATCAACCCCAAAAACAGAATGATTCACCACATAATTCTAAAGCTGATGATAGAAACACCATACATCAACCACAAAGACAGAATGAGACACTAATAAATTATAAAGCCGATGATAGACACATCATACACCAACCCCAAAAAACGTCTTCTCTACAACAAAGCCAAGCTGACTCACACAATTCTATCTAACAATGCCCCGTCGTACCTACGATCATTGTTTCAAACCAGTAGAAGAGAGGGACAACAATTACATCAGTTACGTCTGCCCAAACCTAGGATCGACCTGTTCAAAAAGAGTCTAGCCTACTCTGGTGCCTACTTATGGAACAGCCTTCCACACCACCTAAAAAGCCTACCTACACAATATTCTTTTAACAAAGCACTTTTCAAACACTTCCTCAACACAGATTATCTACCCCCATAGAAACAGCATTTGCCTGTCAACATCTCATCCATAGGTCAACATATCTTTTACTCCTCCGCTCGTTTTTTGTGAATAATTTGTTTTATATCCATGTTATATTATTATTATATTCACTTTAAAATATTATTATATAATGTAATGTATGTGAGAATGTACCCACATAATACTGTACTTTAGAAATGTGAGTCATGAGAATGTGCCCGCATACCACTGCATTTTAGAAATGTGAATTTTTACTGCTCAAAGACTTTTCCTGCCACAGAAGTGCGTAAGAAAGCGTTATTATTATTGTTTCATTTTCCACCAAGAATGTATGGACATAAGCGAGAATGTGTTTATGTAATTTTTGTATTGATTATTGATGACACATTCTAAAATACAGATTAATTGTAGACGGATTGACCGCATGAGTGAGTATCGGTATACAGAATTTATTTATTTCTATTTATTGTTTTATTTATTTTATTTTATTATTACTTTTTTCCCCCAATTACTAGCTTGTTTGTTTCAAAAAAAAAAAACCTACTCATTTTTATTTATTTATTATGATTGCATAATGTAAATGAATGCTGTTATGGTAACTTTATAATGTTGCATGCCTTTAAATTAATGCTTAAAGCATCATGTGGGAATGAAAGGATATAGTATGCAAGATTAATGAGAGTGGAAGGGCAGAATGTTAGACGGGCCTGCGCGCCCAATTCTTTACCCTTCGAAAAATAAAGTTCGTTCGTTCGTTCGTTCACATAGACAGAATGATACACCACGAAATTATAAAGCTGATGATAGAAACACCATACATCAACCACAAAAACAGAATAAGGGAAAATAAGTTACAAAGCTTATGATAGAAACACCATACATCAACCACAAAGACAGAATAAGGGAAAATAAGTTACAAAGCTTATGATAGAAACACCATACATCAACCACAAAGACAGAATAAGGGAAAATAAGTTACAAAGCTTATGATAGAAATACCATACATCAACCACAAAGACAGAATAAGGGAAAATAAGTTACAAAGCTTATGATAGAAACACCATACATCAACCACAAAGACAGAATAAGGGAAAATAAGTTACAAAGCTTATGATAGAAACACCATACATCAACCACAAAGACAGAATGAGACAGACACTAATAAATTATAAAGCTGATGATAGAAACACAATACATCAACCACAAAGACAGAATGATACACCACGAAATTATAAAACTGATGAAAGGAACACTATACATCAACCACAAAGACAGAATGATACACCACAGAATTATAAAGCTGAAGAAAGGAACATTATACATCAACCAAAAAGAATGATAATCCACAGAATTATAAAGCTGATTATAGGAACACTATATATCAATCACAAAGACAAAATGAGAAGCGACGGTGTGAGAAACCCGATGTGAGGAACACTAAACATCAACCATAAAGACAGAATGATAAAAAATCAGCAAAATAAATCGGTGGAGCCTCGAATTGGTGAGTGTAAAGCACTTATAGCGTTTGCTTTCCAAGACTAAGAAGTTACGAGGTTCGAAACCAGGTAGTCCCACGTTCCGCCTACAGAAATGTATATAGGAACCTCACACTGCTCTTGTATTACGACAGGCAAAGGCAGCAAAGACGGGAACAAGTCATCAGACCTAATAAAACTGAAACTTATTATTATTAAATACCTAACAATGCACTACCTTAAGGTAGTTTCTGTTATGGAACTATTATAAACGAGCGGGGACAACCTTCCTTTACCAGTTCAGCTAGTAGAAGCACGACTTGGGTACATTGATTTGCAGCTATTTCAATAAGTGTTCTCATTTACGAAACTAAAAACTTGAGAACACCGCACCAGAAAGTGACAGCTCAGATGTTAAGGGGCTGCCAGTTTAATCTGAGCTAGCGACAGAGCAAAGCGTTAAGAAATGAAGAGAGATTACGCATGCGTGTTTGCGTGTGTGTATGTGAGTAAGATAAAAAAAGAACAACTTTTTAATCATTTAAAGCATGAGATCGTCTGCACAGACGACGCTATGCTAATGTATGACGTCACAATGACGTATGTTGCTGCCCCACACTGTCTCCTGCTGCTGTATTGTCTCAGTTCTTTCTGATGTCGGTGACAATGAAGATTTACATCTCGGAGTCGAAAAAAAAACAAACATCATAAGGAATCTTCATGACAAGTTTTGGCTTTTTTCCCCCTCACAATGCAAACAGGCAAGTGTGTTTTCTAATTCTGTTTGGTCGATGTTTTCTTCACACAAATGAATCCAAGATAATCAAAATTGATGAAGTGAAGAATTTAGATTTGTTTCTAATTTATCCTTAAATAATTATTTGTCCTTTTATCTTTCTGAAAATCAGTTGGATAAACACGGAATAGTTGTTTTTAGAATCTTGTATCTCAAATTCCTATTTTTCTGATTGTTAATAATACTTTGTATTACGTTGTATTACGTTGTATTACGTTGTATTAAAGAGACAAATAAAGAATAGGATTTCTGTATCCTCATGCATGTCGTACAAGGCGACTAAAATGAGGTTGTGCAAGTGGCTGGCAACCACATCATATAAAACAAATTGCCTCATAAACAACAGCTGCAATAGCAGATGCTTGCTTGATGCTGGCTTCCTGCAGGTGGCTTCATGTTCCGTAAAGAGCGCAATGAAAAATGATGATGGTGAATATAATAAATATAACAACTTTATGTTTCAAAAACCTCACGAGATCAAGCACTTGGGGAAACAAATTATTTTGTGATTACTTTAAAATGAACAGAACAGTGGAAACTGGAAAGCATAATTCTTTATGAGCACCATTATTGAAGTAATGACTCAACTGTGGACTCGCTGAAAGCAAATAGAAAGGAAAGGCCTCTGCGGTTGCCATGGGAATACTAGAAATGGCGGTGACAATTTCTGCAGAAAGCGGCAGACCGTGAGAAAGCAGCACGCATAACGCACACAAGGCTATCAAACGAAGATATCGGAAAATCATTAATTTCACCGAAAACCGTCGCCGAATCGGCACACTCTGGAAGCTAAAAGGAATGAAAAATCGATTGGTCCTGCAGCAAGTACTGCTGCATAGTCACGGAAAATTTGGCTCTTGCTGGCCAAAAACCGATGAAATTGTGCTCCACTGCTGGAGCAATATTGGTTCGCCAATGATAGCACTGGTATAATTAGCCAGGTGTTTCTATTTTGGCGATGTCAGAATCCTGATAAATTTTTCTATTTGCTGCAGATGGAAATCTTGCTTGGCTGTCCAGGACAGTACTCTTTGCGTTTTGACCCGAATGGTGTGGAGATGTTGAGAACCTGACTAGACACAAATCAAACTGACCTTAAAGACGATGAGAAAGCCAAACTTTTCGGCAACCTGAAGCAGTGACTGCTGCCAATTGGATCCTGGAATGGTAAGTAGACGATCTTAACATTGAAGAATTAAAAAATACGATTGTCTCGAAACAAAAGTATAATTTATATGTCTTAATTCATTAAAGTAATAAGTCTTTTCAATGTTTTGTTTTTCCTGATGACTACTTTCCATAATACTATAATCTCAGACCGTAACCTTTAACCTTTCCCGTCACCTCCTTCCAGTTTTCCCACAGAACAAAGAATAAGAGCTCTAAATGTTCTAAATATAAATAAAATTGTTCATACTGCAACGTGCGCTGATTATGATGTATGTTCTAAATATAAATAAAATTGTTCATACTGGAACGTGCGCTGATTGTGATGTATGTTCTAAATATAAATAAAATTGTTCATACTGCAACGTGCGCTGATTGTGATGTATGTTCTAAATATAAATAAAATTGTTCATACTGCAACGTGCGCTGATTATGATGTATGTTCTAAATATAAATAAAATTGTTCATACTGGAACGTGCGCTGATTGTGATGTATGTTCTAAATATAAATAAAATTGTTCATACTGCAACGTGCGCTGATTGTGATGTATGTTCTAAATATAAATAAAATTGTTCATACTGCAACGTGCGCTGATTATGATGTATGTTCTAAATATAAATAAAATTGTTCATACTGGAACGTGCGCTGATTATGATGTATGTTCTAAATATAAATAAAATTGTTCATACTGCAACGTGCGCTGATTATGATGTATGTTCTAAATATAAATAAAATTGTTCATACTGCAACGTGCGCTGATTATGATGTATGTTCTAAATATAAATAAAATTGTTCATACTGCAACGTGCGCTGATTGTGATGTATGTTCTAAATATAAATAAAATTGTTCATACTGCAACGTGCGCTGATTATGATGTATGTTCTAAATATAAATAAAATTGTTCATACTGGAACGTGCGCTGATTATGATGTATGTTCTAAATATAAATAAAATTGTTCATACTGGAACGTGCGCTGATTGTGATGTATGTTCTAAATATAAATAAAATTGTTCATACTGGAACGTGCGCTGATTATGATGTATGTTCTAAATATAAATAAAATTGTTCATACTGGAACGTGCGCTGATTATGATGTATGTTCTAAATATAAATAAAATTGTTCATACTGGAACGTGCGCTGATTATGATGTATGTTCTAAATATAAATAAAATTGTTCATACTGGAACGTGCGCTGATTATGATGTATGTTCTAAATATAAATAAAATTGTTCATACTGGAACGTGCGCTGATTATGATGTATGTTCTAAATATAAATAAAATTGTTCATACTGGAACGTGCGCTGATTATGATGTATGTTCTAAATATAAATAAAATTGTTCATACTGCAACGTGCGCTGATTATGA
Organism: Oreohelix idahoensis; assembly: GCA_024509875.1. Classification (NCBI taxonomy): domain Eukaryota; kingdom Metazoa; phylum Mollusca; class Gastropoda; order Stylommatophora; family Oreohelicidae; genus Oreohelix; species Oreohelix idahoensis. Next base: position 280,794 of record JAMPIV010004491.1, read on the forward strand.
TGTATGTTCTAAATTTAGAAGTGCAAGACCTGTGTTGGAGCAGAGTGTTACACTTGTAATTAAATAAATGAATACATCCTCAATCAAGAAACTTATTACATACGCAGTCATGAAACTTTTATAAATATACAATCATGAAACTTTTTTAAATATACGATCACAAAAACTTACCAAACATACAATCATAAAACTTTTATAACTATATAATCATAAAACTTTTTTAAAAATATACGATCTAACAAAACTCAACAAGCAATCGTGTGGCATAAGTCTTCTCATTCCCATATATTTTTCTGCCGGCAAGTCCATATACTTTCTGATTTCCATACATCTTGTAGTGGGCAGGAACGTAGTGTACTTTTGCTTTGTTCTTCACTTATTTAATAGAGCCATAGCTCTGATTCCACTACTTCCAATGAGTTTCCGAAAGTTCAGATTTGGTTTTTCCTTCCGATGAGTTACTGTCTCAAACCATATCTCAAATTGTTCGTCAGTATCAGTAATGCAACATAGGCAAAAATTTAAGAGTTCCTTAGAATCCAAGTAGAAAACGGTACTCACTCATCACAAATACTGAACATATATCACTTAGACTAGGGATCACATTTAAAAAAAAATATCCATTAGGTTACTTAGAACAGGTGTTCACATATTTTGATATTTTCCTTTTTCGCATCTAAAGGAGAATGTACAAGCTGTAGCTTGTCCTCTTGCCGGAAATCTGAATTAACGCATTCATTTGAAATTGCAACAGTGGTTAGTGTAGCAATTTGCTTAAACATGATGAGATTGCTAACACCATGTACAACCTCGTGTTAGTAGCTTCTTACGACATGCTTAAAGTAGCAGAAGTCCGATTGTTTGTTTGTCTGATTAGATATCCACTGAAACTAGACGGGCTGCTCGCTTGTCGCAAATACAGAATGAGTCACCTAAAATGGACGCCCACATTTCGCAAATGCCCAATGGATCACATTGAATAGACGTTCACAATTTACAAATACTGAACGGATCTCCTAAAATGGACGCCCTCATTTCGCAAATGCCCAATGGATCACATTGAATAGACGTTCACAATTTACAAATACTGAACGGATCTCCTAAAATGGACGCCCACATTTCGCAAATGCCCAATGGATCACATTGAATAGACGTTCACAATTTACAAATACTGAACGGATCTCCTAAAATGGACGCCCTCATTTCGCAAATGCCCAATGGATCACATTGAATAGACGTTCACAATTTACAAATACTGAACGGATCTCCTAAAATGGACGCCCTCATCTCGCAAATACCCAATGGATCACATATTATAGATGTCCACCTTAAAAAAATATCGCATGGATCACTTGAAATATATGTACACATTTTACAAATACCAAATGGGTTACTAAAATGGATGTTCACATTTCACAAATTCCTAATGGATCACATATAATAACTGTTCACACTGCACACATACAGAATATATCACAATGAATAGATGTTCACACTTAACAAATATTTAATGGGTCACCTTGAACAGACCTTGACATTCCAAAATACGGACTAGTCAAATAATAAACAGTTAAAGGTACCCACATAACAGGTACTGCTGTAGGGGGGGGAGTGAAGTGTTAGAGACTTTATTAAATTAGGTCTGAGCTTTATGAGATAGAATGAGCGGTATGGAAGCAGGGAACAAATCTGTTACCATTAAAACAAGGTAAAGGAAGTCCTGTAGCAGATACTTCCGTAGAGGAGTGAAGTGTTAGAGACTTCACTTTACTAGGTCCAGCATCGAGAGGTGGGATGATCAGTTCACTTTCTCGCTGCCTTTTCCTTCCCTACCTCAAAAGCAAAAGTGAGGTACCCTTTACAGCTGGGTAAGCTGGAGCATGTCGGTACCATGAATCGAATCCGGCACCTTTGTTGTGAGAGTCCAGCGTTCTAACCACTCTGCCAATCGTACGCTCAATTACAATTTACAAAAATAGAATATTTGTTTGCTTTTGTAGTGGTATTTTCTGCAGAAAATAAAAATAAGAATAAATGGGAAAATCCTGGAATAAGTCAAGATTTTCTCATATCTAGGTCATGTCATAACAGAAGATGTCAAATAGAAATCAAGAAGAGAATAGGAATTGTCAAAGCTGCGTTCAACAACGTAAGACAAATACTAACATCTAAACAACTAACTCACACATTCAACAACGTAAGACAAATACTAACATCTAAACAACTAACTCACACATTCAACAACGTAAGACAAATACTAACATCTAAACAACTAACTCACACATTCAACAACATAAGACAAATACTAACATCTAAACAACTAACTAACACATTCAACAACGTAAAACAAATACTAACATCTAAACAACTAACTAACACAATCAACAACATAAGACAAATACTAACATCTAAACAACTAACTCACACATTCAACAACGTAAGACAAATACTAACATCTAAACAACTAACTCACACATTCAACAACGTAAGACAAATACTAACATCTAAACAACTAACTCACACATTCAACAACGTAAGACAAATACTAACATCTAAACAACTAACTCACACATTCAACAACGTAAGACAAATACTAACATCTAAACAACTAACTCACACATTCAACAACGTAAGACATCTAAACAACTAACTCACACATTCAACAACGTAAGACAAATACTAACATCTAAACAACTAACTCACACATTCAACAACGTAAGACAAATACTAACATCTAAACAACTAACTCACACATTCAACAACGTAAGACAAATACTAACATCTAAACAACTAACTCACACATTCAACAACGTAAGACAAATACTAACATCTAAACAACTAACTCACACATTCAACAACGTAAGACAAATACTAACATCTAAACAACTAACTCACGCATTCAACAACGTAAGACAAATACTAACATCTAAACAACTAACTCACACATTCAACAACGTAAGACAAATACTAACATCTAAACAACTAACTCACACATTCAACAACGTAAGACAAATACTAACATCTAAACAACTAACTCACACATTCAACAACGTAAGACAAATACTAACATCTAAACAACTAACTCACACATTCAACAACGTAAGACAAATACTAACATCTAAACAACTAACTCACACATTCAAAATGAGAATCATCAAATGATCTTTATATTCATCATTACTGTATGGTGAAGAAAGATGGACAATGAACAAGCAATTAGAAGAAAGAATTAAGGCGCTTGAGATGTAGATATCTAGAATAATGGGTCTCGTCTCACGGAAAGAGAAGAAAACAAATAAATAAGTCTTAGAAAACCTAGGAATGAAAAGAGAATTAACGAAGAGGATCAAAATTAGACAGCTAAAATATTTTGGCCATGTAAAAAGATATAACACCTTACTGAAGACCATAATAGATGGCAGAGTTGAAGGCAAACGTGCAAGGAAACGACGGCACTATAAGTGGGAAGGTAACGTCAAGAGATGGACAGGAAAATGTCAATCAGAGTGCACCATCAATGGAAGAGACAGAACACATCGCAGCCGACCTTCAATATAAGATGGCACCTGATGATGATGTTTTCTGCAGCGATTTTCTTTTACATGATAAGGTTACCAGCTCCATGCACAACTTCGTGTTAATATCCTTTTACAGTACGTGATAAGGTTACCAGCTCCGTGCACAACTTCGTGTTAATATCCTTTTACATGATAAGGTTACCAGCTCCATGCACAACTTCGTGTTAATATCCTTTTACGTGATAAGGTTACCAGCTCCGTGCACAACTTCGTGTTAATATCCTTTTACATGATAAGGTTACCAGCTCCATGCACAACTTCGTGTTAATATCCTTTTACGTGATAAGGTTACCAGCTCCATGCACAACTTCGTGTTAATATCCTTTTACATGATAAGGTTACCAGCCCAATGCACAACTTCGTGTTAATATCCTTTTACGACACACACGAGGCAGCAGTTATCTTTCCTTCTCTCATCACAGACCAACGGGAACTACACACGAGCCCACTTCTCACGCGGCCAAGCATAAATAGTTATGTCGATTCGACATGACATATAACTGCATGCACTTTTACATCTTCTTACTACTGCAGGAGAATTGATTTTAGCCTAACGACTCTCAACCCTATATTTAAGCATGTAAACCCAAGGCTTCGTTGGAAACATGCTTTCTTTTATATCTATGATAGATTTTTCGCGCAAAGGAAGCAGACGCATGAAAATATAATTAATAGTAGGTAAAGCTTGACAGCTGTATAGGCGTGATGGACAATAGTGCACACGGACGTGTGATAGTGGTGCGCAAGAGAGATAGGCAGAAGGCACAGGCTGAGTCAGTGAGTTCTTCACTAAGAAAACCACACACACAGCTCTTCTTGTTTTCTCTGGCGACAATATTACTCTTTTGCACACACTGTGTCACTCACAAATAGTAGGGTAAAGGAGTAAAGTTAGATTGAGGATTTGGTAGTCTGAACTGAACGAACAATCCTATCGAGGTTAACTCAATTTATTTCAATTTAGAAATGTAAATAAATCAATAAAGATTTTACAGCAAGAAATAATAAAGATTATCACGAGAAAACAAACTCACAACAATTTGATGATTTTTAAAGAAGAAAAAAAAAATTATTACACAAATAGTGAAAACAAGGATTATGAATGAATTGTGTTAGTAAAGTTCCCGGCAGGCCTGCTAAGCTTTTGCTGGAAAATATGTGAAATACTGTTTGTGTGAAAATGAATATTTTTTCCTTTGGTGTGAATGTTGGAAACAACTTATATCCTGGTGTTCTCTTGGAAAAAATATCACGTAATCCAATACTTTGAAATTAACTTCACTGTTCGAATAAAGTATCCACAATGGGCACAGAATCTGAACACGATTTTATAAATCCAAGATTGGTGTAACGTATCCACAGTTGATGAGATATCCACAGATAACGAATTTGCTTCCAAAGGTGGGATGGAGGGTTATAATGGGTGGAGTATGGTACGGGTGATGGTTGTTAAGGGTAATATCTGGTGTTGAGAATCATTGCAATAATTGCAGTAATTGAAGTAATTGAAATAATTGAAATAATTGAAGGGAATTATTGTGACAGGTGGACGAGGACTATATGGCCACTGGCCCAAGGTAACCTCTTTTCAGCAATAAGAGACAAGACTTGCACTGCATAAATCTGTTAGACAAAACAAAAATACATGTGTAACTACTCTTCTGCTGCAACACGCAGATTACTACAGAAACAATTTAAGCAGTGTCCAGCGTAGGCATGTTGGTATCCATGCATGCTTCTCGTTCTTAAAATAGGTCAGTCCAGTTTCTTAAACATTCTTGTCTGCTGTGAATGAATTAGCTTTCTTTAGCCAGTCCATGTACATACACAAGCAAAACATCGGGTCACATGAGGGCGCGCTAGAGAATCGATTGTACTTGCTTTCCACTCGAAGTCATTCCTTCCAGCATTCAAATAATATGGCCATACATTAATGTTAGAAAGCCAATATGGAAAAGTCCTAAATGATCATTGAAATTATGGAATGATACAAACATTGTAACATAACATCGCTTTAAAATACAAGGCAGTGAAAATAAATGAATTTTCGTAAGCATTTAGGATACATACATGGTAAAATAAAGTTTATATACAGGAAGGACAGAAAATTTTAAATAGGCAAATATCTTCACTCTGCGACATGGATGGAAGATATACTACTGGACAAAAGTTAAGGGCCGCCATTCAGTTTAGACAAGGTTTATGTAATTCTTCCTGAGCAGGGTCGATTTTCCAAATGAATAGCAAATACATACCCGCACCGGAATTTATAGTCTGTAAGTTAAACTAGAGGGCACTTTGTGTGTTTAACTCAAGTCTCCCTATGCACAGTTTTACTTTACAAGACTAAGAAATGCGTCTTTCTCTTTCAGTATGCTTATCACCAAGTGAAGTCTAAAACTAGTTTCTTAAAGAAAGAATTATTTTCGATTTACCCGCTACATTTTAAACGTTCCCACGATAGCCCAAAAGTATCGCCGCAAATTAGTTTGCATATTGAATGTCACTTGTACGTGCGGTTATTCCGAGCTCAAAGTATTAACAATGAGGAAGAAGACAGGCCATACATTTCTAGACAGCCGAGTCTGGAAAATCCTAACAGACGTGAACGGGTTGACCGAAGCTTCACCTGGGTTAAGGTGCGTGAGAAACATTTTTTTTCCAGAAACTTAGGATAGACAGATTCAAATAGGCAAATTATCTTCACTCTGCGACATCCATGTGTATTTTGTCTCCCTCTTTTTCTCTTACGCTAGGGGTTCCAGATAAAGCACTGCCTTGTCTTGTTCGCATCATTTGTCCTAGATGTATGTCGTCAACACCAGTGTCTTCTTCTCATTCTTTGTTCCACTGACACTTGTCGGGTAGCACCACCGGCAAAATTCGGAAAGTCCGCGTACACACAAAGCTGTCGTCTCTGTCTGTGTCGTAAATTTATTTTGAGAGAAAAGAGTCGTAGAAATAGTGGTCCGGTTTAGAGTGGAAAATGATGATGGAAAGCTCAGTGATAGAAAATGTAGAGATTTAATAGTTACTTCACAGCGTGCTGGAGGAGAGTAAAGACAGACTTATTTACGACAAATCGTGTCTCTCAATCTTCTCTTTCACTCTCCTGGTCAAACAATTATTTGCCAGTTTTCCAGACTCGCATCTGCGCGCACACCGATTCGGTGTTTTCAAACACACACACGACGTTGATACAAACTATATTAAACGAATAGGGGAAATGTTGGGCTTTGGGTATATCCAACACACAGAACTAAATGAGTTTAGGTGATTTTATTCACTTTAAACATCAATCACTAAAAATATCAGATATTACATAAATTATCATAAGTACACAAATGCAAATAACAAGTTTGGGAGGGGGTGAAGAAGATTGGTATCGACTAAGCCCTTCCCGCTCATTAGACAAAGACAAACCCAGTCCAGAGATAGATAATATCAGGAACACGGGTACGTTAACCTAACAGTAAAGTTAATTACTCTGAAAGAGGTGTTACCAAGTTAGGTATAAGTGATAGAAAAAAAAAACCTGTTCTTCCCAGCTGTTCTTCCCTTTACTAAGCAAATGGAAAGGAGGTGGTTTTAAACAGAGTTAACAAATTATCAACTATCCCACTTAAAGGAACAATGTAGGGTATACAGAAAAGATATATGTTACCAGGTAAGCAAGTTAACAAAATGGTCACACAAAAGAATTAATTTCCTGTCATTCATACACGCGCTAGCAAAGGCCTTCACTCATCTTGCTCTCACTTACCGATTGTGAAAAAAATCTTGCACTCCATAGAATAACACAACAGCAGTTACACCTCAACTAAATGTATGAGTGTTTGTTCAAGTTCTAGCCCCAGATTATCGGGTAGGCGGTCAGCACATAAAAGGGTCCCGTAATCGCTGGAAAATGAATCTGTAGTTGTGTCTCTTTTCTTAATAACAGTTTCTATGGGAGGGCACGGTCTCTGATACCGGGGTGAGGATGGTGTGGTCTATTTGACTATGCCGCTGATAATAAAATTCTTACGCGTGCTGGTACACTTTATCCGTGAGGTATGGTTTAAGTCCAGTGAGAAAACTAGTCACATCACTGTTCAGGAAATTATGAATTATCTCTCTGTGTCAGTAAACTAACAAAGCTCGGGCCAGTGTTCTTCTTCCCGTTACGACTTAAGTTGTTTGATGGTGCGTTAAATTTGTCTTTGGGTGTGCTTTCTTTGCTATAAGTTAGATAGCGGAATTCCAAACATAGAATCGCCTCAAAGATTAAAAATTTACACAGTCTCAACAAGTTCTACGTCAGGGGAACTCTACACACTGTTTATGCTTTGCTTTGCTTAGATTGATTTCTTTATTGCTTTCTTAATGCTGGGATCGCACAGGTTACGATCACTCTGTATGAAAGAAAAAAAAAAGACATGTAATATACCGAAAACAAATAACCTTCTAAAGCGCGATGAATTTCCCGTTAAGCCTATAATACACTCGAGTATTTAATTATGTATTTAATAAACACTGCGCGAATTCTAGTGGTTAAAAACCCACATCTATAAAACTAGGACTTAACTGAATTTATTAATTATAAATTCCTTCGCGACTTTAAAAGTTAATTTAAGCATCTATTATCTTTTGAAATAATATAATAGATAGATCATTATATTTAAAACTGGAACTCTTGAGATGGTTTAATTAAATAGATTTAAATTAACACAAAATCCCTTGAAATAGAATGACTAGACCACTGATCACTTTACACAATATATATTTTACCGCTTTGCACAGAATTAGAAATCACTGCAAATATATATAAAATCCAGGGGAAAATCTATAACAAGATTTCAATAAAGCTAGTGCTTCTGTAAAGGTCTGGCCAGCGAGTGATAACGTGTCTAGTTCTTCATGGTCTATTTAGCTAAAATGAAATGTAAGTTGAGTGGGACATGATAAACTTGACAACTTATTTGATCTCACGAACTTTTGGGGATCTGACCGCCAAATCAAGAGAAGAAGCCGCCCCCTGGTCTTCGTATCCGCTCGCTGCTGCCCGTTTCGCTTTCCCCCGTTCGCTCGGTTCCTCGATTGACACCGAGACGCGAAATTAGCGGCAAGCAACTGCGTCTCGTATCAGGGAAAACTACTGTCTATGATAGCGCCGATAGTCTCCCCTAAGATCCCTCGGTCTGTCTCTTTGATCTCGTCGCTGTATCCTACATGAGTCCCGGTGGAATGCGTTCTGGCAAACGAAAAGTTACAACAAATGTTCAGGGGTTCTAATGTTATGAAACGCCAAGGGTCCCTTTAAATCATCCATCATATCAGGGAAAATTCACTTGTCAAACTAGACGTACGTCACAATCGTCCCCACTTTTAGACATGAAACCATTTTTCATGTTTTCATTTTTGACAATGGAGGTGACCTGATTGGTGATTTTAGGATGAGTGGTATCTTCAGTTTGCTCTTCTTCCTCTGTAGACCAGTTTCTACTCAGAAAATCAGCCCCGACATTCTGTCTTCCCGGAATATATTCCACTTTGAAAGAATAAACGCTTAAAAGAAGCGCCCAACGCATGATCCTTGCGTTAAATTCTTTATTGGCACCAAGAAATGCTAACGGAGCGTGGTCTGTTTGCACCGTGAAAGATGTACCATAAAGAAACTCATGATGGCGTCTGATACCGTCAATCAGAGCAAGACATTCCCTTTGAACTACGCTGTAGTTCCGTTCCGCTTTATTTAATTTCCGACTGCCATAGGCAACTGGAAATAGCATGTTCAGGTCACTGTCATCGGCTTGAAGCAGTGTTGACCCGATGCCCTGACCTGACGCGTCAACTCTCAGTACAAAAGGTTTCTTGAGGTCAGGCAACCTCAAAATGGGGTATGCAGACAACTGTCCTTTCAAAGTGCTATACGCGTGTTCGCACTTTTGATCCCATATGACCTTATCAGGACAACCTTTCTTTGTGAGGTCAGCCAGAGGTGCCGTCAGTCCGTTGAAGTTCTGGATGTACTTCTGATAGTATGCACATAGCGATATGAAGGAACGTACGTCTTTCTTCGTTCGGGGTCTTTTTGCTGCCACTATTTTCTCCACGTTCTTCTTAATAGGCCAACTGCATCCGTGAGAAATAGTGTGCCCCAGGAAGTCTAACTGTTCAAACCCGATGAGACATTTGCTAGGTCTGGCTGTGAGACCCGTTTCCTGTAGTCTCCTGAGGAGCATAGCAACCGTAGCAATATGTTCTTCATAGGTTTCCGATGCAATTAAGATGTCATCCATGAAATTATGGATATGGGGACTTTGCAAAGGTTCTAGAAGCTTCCTCATCATCCTGGTGAACACTCCTGGTGCGTTATGCAAACCGAACGGCATCACGTTAAATGTGTAATGTCCTTCACTAGTGCTGAAAGCTAACAAAGGTTTAATTTCCTCCTTGACTGGTATTTGATAATAACCTTTACTGAGGTCAATCTTGGAGAAGATCTTAGCTTTGCTGAGCTTAGTGAACAACTCAGAAACAGTTTGGAGAGGTTCGGGCTGGAATTCCGTTACAGCGTTTAGCAACCTGTAATCAATGCACAGCCGAACTTCCTTATTGGGCTTCTGCAACAGCACTACGCTCGAGCTGTAAGGAGATGTAGACTCACTGATAATTCCTGCCTGACGCAGCTTGTCTATTTCTCCGCGAAGTGCATCAGCTTTAGCGTACGGGATGGGGTAAACTCTGGTTTGAACAGGGGTCTCGTTTGTTAATTTCATATCAAATTCAATGAGATTTGTTCGACCAGGTACATCCGTTAAGACTGCACTGTACTGTTTTAGTAGAGCCCTAGTTTCCGTTTGTTGTTCTGGTGAGAGATTGTCGCCGAACTTGACATCTTTAAAGGATTCTGTGGGTTGCAATGGATACTCCATGCAACCATCATCATCTTCCTCGTCTTCCGTTGCTATGGCGACAGCCAGGAGATGCTCGGAGGATGGCACCGGTCTTTCCAAATATTTCTTTAGCAGATTTATGTGGAAGACCTTCTCCTTTCCTTTGATGGAGATCTTGTAGTTGGTACGTGAGATCTTTTTAAGGACGGTAAACGGTCCTTGCCATCCGATGCGAAGTTTATTGCTTCCGGTTGGAAGTAGCAATAGGACTTTCTCCCCTGGTTGTAGTTCTCTCTCTTTTGCAGCTTTGTTGTATCTTTTAGTAATTTTAGCGCGGGCTTTCTTAAGGTTGGTAGTAGCTAGATCCCATCCTAGCTTTAGCCTTTCCTTAAGCTCAGATACATACTTGCTTGCAGAGACGACTGTCTCGTCAGCCTTCTGGTCTGTCAGGGACCGAAGTAAGGCTTCTAGTGGCCCCTTAATAGGTCTGCCAAATAAAAGTGTAGCTGGCGCAAAACCCGTAGACGCTTGGGGTACCTCTCGGTAGGCGAATAAGGCAGCCGATATATATTGGTCCCAGTCTTCCGGTTTCTCCTGACCCAGCTTACGTAACATCATGGTGAGGGTACCGTTAAAACGTTCCACGAGCCCATTTCCGGCCAGATGGTAGGGACTTGTGTAGATATGTTTGGCCCTCAAGATCTTAAAGATCTCCTCCATTAACAGGCTACGGAATTGGGATCCATTGTCCGTCAAAACTTGTTGAGGGAATCCCAACCGTGTAAAAATTTGCACAAGGGCTTCTGCGACATGCTTGGAATTAGTGCATGGTAGCGGTACGGCTTCGGCCCACATAGTGCAAGTGTCAACTAAGGTCAGGATGAACCTGTTCCTTCTTTTGGTCTTTTCCAGAGGACCAATAATGTCGACAGCAACCCGTTCAAATGGAGTCCCTACTATTGGCATTTGCCCCATAGGTACTGGGGGTGTCAAGTGCTTAGGTGCTACCCGTTGGCACTGGGCGCAGGATTTCACGTACCTGACAATGTCAGAGTTCATTCCTGGCCACCAATAGTGGTTTTTTATTCGCTGAATAGTGGCGTTTTGTCCCATGTGTCCGCTAAAGGGAAGAGAGTGCCCCATTTCTAAGATCTGGTTTCTGTACTGCGTCGGTACTAGGAGCTGGTTATTCCCCGTGTCCGGGTTGCCCGTTCTACGATACAATACACCATCCTTAGAAAAGATGTCTCCGTTGTGTCTGGGGTCCTTAGCCATGGGCAGTTTTTTAAAGCAGGGCGCCAGAGTAGGGTCCTTTTGTTGCGCCTCCTTCAGTTCATTCGGCAACAAGTTTGGCGCAGGCTCCCTCTCCTTCTTGGCTTGCCCTCTTGTGGTTACCGCTGCCACAATCGGCTCCTTAGGTCTCCCAACGAACACATATCTACATCCCAGGATAACTGGGTAGATCGGATCATCCATTATGGCCGCTTTAATAACTCCTCTGACAAAGTCAGAGTGTATTTCTACCAGTGCGATAGGAAGCGTCCTGGGTGCATCACTCCTGAAAACTCCACTAAGTTTGACGGTTTCCTCTGTCTCCTGACTGGGTTTGACTAGGTGCCTAGCGACAATACAATCAAAACTTAATCCAGTATCAAAAAGACAAGTAGTAGAGGTACCGTTCAAAATTACAGTTCCTCGAGTTGAGGGTCGGTCCCCCTCAGGTTGAGAATCACTGACATTGACTCTACCTTTCGAGGCTGTATGCAAACATCCAACGCGGTTTGAACCGGTTTGTTTGCCCTGATCAGACGTTCCTGGTGTAGGGGTCTTCCCTTTTCCTTGACCTTGGTGGCCGCGCTGCCACGTAGGCTTGGTGGGTTGATCAGAATTGTTGTTTGGGGGGTATCGGGTTTTGTAGAATTTCAATTTTTCCTGGGGAGGTTTCTGGGTATTGTTATCTCGTTGGTTATAATGTTGAGAGGAAGTGGAAGAATAGGATGCCTGCTCTAGATTCTGTTTTCTAGATGGCTCATCGGTGGGTTTACGTTTAGTGCTGGGAAGTTCGGCCATTGCATTGCTATAGCGTTCGGCTTTATTGAGTATGTCTTCAAGCCTGACTGCCCCCTGTTCAGCCAAAAAATCTACGAGTTTCATTCGACAAAGTGGATTTTATCTGCTCCACAAGAACAAGTTCGAGGAGTCCCTCATATGAAAGAGGTAGGTCAGATAATTCAATGCACTTTGTCAGATAACCCGTGAGACGTGAAGAGAACTGGGGAAATGTTTCCGTGCTCTCTTTTCGGCTGTTTCTGAACAACTGCAGAAACTTTCGGGCAGTCATCTCAAACTGCTGTAGTAAGGCCTTTTTCAACATGTCGTAATCATGTTGATTCGGTCCCAGCTTTGTGTACACGTCATAAGCATTGCCTTTCAGTGACGTTGAAAGTTTGAGCGCCCAGCGGGTACTCTCTAACCCATAAAGATTCGCGAGTCTCTCGAATTTTTCTAGGTAGCTGTCAATTTTTTCGTTAGGGCTAGGAAAAGATTCTAAAGAAAACGACATAGCAGTTAATTGGGCAGATTGAGTACTGGAGAGGTCCATTGATTGAGACTGGGGCGAAGACGGCTCTCCGTTAGTCGAAGTAGAGGCGCCCCGACTCTCTAGAGCCTTAAGCGCCAGTTGATGCTGTCTTTCCTTGTCTCTCTCTCTCTCTCTCTCTCTGCGAGTTTCCATCTCTGCTTCAATTTTCTTCTGTTCCAAAAGACGTTCTTCCGCTTCTTTCTTATCTGCCCTCTCCTGGGCTTCTCTCCTCTCTGTTCTTTCTTTCTCTTCCTTCCTCTCAGCTTCGGCTCTCTGTTGCTTCGCCTTCCTCTCAGCTTCGGCTCTCTGTTGCTCCGCGTCATATATTTCCAATTCCTGGTTAATAAACGCGTTTGCAGCTTCTGCATCTAATCCTGCCTCTTTCGCTTCCAGCCTCAAGATGGACCTCATCTTTATCCTCTCTGCCATTGTTAAAGAATAAGATGAAGTATGCCTAAAGAACTAGTAAGAAGCAACGCGAAAGGGAGGAACTCTGAACCGCTACGAGAAAAAAACACAAGTACAAATTTACCTGTGTTACCTCCTACCTGTACTGTGCAAACTTATCGCTGCTATTATCTGGCAATTAAGGCTCTAAACGCAAGCGACTATGCCACTAAATGGTAAGTTACACTGGAAAAGAATCTACTTTTACTAACAGTCGAGAAAAATTTATATTAAAACAATTTAAAAGAAAAAAAAATTTTCCCTAAATTTTTAATCTCTGACAACAAACTCCGTCCCTAAAGTCAATTATTGAGATGAGACGTTGTTAACTTAATTTTTCAAAATCAGAACAATCCGTCTTTAGCTAAGCTCAACTCTTTTTGACTTCAAAAACCTTTGTGACTGTAAAACAATCCAATCCCAGCAACTCTTATAAAGAAAGCAATTGAATTATCTCCGCCAGAGGATAATAAAATAGCCAATATATTTGTTTGTCTGTACTTTCTACTGCTGTGGAGAGAAAACAACCTGTAAATATGCTGTGTGGACAACCCAAATACTTAAAGAACGTTTGTCTAGGGGTGTAATTATTTATTTATTTCCCTAATTCACAAAGACAAATCATTCACACTCTACCTAGTTAGACCCAAACTAAATCAGACTCAAAATATCTTTAACCCGGCTATGCGATTGCCTCAAATGTAGCTCAAGATCCCAGAACCAGCCCACAAATATGTGTGCATCAAATGTATCTCAAAATTATCCCAGACGAGCCGGCGAAATATTGTCGTAAATTTATTTTGAGAGAAAAGAGTCGTAGAAATAGTGGTCCGGTTTAGAGTGGAAAATGATGATGGAAAGCTCAGTGATAGAAAATGTAGAGATTTAATAGTTACTTCACAGCGTGCTGGAGGAGAGTAAAGACAGACTTATTTACGACAAATCGTGTCTCTCAATCTTCTCTTTCACTCTCCTGGTCAAACAATTATTTGCCAGTTTTCCAGACTCGCATCTGCGCGCACACCGATTCGGTGTTTTCAAACACACACACGACGTTGATACAAACTATATTAAACGAATAGGGGAAATGTTGGGCTTTGGGTATATCCAACACACAGAACTAAATGAGTTTAGGTGATTTTATTCACTTTAAACATCAATCACTAAAAATATCAGATATTACATAAATTATCATAAGTACACAAATGCAAATAACAAGTTTGGGAGGGGGTGAAGAAGATTGGTATCGACTAAGCCCTTCCCGCTCATTAGACAAAGACAAACCCAGTCCAGAGATAGATAATATCAGGAACACGGGTACGTTAACCTAACAGTAAAGTTAATTACTCTGAAAGAGGTGTTACCAAGTTAGGTATAAGTGATAGAAAAAAAAAACCTGTTCTTCCCCAGCTGTTCTTCCCTTTACTAAGCAAATGGAAAGGAGGTGGTTTTAAACAGAGTTAACAAATTATCAACTATCCCACTTAAAGGAACAATGTAGGGTATACAGAAAAGATATATGTTACCAGGTAAGCAAGTTAACAAAATGGTCACACAAAAGAATTAATTTCCTGTCATTCATACACGCGCTAGCAAAGGCCTTCACTCATCTTGCTCTCACTTACCGATTGTGAAAAAAATCTTGCACTCCATAGAATAACACAACAGCAGTTACACCTCAACTAAATGTATGAGTGTTTGTTCAAGTTCTAGCCCCAGATTATCGGTGTCGTGGAATATTCTAATCCACATATATAAATTATCAAGTAAATATAAAGCCTAATAAATACATATAATAAATAAAGGAAGAAGAATGGTAAAGAACAGTGCTGTCACAATGACTGTACTCGAAATCCCCTTGTTTTCTACTGCGTATGCAAATTGTAACGTTTCACGTTGATATTAAAGGCCTTCTGCAACATACACGCGTTTCCCAAACACACAATAAAATGTGCTGCCTTTCTAAGAAAAACCTTGAAATATGCAAGTTGACCTAAATTTTAAATTCCATTCATGTCTTTTTCTACACTATGTTACCAAGATCAAAAGACAGATGGACAAAAGGATAGCGAGAAGGGAGAGGCAGAAAGCCGAACACTAAACACGCGTCTCGCTATTAATGCCACCCCCAACCCGCGTCGCGCGATACACAATTACTACTATCACGCGTGTTAGGCTACAAGCACTAACTTTTCCGGACGGACAGTGATAAATACATTACCCATCCCAGAGTTAGGTTTATAAATCCTGAAAAACTCTTATTAGAAAAGATAACATTAGATGGGTTTACGGTTGAAAACATTACAGTACCCAGACAGCACATCTTCGAAACAGGAGGTAGAAGGAATTGCATATTTTGAACGCAGCCACGTAGCTCTTTTAAATTTGGATATTTGGGTTCCTTAGGGCTTGCTGACAAAGAATATGTAAAACGTTACGCAAATAGTCCAGGAATTAATAAATTATAACCAAAATAAAATAGTGGGGATGCCTGACAACATAAAATCATTTCTGCTCATAAAATTTTTTTTACGTATCTGTGTTTATTTCCATGAAATTGTGGTAAGCTTGAACCATTCAGTATCTTTTAATGAAAATTGAATGTAAATTGTTAATTTATGCCTGTATATATATGTGTAGTTCAGTGGCAAACAGGAGATAAAGCCTATAATGCTCCAGCCTGAACAGAGGGTGTCGGAGGGAAGTAAAACGGCATGGAATGGCCAAATAGTACACTGACACCTGGATGATTGATTAGACAGAAATAATGCTGGAAGTGCAGAGGCGTGGTAACCATTAAGGAGGTAAATACTGGTATAAAGTATTTCAGATGAAGCTGACAGTTGGCCTAACGCTCTGAACTCAATGTTTGTGTTGTATTGTGCTCAGTGTAGAACTAGAGTATCAATTAGTTATGAAGTAGAAGGTACATCCTTCTTGTTTTCAGGGACCGTGGTCTTGATGGTACTGAGCAGCACCTGGTCAGAGCTTTGCTGAATCCAGAGTCGGACAGCATACTCCTTGGTCTTTTTAGCTATCAGTGAGGTGTCTCCAGAGCCCAGGGGAGAATTCGAGCAGAGGAGTCCTTCCTGCCGCCATCACGCAAGATAAGCTGATTTGGCCAGCTGAGCTCAACATTATGTCCCCTCATCTTGAAATGACTTTGTAAAAATAACATTCAGAGGGGAATTTAATTGTCTTAATATCAGGAACTGAGAACATCTCCAATACTAGTCCCAAAAGACAAACTATTGAAGTCATGATGACAAATACCAACAGAGCTTGAACAAAACAAAAACCAGTATTACCTCATATTACTACTACACAACTGACACACATAGGATATTTTTAATAATATATGTCACTACAATATTCATATTGATAAAGTCTGTACATATACTTGTAATTAAAATTGATTGTGATTCCTGGTTCCTTTGTATTTGAATCAGGACACATATACCTTTATGATAACCATGAATACATATTGTTATTTGAAAAGTTATCAGTGACTCCTTAAGATATTCTCATAGAGTGTTATATGTATGTGAGTGTCACAGTGTTGTCAAGAGTAGTGGATTAAATTAAATTGTTTATCTGTCTGTTGTTGTGACTTACACTTCATCATACACATACCCTAGACACCTAACGTAGTCATCACACTATTCCAGAATAATTCTGACTGAGATATATAGATATGTGGTAGCAAGTAAGGTTATCTATAATACACTACTCTTAATAGATATAGATACCTTCACAGCTGATCTCAGTCAGTACACTAAGTCCCCTATAAATATTTATAACATCCCACTTCACCACAATCGGGTAGGCGGTCAGCACATAAAAGGGTCCCGTAATCGCTGGAAAATGAATCTGTAGTTGTGTCTCTTTTCTTAATAACAGTTTCTATGGGAGGGCACGGTCTCTGAAACCGGGGTGAGGATGGTGTGGTCTATTTGACTATGCCGCTGATAATAAAATTCTTACGCGTGCTGGTACACTTTATCCGTGAGGTATGGTTTAAGTCCAGTGAGAAAACTAGTCACATCACTGTTCAGGAAATTATGAATTATCTCTCTGTGTCAGTAAACTAACAAAGCTCGGGCCAGTGTTCATCTTCCCGTTACGACTTAAGTTGTTTGATGGTGCGTTAAATTTGTCTTTGGGTGTGCTTTCTTTGCTATAAGTTAGATAGCGGAATTCCAAACATAGAATCGCCTCAAAGATTAAAAATTTACACAGTCTCAACAAGTTCTACGTCAGGGGAACTCTACACACTGTTTATGCTTTGCCTTGCTTAGATTGATTTCTTTATTGCTTTCTTAATGCTGGGATCGCACAGGTTACGATCACTCTGTATGAAAGAAAAAAAAAAGACATGTAATATACCGAAAACAAATAACCTTCTAAAGCGCGATGAATTTCCCGTTAAGCCTATAATACACTCGAGTATTTAATTATGTATTTAATAAACACTGCGCGAATTCTAGTGGTTAAAAACCCACATCTATAAAACTAGGACTTAACTGAATTTATTAATTATAAATTCCTTCGCGACTTTAAAAGTTAATTTAAGCATCTATTATCTTTTGAAATAATATAATAGATAGATCATTATATTTAAAACTGGAACTCTTGAGATGGTTTAATTAAATAGATTTAAATTAACACAAAATCCCTTGAAATAGAATGACTAGACCACTGATCACTTTACACAATATATATTTTACCGCTTTGCACAGAATTAGAAATCACTGCAAATATATATAAAATCCAGGGGAAAATCTATAACAAGATTTCAATAAAGCTAGTGCTTCTGTAAAGGTCTGGCCAGCGAGTGATAACGTGTCTAGTTCTTCATGGTCTATTTAGCTAAAATGAAATGTAAGTTGAGTGGGACATGATAAACTTGACAACTTATTTGATCTCACGAACTTTTGGGGATCTGACCGCCAAATCAAGAGAAGAAGCCGCCCCCTGGTCTTCGTATCCGCTCGCTGCTGCCCGTTTCGCTTTCCCCCGTTCGCTCGGTTCCTCGATTGACACCGAGACGCGAAATTAGCGGCAAGCAACTGCGTCTCGTATCAGGGAAAACTACTGTCTATGATAGCGCCGATAGTCTCCCCTAAGATCCCTCGGTCTGTCTCTTTGATCTCGTCGCTGTATCCTACATGAGTCCCGGTGGAATGCGTTCTGGCAAACGAAAAGTTACAACAAATGTTCAGGGGTTCTAATGTTATGAAACGCCAAGGGTCCCTTTAAATCATCCATCATATCAGGGAAAATTCACTTGTCAAACTAGACGTACGTCACAGTCTGGTCTTCTTCTTGGTCGTTCTATCTCACATAACGACATCTATTTCTCCCATAGCGACATCTATTTCTCACATAACGACATCTATTTCTCACATAACGACATCTATTTCTCACATAACATCTATTTCTCACATAACGGCATCTATTTCTCACATAGCGACATCTATTTCTCACATAGCGACATCTATTTCTCACATTACTTACTTACTTAGTCGTTCCCCTTCTACCGTGAGGTGTAGAGGTTTGGAAGAGAGAGCGCCAGACTATCCCATCGGCTGTCTTCCTCCTGGCCTGGTTCCATTCTAGTCCTCGGTCCTTCAAAGATTGTCTAATGTTGTCCTCCCAGTGGACTCTGGGTCGTCCTCGGGGTCTGCATCCTTGGCTCTTTGTTTCCCATGCTTGTCATGGTATCCAATCTTATCCGATCTTCTCCAATTCTGCAGACATGGCCGAACCATCTTAATTGGGACTGTTCTACTTGGGTCTGCAGGGGTTAGGATTTAAGGCCTTGACGTATCGTCTGGTTGCGTACCATGTCTCTTCTTGTTACTTCAACCACCTTCCTCAGATACCTCATTTCTGAGGTTTGGATCTGGCTTTTATGGGTTGTAGTCATTGCCCATGACTCGCATCCATATGTCAAGACTGGGACATAGGTGGAGCGGTATACAGCCATCTTCGTTTTCTTACCAACCTCTCTCTTGCTGAGGAATCCTCGATTTATGGCCTGAAAAAGTCTCCCAGCTGCTGCTTTTCGAGTGGCCAACTCTTCTTTGATGCCTCCCTTTCGGTCTATAATATCTCCGAGGTATTTAAAGTGGTCGACCTGCTCCAGGACCTGTTCTCCCAGCTTAATCTGATGTCTTCTTTCTTCTCGTGATATCACCATGGATTTTGTTTTATAGCTGCTTATGACCATCCCTCTATTTCTCAGATAACGACATCTATTTCTCACATAACGACATCTATCTCTCTCGTAAAGTTGGCGATCTGTCTCAGCCTTCTTTCATCCTCAGTTTCTCCGTCACATGGATTGGTGACGGACAAGCTTCCATCTGCTCTTCTCGTGAAGCCGACAGTCTTGAAGGACATGTTCTATTGTTTGCTTGTCTTCGCCAGAGAGATGTATATCTGACCGTTTTCTGTTAAACATTTGTTGAGCATTTGTATGTCTACCGAATACGTATCAAATGTTGACACATCTATAAAAAAATTACGTATTATTGACACATCTACAAAACAGCTAACATATACTCACACATCCACATACCATTTAACAGACAATGACACATCTTCACAACATCCAACAAATATCAATACATCTAAACAACATTTAACAAATGGTGGCATATTTAAACAACATCGAAAAAAGGCACATCTACACAAACGGTATTAAACATATCTATACAGCATTCAACACATATTTACACACTTACATACACTAGTAAATAAAAACACATTTACACAAATCTAAAAGGCAAAGACAGATGTAAACAACATGAACACATAACGACACATTTACACAGCATGTAACAACGAATGACACACGTCCACAAACACGTGTAACAAATAGCTGCACGTGCACTGTCTCGTCTTTGTCCTGTAGCATAGGCTTCTATTGGATCGTTAGTTTTCATTCATGTGTTTTACACAATGAGGTTGCTAGCAAAACCGGCTCATGTACAACATGCCTGAGGGAAAAGCCCTTCTATTCTTTCTATGCCTCATTATAGACTCCAGGGAAATACAGGAGACGAAAAGTATAAAGAATGCATGAAAAAACATGAAGAAGATGGCACAAAACTAGAGGAATTGGCATGTATTTTGTGAAGACCTTTGCTCCATGGCGAACTGAAGGATACTGATGATGATTAGTATTCTTGCGTAAATGAATGCAATGTTTAAATTTCAACACAATGGACTTCCGTTTGAATGATACATTTTTATATCGTCCTGTGTGGTTAAGTTACAACCAGGGTCTGCTAGCAGACAGTGTTAAAATATCAATTGCGCGTTAAACTCAAGCAGTCATTCAATCATCCTAGACGTCGTTGGGCATTTTTGCGTCTGACTTAGGAAATATCAAACGCAGTGATTTATTTTTGGACTCTATTCGACTTCTTCTGCATTCAGCTTGCTAGTAATGCTAAATCTGCACATCTCTTGCTAGGACGGAGTCTAGAGTCTTTTCCAGGTGCAGGCAGCGTCCCCATAGATTCCGCGTCAGCTCCTCACACCCTGACCAGGTTTGACGTCATATTTCACTGTGGAATGGGCAGTTTTGTAGAATGTGTTCAAGGGCCTGTTACAACCATCCTATTTTTCAGCATAATTACAGCTGTGCTACATTTTTTCTGTACAGAATAATCTGTTTACTACATCTGCTTTCTTCCACGCTACCTCCAGGTCCAGCCACCATGTTGTCATGGAGTCAGCCTCATGGAGTTAAGTCTGATGCATACAATACAAAAAGAAACGGAAAAATACTTTCAAAGCTGATTGATTGACCTTTTGTTGATCACACCGCTGTGATGCACACAAACTGCTGTTCAGGCCTGTTAACAGTCAAGAACTCTACAATAAATTAGCGTTATTTGCGATATACCATCGACGAAATTCACGTGGAATAATATTCCATAGAACGCTAGATCTGGCAACCATGCGCAATAAACCATCTTAAAAAAAATAATTTGCACTTGTAAAGAATTAGCGTCTGCTTCTCCTCTTACGCCCCCGCTCCGTCTGTTTCTCCTATCTTCTGTTCTCCTCCATTCCTCATCTAGTATTGATCAGCAACCCTAGAAAGAGGCTGTTTAGTCGATTCTGTTATGTCAGAATCGATTTTGTAATGTCAATGCTCAGATTCGGTTGCTTAATTCGGTCGCATTTCGTATTGATTTTTGTGCTGGCAGTCGGTTGCGTCATTCGTGATGTGATCAATACACCAACATCAATAGACTATTTATTAGGTGCATATATACCACCATTTTATGACGGGGAGCGGCAAGGAACGAGAACAAAATAGTAACACTGAGACTAGGGTCTTTCATACTCCTTATTGTGTGGAATCTCTCATAATCTACAGTGACTTAAAACTTTCATATTCCTTATTGTGTGGAATCTCTCATAATCTATAGTGTCTTGAAACTTTCATACTCTATGTTGTCTTGGATACCTCCTACTCTCTACTCTTCATCTTTTTGTGTGTGGAAATCTCTCAGACTCTGGAATTGTTGTTGTTGTTGTTTAACTAGGGCTACTGAGCTTCTCGTTCTTTTGCAGCCAATATCAAGTTGAAGACTCCTTGGTATTATCTACACTGTAGATCTAGGCTTTTCCTGTAGCTTTTCCGCCATTCCTAAACGTGTGGAGTGGAAGTCATGGGCTCCAGTTTGTCCAGCTTGGCGTACATTTAAAGGATCATCACATCTGGTCCCAGGCTTGGAGTAAGAAGCGGGTGGAATACTGTGCATTACCCGCCATCCAAGGGGGCTCGCCAACTATGCAGAGGGTCTTGGCTCTTTTATGGAATTGTCACGTCCCACACAGCAGCCACTTCTCACCTCCACTTGCCTATCATTTGGTCCATAGTGACATCCTCCTGCATGCAGTCAACCAGATAAAGGCCAAGGTTACGTCTAGGGCTGAAGTGACACCTCTAAGCCTAGTGTGCCATGCTGGGTTCTCAAAGTTTCC
The DNA here is from genome assembly GCA_024509875.1 of Oreohelix idahoensis. Classification (NCBI taxonomy): domain Eukaryota; kingdom Metazoa; phylum Mollusca; class Gastropoda; order Stylommatophora; family Oreohelicidae; genus Oreohelix; species Oreohelix idahoensis. The sequence continues at coordinate 303,287 of JAMPIV010004491.1, forward strand.
CCACAGGGGGAATCCCTCGAAGTGTGTGGATGATTTCATGAGTCAATGAAGATGTAATTACCCTCGCAGACATATTCAATTTCAACATATGTATACTATAGCAATGAGTTTAGATGGTGGTCATATTAGAATGAATCTACATATGGCTGCATGCATCTGGAATCTCTTATACTCTGTATTGTTTGGAATCTCTCAAACTCTTTATTTGTTTGGAATATCTCATATTCTGCATTGTCTTGAATCTTTCAAATTCCATATTTTTTTGAATCTCTCAAACTCTAAATTGTCTCGAATCTTCCCTACTCTCTACTCCGTACTTGTCTGGAATATTTCATACTCTGTATTGCCTTGAATTTCTTATTTCCCCAACGTGTGAATTCTATCATTCACTGTATTTGTCTGTAATTTCTCATATTCTGTATAACTTGGAATCTTTCACAATCGCTATCGCTTGGGATCTGCCATACTCTCTATAACTTGATATCTGTCTTTTTTTGTATTGCATGGAATTATCTACACTCTGTATTGCTTGAAATCTTTCACACTCTGTATTGCTTGGAATTTGCCACACTGTATTGCTTGGAATTTTTCACATTCTGTATTGCTTGAAATCTTTCACACTCTGTATTGCTTGAAATCTTTCACACTCTGTATTGCTTGGAATTTTTCACACTCTGTATTGCTTGAAATCTTTTTCAAGATCTCTATTGCTTTGAATATGTCATACTCTGTATAACTTGGAAACCCATATTCTGTATTACCTGGAATGTCTCATACGTTGTGTTCCTTTTATACTTCTTATTGTTTCTGCCATCTCTTTTTTATATTTTACTAGCTGTAAGGACCCGGCGTTGCCCGGATTTTCCTAGTAACTGTTTAGGAAACTTATGAAAAGGCAAAATCAAATTATAATATTTTGATATTCGAGTGAAATTTAATTTTAATTTAAGTTAATTACTACCACTTTACGTGACCATCCTCGTGCCTTGTTTACAGTAATTGTAAATGCAAGCCGCACAAAATACTGTTATTCCTTATGGTTCTACCAGAAGAGTGATATCACTTTTGCTTTTCAATTTGCTTCCGAATTTTTCCAAAATACTCTTATTTCTTATGATGGAATCGCAAAAGCAATTTTATTCTGCTTCCAAGTGTTAGCAAGAAGCAAATTAATAAGACACATTTTCCCTTTCCAACCTGGCGCACCAAGAAAGAATAGTCCAACTCATCCTTTTTTAACGTTCTTACTACTGTTTTTCGTAGCACCTTCTTTTCAAACATACATACATTATTGCTTGTAAAAAAAAAAACATTATTATTTTCTGTCATACATACTTCAAATATAAAAGACACAGTGATTGTGTTGAGTTGTATTATTTAAACAGAAGTTTCTCATTTCGGTGAGACACGACCCATTCAACCGAGACACATGGATAACGCCTGTTATATTAGGACACATGTCTAAATAAAGATCTTTCGTTTTGGTGTATTGTTTAGCTTTGAGCTAGTTTATTTTATTAAGGGCCAAAAATAGAACTTAAATATTGCCTTACTTTGGCGAGGCGCACACTGTTTGAGACTGGCACATGTACAATTATAGAAGACCCTTCGGTTCAGCAATGTGATAAAGACCTTCTTTTTTTTACAAAAGATGTTGCAGTCTGTTTCAGTTAAGAAATTCTTAGTCTTCGAAATACTATGTAATATTTGGTAAATGAACAGAAACTGCTTTGTAAAATGTAATTAAATTTGATTTAATAAATAATAATAACTTTTAAATACTACATCAAAGTAATTTTTTTAATTTTCGCATAAAGCATTAGTGTCTGCTTAAATAATTTAAATTGCTATGTAAAATAAAGAAATCTAGAGTTGTAAATTACGAACTTTTAGTAATAATTTTACCATTTTGATTGTTCCCCTTGATTCATAATTTTACCATATGGATTGCTTCCCCTGAAAACATCGGTAGAAACATTATGTTACCTAGACATTTTCTAAATTTTTAGTACTAAGCGGGGACGAAAGTTTATTTTAAAAAAAATTATGAAGCACGTCAAAACGAATGAATGCATAAATCTTCTTTGTTAATCAAAATAAACATACATTCAAATGAATTGAATACATATTTGACAAAAAAGACACCAGCTTATTATTTTTTTTTTTTAACCAAAGCGGTAAAAACCAAATTATGTGACCTGGCAACCTGTGAAAAAATAATTTCCATTTAAACGGTCCTTCAACGATCATAGCTATCTGATAATTTTTTTTTCTCCAACAACTAAAGATTTTACTATAAAATAAGTTAATTGCAACGGCAAAAAAGCGACTATCGAGTGAATTTGGTTTTTACATATGTTGATACAGTTATTTAAACAACCAGACTAAATCCAGGCATTTTCTAAATTTTAATACTAAGCGGGGTCGCTTTATAAAAAAATTTCTGAAGCACCGACATACCATAAGTGAAAGTCTGCTTTTTCACTAAAAATTAACTTAAATTCAAACTTTGACCACGCATTTTAAAAATAATGTAAAAAAAATTATAATACCATGTACTATTTTCATTAAGATTAAACACGCACTGTAGATGTTCTTGCTCATAGAATGTTGTTGTTGTTTTGATGAGGTGATGGGTGGAGAGCGGGCACTTAACAGCTGACCGTTATTGCCTCCTCTCGTTCCATCTTGGTCTACCCTACCCTGTTCAACCTGAAATTTGGTTATAATTGGGGTATTTATTGTCATTTTATTGTTTAATTTTGTACTCAATTTAAATAGCTATTGTCTTTGCTCATAGAACATTCATTGGTTTTAATATATGTATCGACACAGCTCCGATGCAATTTGAATCCGCTTGGCCAAATCAGTGCCATTAAAATTACGTAGTTAAATAAAAATGAAATGCTTAAAAAACTGTTTTTTTGTCTTGGATTTCCTATTAAAGTAAAAATGTTTAGTTAAACATTTTTAATTATCTTGTAAAATATGCAAACGTATGGTCATTAATAACAAACATAAAATAATAGTTTTAACATTTGTGTTACGTCCCTTGATATTTATTGATTATGTATATATTTGATTATGGCCCCTGATAAATAAATGGCTTCCATTCATTTCTAACGAAAAACTTTAATTAATGATAATGTCATAATTACAATATTAAATGAGAAAATAACTGCATGGTGTACCCCGGCGGTAACTAAAGAGCCTGTCTGCCAAAATTCATCAAGAAATAATAAGGCATGCGGATTTGTATTGAGAACATACAAACATACTTTGCCTTTTATTTATATAGATTCCCTACAAAGCATAGGATCACAACTACAACTGGACTACTTGCAGAAAACGTGTGCCAGAGAATTTGCGCTTTGTAGCAATGTTTTACTGGAAGAGGTAGCTAGTCCCATATAAAATATTATTTTGACTTTCTTTACGACATGCTTGCTAAAGTGTGTTGTTTCTACTTTTCGCTGCCGGGATCCCACGGGCACCTTCCCTATATCCAGAAGACTTTTTTTTTCTTGGCTCTCAGCCTGTAATTCCTGTATCTTCCGTAATCCGCGTATTAACAATATTTTGATAATGTCGTTTTTCCCCAGTGTCTGCGTAATAAGATAATTTTGATGATATCTATTTTCCAGAGATTACAAAGTAAAATAATTTTGATAATGCCATATTTCGCCATACTCTGTGTATTAAAAGTATTTTGATAATATCACAAGTTCTCAATCATCAGTGAGGCAGAATAATTTTGATAATATATTATATTCCTATTCTCTATATATGGTAACATAATTTTGATTAAATGGTATGTCCCAATAATCTGTTTACAAATATAAAGTTAATAACTTCCTATTTTTCCAATGTTTATTTAGTAATCGAATTTATTGTCGAAAAATAATAAACAGGGAAGTCATTCATTCATTCCCAGTAGGTTGTCTGTCACTTTATTAATACATTTTTATTATTGTCGCATAGAGATTATGATCAATAAATTTTCTATATTTCCTTTCTTTTTCTACCCGTGTCCTCCACTTTATTATCGCTCTTTTATCCTTTTCCTGTGTTTTTCGCATTCGTACGTTTGCGACTATAAACATTACTATTTTCCCATTCAAACTTTCGCCTGTTTCTTTTCTCATTTAGAAACGCACACGCATGTTATTATATAACGTGTCAGTCGCTGCAGTCAGACGAGATGTGTGATTATGTTTCATACTCAGACATTGGAGCAGACTTTTGGTCTAGCATTTTCACCTGACACGAGCGTTTCTTCGGCGTGAGGTGTGAAATCCGACACCTGCACGGCGCAGAATGAGACAATTGTCTGGTATTTTCCTCTGTCACGGCACTCTCAGACAGTTTCGTAGCGTGAGGTGTCTAAGACGCGTTTGGCAGGTTATGTCCAGCGTCTAAGGTACGTAGGTGTTAGGAAAGGGGAGAGATCGGGTTTTTGGAAATAGTGGGATCTTTGTCTGGTTTGAGATATTAAAAAGAGTTTTAAACTTGATTTCACTCATTCTCCATTTGCAGTAGACGGGGTCACTTCGTTCTAGATACTTAAACTTATAAGTGAAACTCTTAGTTTCGATGTGATACCGTAGTTCTGTGTTGAGGTAATTATTATATTAAGTATCTAATATTTTGTGAGTGATTAAGTGTTGAATTGCCTATTTTTCACTAGTTCTTTTGTGCAGAGAGAATTAAAATATAGTCTGTATGATTTTCTAGTGACGTGTTTCAGTGGAAAGCAGAATAAATTATATTTCTAGTTTAAAATCATGCAGCTATAAATGAATATGATTTTACTGCTAAATAATCAGACGAGAATATAATTTAAAATAAACTTATAACTGAAATGCTACATCAGTGAGTATTGACGGTATACGTATGAATTCCTAATTCATGATGATTGATTTTATGAATATAACTTATTTCACGGGAAGTTTTAAATGATAAGTCAAGCTGTACGCTTGCAGTTTAAAATGTAAGTTATAACGAGTACATAGTATGTATAATTATTTTATATGTGTTTTTTCCTCTATTTAGTGAAGAAAACTGGGGTTAACCCAAACTTTGCCAGCGTTAAGTACAGAGTAAATATCTGTGAAGAACAAAAACATTCTGTCCTTAAAGACTTGGTCTATAACCTTTACAAGAACTTTACAGATTTTAAAGAAGTAACGGGCCCCTCGAGCCTGATTTGATTCTTCCAGAGAAAAACCTCAAGTACATTTTAGCCCGTGCGGCAAGTAACATATTAACGTCAGTAACATTCCGACGGAGTTTTGACTAGTGGTGTGGTGACCAAATATAGTCCTTTCCTGAAAGTAGACATCGACCTGACATTCCTCATTTCTAGAAACCTAAGCAATTTTGACACTGTGCTCGCTGTTAACGTACGTGCCTGGACAATTTTAATGTGACTTAAACAGATATCCTAAAAATAGTAGAACCAAGACAACGTTCCCTGAAGCAGTGAATTCAACCCGTCTTTTTGGAACTGGGGTTATCTTGGCCATGGCTACCATTGAAGATTCTGTATATGCATGTCCTAAAAATTATGTTTCCAGATGCTGCTACCAAAGCTGTAAGTATGCAAGAGAGCACGTGGCCACGGCTGAGTGAATAGAGTGAATGCAGGTCTGAATGTTTATTATTGTGGTATTTTTGGCACCCATTTTGCTGTCTTAACCTTCTTTATGCAAGATTTGGTTGCTAACAATATTTTCCCTTAGAATAGACCAGAGTATCATGTCTGTCCATACCTTAAAAGGGGGAAATGGTAGACTCAATCATATGTATCTGTGACTCTCTGGGGCTATCACTTTCTTCTAACGGGACTGTGAGCTATACATCGAGGGGGAAGGATCATACCAACGGGTCTATCATTCTTGTAGCATTCCTTGATTTTTTATGACTGTGTGTATATGTTTTCGATGTAATTTTATATGTTGTGACGTAAGTTTAATATGATAATTAAACTACAACTAAACTTATTTCAGTGTTGCGGTCAGTTCGGCCCCATAATATCTATATAACCATTGTTATAGGTTTCCCACGCCTGTACGTCTAACTGTCGTCTTATGTGTGTGTGTGTGTGTATGTGAGTGGAGATATATATATTTAATATATATGTGATTAGACTGTCTGACTCCTCTAAATCTGTCGTAGAAGATAGGTGAAAGAGAGAAGATTTTCTCGATTTCAGAGACAGCCTCTATCACATTCTACCACCTCACTCGTGGAAATCTGTTTCTATTATCATCTCTCACTGTGGCTATCACTCATTCTAATCTATTCAGAAGGGACCAACCCAAGTCTTAATTCCCCTATCAAAAATCTACGACAATTATTATTGTTTACAGTATCTAAACCAGGGTTTCTCAACCTGGGTTCCACGGAACCCTAGAGTTCCGGAAGAGATCGCTAGGGGGTTCCGCGCGAGATCGTTATAGTAAAATATAAATAACTAAATTTTATCTTTTTAACTTTGCGTGCTGGGCGACGTTAGCGCTTTCAGTGGTGGGCAGTGACCGAGTAGCCCCGTATGGGAGTACCAAACTAGGACCGTGTTTACTCTTGCACGTACCATATTTCATTAGTATCTTGTAGAGTAGAAATTTGTGATAAGACTTTTAGGTCTATTTGGATAAGTTTTAAAAAATCAAATAGGAAATTAAAGATAGGAAAAACTGAAGTTTCTTCTAGCTATACTATTGACTTGCATTAGAGGTGATATCCTCTGTGGGGAAGGCGAACCACAAAAGCAAACAAACAAACATGTTTTTTATGAAATAGTTATAATAGCGCCCTTCAGTCATAACTAACTATGGGAACGCGCACGTGATGTGATATACCTCAGCTGTCTTTTTTCCTGGTGTTCCTTTCGGCGTGTCCTTTTCTCTTCTGCTTGTTGTGAGAGCTTTATTCGCCAAATCAGAGGTGACGCCGTAGAGAGCATCACCACTTGGTGCGATCAACATCTTCATCCTCCCAGGTTACTGGATTTATGTCTAGTGCCCTCATGTCTCTTGCACACATCCGGGGCGAGAGCTTGAGCACAGTTATATGGAGATCAAGCTGTCAAACATTAACAGATATTCATTCATTCATTCATTTCCTTCTTGCTCCTTCTGAAGCATAGGTTCACCACTTTAGCTGGTCCCCTTGCAGGAAGCCTTCATCGAAGCCCGAGCTCATGAGTAGTGGTTAATGTATCAATTTATTTGACTTGGTGAACATGGACGACCACTTTAGCTGGTCCACCTTGCAGGAAGCCTTCATCGAAGCCCGAGCTCATGAGTAGTGGTTAATGTATCAATTTATTTGACTTGGTGAACATGGACGACCACTTTAGCTGGTCCACCTTGCAGGAAGCCTTCATCGAAGCCCGAGCTCATGAGTAGTGGTTAAAGGTAAAGGAACCCGTTACACGCCCATTGAGGCATATTGGGAATATGGTGTTAGGCCCATATTATCTTGACCGTCGGCACACGAGGGGTGATGTGGTCGGCATCACGCCGGCCGCCTTAACCTTCCCAGAGTAGCTCTGGTACCCATTTGGGGCTGGGTCGACCCAGGAGCCGTTTGTGGCCTAAAAATTTTTCCGCCTCATCTGGGGATCGAACCATAGACCACTGCGCTAGGAAGCCAGTGAGTGGTTAATGTATCAATGTATTTGACTTGGTGAACATGGACGATCACTTTAGCTGGTCCACCTTGCAGGAAGCCTTCATCGAAGCCCGAGCTCATGAGTAGTGGTTAATGTATCAATTTATTTGACTTGGTGAACATGGACGACCACTTTAGCTGGTCCACCTTGCAGGAAGCCTTCATCGAAGCCCGAGCTCATGAGTAGTGGTTAATGTATCAATTTATTTGACTTGGTGAACATGGACGACCACTTTAGCTGGTCCACCTTGCAGCAAGCCTTCATCGAAGCCCGAGCTCATGAGTAGTGGTTAATGTATCAATTTATTTGACTTGGTGAACATGGACTACCACTATAGCTGGTCCACCTTACAGGAAGCCTTCGCCAAAACTTTCACATCCTCTTGCAGTGATGTTTTCTGTACCAGAGCATTTTACATGATGAGATATATAATTTTATTAGCCAATACAAATGATAAAATTTGAAGCGTTTACCGTAAAAACCAATCACATGGTTTGGAAAGTGAGACAACAGCAGATCACGTGACATTGGTAACACTATGTAGACCGCAAACGTTATAAACGAAAAATCATTGAATGGATTGATAGCTTGACAATGCTGACACCAGTAGCCAGGTTAAACAGCCAGATTAAAAAGCCAGTTGGTTCATGTGAATGACTCATGCGACCTCTATTGTGAGGATGTTTTTGAAAATGGCCAACTTTACTCTGTTTTGTTGTCTCGCGTGTTCTACTGTAGTTCATGCCTTTATAGCGCTAATGGAATCTGTTGTGTGGCTTTCCCTGGATCAATGGATAGAGCACTTATCTTTAATTTTGACTGAAGGTTAGAAATTAGATCAGATGAAGTTGTAGCACTGAGGCTTCTACGGAGGATTGGTCGTCGTTTTATGCTACAAAAATAAAGAAACAAACAGTAAGAAAAATTAGATAAACGAAGTGTAGTCATACAAACATTCTTACATTCTTTTTCGTAGAAAAGAAGAACTGAAATTTATATGACACACACAAATACACACACACATATATATGCTTATTGGGGTGGATTTACTGCTGCCATTAGTTACTGAAGTCAATAGTCAGTTGTCTATGCTTGTGGTTATCTTGTCTTAGAGGGGTCAAGAGAGTGTTGTCTTTTATTTTAGTGCAGTCATAGTCCATTTACACTGTAGTCTTTATTTAATTGCGTCAATAAACTGTTGTCTTTAATAAGTGGGGTCAAGAGAATGTTGTCATTTGCAATTAAGATATTGTTATATTTATTCACGTGAAGTCAATAAACTGTTGTCTTTATTGAGTTAAGTCAATAAACTGTTGTCTTTATTCAGGGGAGTCAATATACTGTTGCCTTTATTCAGAGGAGTCTATAAACTGTTGTCTTTATTCTGTGAAGTCAATAAACTGTTGTCTTTATTCAGGGGAGTCAATAAACTGTTGTCTTTATTCAGGGGAGTCAATATACTGTTGCCTTTATTCAGAGGAGTCTATAAACTGTTGTCTTTATTCTGTGAAGTTAATAAACTGTTGTCTTTATTCAGGGGGGTCAATATACTGTTGCCTTTATTCAGAGGAGTCTATAAACTGTTGTCTTTATTCTGTGAAGTTAATAAACTGTTGTCTTTATTCAGTGAAGTCAATAAACTGTTGTCTTTATTCAGTGCTCAATAAACTGTTGTCTTTGTTCTGTGAAGTCAATAAACTGTTGTCTTTATTCAGTGGTCAATAAACTGTTGTCTTTATTCAGTGGTCAATAAACTGTTGTCTTTATTCAGTGAAGTTAATAAACTGTTGTCTTTATTCAGTGAAGTTAATAAACTGTTGTCACAAACATATTTAAAGAATGTGTGACTCCTATATACAGCTATTGGAATCCTCGCCGGTGCAATGGAGTTCGTGCGCTGTGCTGAGATCCTGCTTGTGTGATCCAATAGTGGAGATCCGAGATCTGATAGAGTTGTCCGTGTGCAATGAAGATGGTCCTTTAAACCAAACCAAACCAAACCAAACCAAATCACAGCAAAACAAACCAAACCAAATCACAGCATGATGGGCATACCTTTGGACATTATAAAGAGAAGAAGGAAAAGACGAAAAAGAAACAGATACAATCGAAAGAGAAGACAACGAAAGATAAGTAGACGATGGGGAAGAAGGAGAAGTAAAGTGTTATCATGTTGACACAACCTGAAACTTCTGACGTACAGAAGGCTTCTAACTGAAGTACATTTCTGTCTAGAATGTAACAAGCTTCTAACTGAAGTACATTTCTGTCTAGAATGTAACAAGCTTCTAACTGAAGTACATTTCTGTCTAGAATGTAACAGGCTTCTAACTGAAGTACATTTCTGTCTAGAATGTAACAAGCTTCTAAACGTACATTTCTGTCTAGAATGTAAACAGGCTTCTAACTGAAGTTACATTTCTGTCTAGAATGTAACAAGCTTCTAACTGAAGTTACATTTCTGTCTAGAAGTCAAAACAGGCTTCTAACTGAAGTCCCATTTCTGTCTAGAATGTAACAGGCTTCTAACTGAAGTACATTTCTGTCTCGAAATGTAACAGGCTTCTAACTGAAGTACATTTCTGTCTAGAATGTAACAGGCTTCTAACTGAAGTAATTTCTGTCTAGAATGTAACAATGCTTTCTAAACTGAAGTACATTTCTGTCTAGAATGTAACAAGCTTCTAAAGTACATTTCTGTCTATACAATGTAAACAGGCTTCTATCTGAAGTACATTTCTGTCTAGAAATGTAACAAGGCTTCTAACTGAAGTACATTTCTGTCTAGAATGTAACAGGCTTCTAACTGAAAACTGAAGTTACAGGCTTTCTGAAGTAATTTTGTCTAGAATGTAACAGGCTTCTAAACTGAAGTACATTTCTGTCTAGAAATGTAACAGGCTTCTAACTGAGAAGTACATTTCTGTCTAGAATGTAACAGCCTTCTAACTGAAGTACATTTCTGTCTAGAATGTAACAAGCTTCTAACTGAAGTACATTTCTGTCTAGAATGTAACAAGCTTCTATCTGAAGTACATTTCTGTCTACAATGTAACAGGCTTCTATCTGAAGTACATTTCTGTCTAGAATGTAACAGGCTTCTAACTGAAGTACATTTCTGTCTAGAATGTAACAGGCTTCTAACTGAAGTACATTTCTGTCTAGAATGTAACAAGCTTCTAACTGAAGTACATTTCTGTCTAGAATGTAACAGGCTTCTAACTGAAGTACATTTCTGTCTAGAATGTAACAGGCTTCTAACTGAAGTACATTTCTGTCTAGAATGTAACAGGCTTCTAACTGAAGTACATTTCTGTCTAGAATGTAACAAGCTTCTAACTGAAGTACATTTCTGTCTAGAATGTAACAAGCTTCTAACTGAAGTACATTTCTGTCTAGAATGTAACAAGCTTCTAACTGAAGTACATTTCTGTCTAGAATGTAACAAGCTTCTAACTGAAGTACATTTCTGTCTAGAATGTAACAAGCTTCTAACTGAAGTACATTTCTGTCTAGAATGTAACAAGCTTCTAACTGAAGTACATTTCTGTCTAGAATGTAACAAGCTTCTATCTGAAGTACATTTCTGTCTACAATGTAAACAAGCTTCTAATACTGAAGTACAAGCTTGTATTTCTGTCTAGAATGTAACAAGGCTTCTAACTGAAGTACATTTCTGTCTAGAATGTAACAAGCTTTCTACATTTCTGAAGTAAAACACTGAAGTACATTTTCTGTCTAGAATGTAACAAGCTTCATGAAGTACAGTTCTGTCTTGAATGTAACAAGCATCTAAACTGAAGTACATTTCTGTCTAGAATGTCTAACTGAAGTTCATTTCTGTCTAACAAGCTTAACTGAAATGAAGTACATTTCTGTCTAGAATGTAACAAGCTTCAACTGAAGTACATTTCTGTCTAGAATGTAACAAGCTGAAAGCATTTTTCTAACTGAAGTTACATTTCTGTCTAGAATGTAACAAGCTTCTAACTGAAGTACATTTCTGTCTAGAATGTAAACAAGCTTCTAACTGAAGTACATTTCTGTCTAGAATGTAACAAGCTTCTAACTGAAGTACATTTCTGTCTAGAATGTAGCTTCTAACTGAAGTACATTTCTGTCTAGAATGTAACAAGCTTCTAACTGAAGTACATTTCTGTCTAGAATGTAACAAGCTTCTAACTGAAGTACATTTCTGTCTAGAATGTAACAAGCTTCTAACTGAAGTACATTTCTGTCTAGAATGTAACAAGCTTCTAACTGAAGTACATTTTCTGTCTAGAATGTAACAAGCTTCTAACTGAAGTACATTTCTGTCTAGAATGTAACAAGCTTCTAACTGAAGTACATTTCTGTCTAGAATGTAACAAGCTTCTAACTGAAGTACATTTCTGTCTAGAATGTAACAAGCTTCTAACTGAAGTACATTTCTGTCTAGAATGTAACAAGCTTCTAACTGAAGTACATTTCTGTCTAGAATGTAACAAGCTTCTAACTGAAGTACATTTCTGTCTAGAATGTAACAAGCTTCTAACTGAAGTACATTTCTGTCTAGAATGTAACAAGCTTCTAACTGAAGTACATTTCTGTCTAGAATGTAACAAGCTTCTAACTGAAGTACATTTCTGTCTAGAATGTAACAAGCTTCTAACTGAAGTACATTTCTGTCTAGAATGTAACAAGCTTCTAACTGAAGTACATTTCTGTCTAGAATGTAACAAGCTTCTAACTGAAGTACATTTCTGTCTAGAATGTAACAAGCTTCTAACTGAAGTACATTTCTGTCTAGAATGTAACAAGCTTCTAACTGAAGTACATTTCTGTCTAGAATGTAACAAGCTTCTAACTGAAGTACATTTCTGTCTAGAATGTAACAAGCTTCTAACTGAAGTACATTTCTGTCTAGGAAAAAAATGTAAACAGCTTCTAACTGAAGTACATTTCTGTCTAGAATGTAACAAGCTTCTAACTGAAGTACATTTCTGTCTAGAATGTAACAAGCTTCTAACTGAAGTACATTTTTCTGTCTAGAATGTAACAAGCTTCTAACTGAAGTACATTTCTGTCTAGAATGTAACAAGCTTCTAACTGAAGTACATTTCTGTCTAGAATGTAACAAGCTTCTAACTGAAGTACATTTCTGTCTAGAATGTAACAAGCTTCTAACTGAAGTACATTTCTGTCTAGAATGTAACAAGCTTCTAACTGAAGTACATTTCTGTCTAGAATGTAACAAGCTTCTAACTGAAGTACATTTCTGTCTAGAATGTAACAAGCTTCTAACTGAAGTACATTTCTGTCTAGAATGTAAACAAGCTTCTAACTGAAGTACATTTCTGTCTAGAATGTAACAAGCTTCTACCTGAAGTACATTTCTCTCTAGAATGTAACAAGCTTCTAACTCAAGTACATTTCTGTCTAGAATGTAACAAGCCTCTAACTGCTTTCTGTCTAGAATGTAACAAGCTTCTAACTGAAGTACATTTCTGTCTAGAATGTAACAAGCTTCTAACTGAAGTACATTTCTGTCTAGAATGTAACAAGCTTCTAACTGAAGTACATTTCTGTCTAGAATGTAACAAGCTTCTAACTGAAGTACATTTCTGTCTAGAATGTAACAAGCTTCTAACTGAAGTACATTTCTGTCTAGAATGTAACAAGCTTCTAACTGAAGTACATTTCTGTCTAGAATGTAACAAGCTTCTAACTGAAGTACATTTCTGTCTAGAATGTAACAAGCTTCTAACTGAAGTACATTTCTGTCTAGAATGTAACAAGCTTCTAACTGAAGTACATTTCTGTCTAGAATGTAAACAGAATTGCGAACCCTCATTCTTCATAACTCACTTTGCCTCGAAATGAACGGCCAGGAATTACATCATACGGCCATGAATTACATCATACGGCCATGAATTACATCATACAAATTGGACTTTCTGAAACTTCATCAACACTGGCCTCTCTTATCTTCTGTCCAGAAGCGGAATCAGTTCCAGTTTTTCACTGACCTAGATTTCCGTGTTATCACCGATATCGTTATCATGACAAATGCCGTCTGGGTTAATGAAAGAACTTTGGTATGAACAATAATAAGAAGTCTATTTTGGCCGTTGTTGAAGAATAGGGGGATGGATGTCTGCTGGTGAGAGCTGTACGAAGGTCTCTATATTTGTCTCCGCATGCTAGCCACGATCTCAATTCTGCAACTCTACAGAACTTTTGTGCGAAGATAATCAAAATCTTCATTTTCATTTTTAAAAAACAACATAATCTTATGTGCTTCAGACTATTTTCACTCTAGTCCTGAAACTTGTATTTTAAAATAACGCGTCATGTACATGATGTTATTTCGGTTCTTATTTTAGTACATCACCTTGGATCAGTCTACCTTCTTTCATTTACGTTGATTCAACAATATCTTCTAAATTCCGCCCGTGTAATGTAGCTACGTCAGTTTAAACTTGTATTGAATGTGGATAGGTTTCCCTGAAATGTACACAATGTGTGACTACGTGTTATAAAAATTATGTATAGTGCGGCTTGGTGTCGTTTAAACCTGCGTACAGTTTGGCTACGTCTCCTAAATTTACATATAGAATATGGCTACTTCTCATGTTTATATGTATAAGTCTTGCTACGTCTCCCTTTTACCTGTGTAAAGTGGGGCTAAGCATCCTATCTACTTGTACAGAGTGGGTGCAATATATTTCAGTAGGAAAACAAAGCGTTGTGACTGATGTTCTGCTGACGTAGCTAAAGAACGATACATTGTATTTCCACTTGTAGCATCAGCTTGCATTCTTTCTCAAAGAACAGGAAGAAAACACAGCATCACAACTGGAAGCAAAGATAGAGGAAAAACGGTGATATCAAAACAAGACTACAAAAGGTAATAGAAGCTTTCATTGCATTGGGAAATACACGGAGATCAACAGCAATCCAGTCCAGCACAAAAATGAAAACCTTCAGTTCAAATATCAAGGTAGTCCTATTGTATTGTTCTGAAATATGGAAAGGGGCAAGCATGACAACAACAAAGTTACAGACTTTAATGGACGGAGGCAAGCACATAATAGAAGGTTCGAAATAATAGGACACGACCACTGATGCAGAAGTAATTGAAAGAACCAGACGAATAGAAGTGAATAATATGTGAGAGGCAATAGAGGAAGATCTCAAACATATGGAGAAAGGAACTGGAGATTGACATGAAAGCAATAAGGAGGACATAGAAAAAAGTTGATGGGATGACACAGGACAGGAATGTTTAGCTTGAATGGGCTGACGACTTATAAGTTCACAAAGAGCTGAGAAATTTATACATAAATGACAAGAACAAATCATATTTTGGGAAGAATTTACAAATAAATAAATAAAGATAATGAATGAAACTTGAGTGCTGTGAATAGTAAATAAACAATTTAAAAACAAATAAATACAGTAATGAATGAAACTTGAGTGCTGTGAATAGTAAATAAACAATTTAAAAACAAATAAATAAAGATAATGAACATTCACTCAGACATAAAGGAGAACACCAGACATCAGACAATAAAATATCAGTGATAGGCTTACCAGGAATCGAACCGAGGACCATCTAAACAGCACCATTGCCTTGCCGTGAAACTAAATTGTGAAAGGATGCACAGCCAATTTTGTACCCAAAAAAAAAGTGCATCATTGGCTGAGTTCATTCTCACAACCCCTACATAACTGTGGTATATAGAACCCGTGAACGACCCAGGCAATTTTAAAGACTCAATCACTGATATAACTTTCATATCAGCAAGTATAGACCAAATAAAGGCCAAAATACTTGTGTCCAGTAATGTGTAGTGTAGACAAACAACACAGAATAGACTGGCAAATTGAAGAATTTACAACAGGGCAACTGGAAAAAAGATACCAAAAAAGGTGGAAATCACTAGATAGTTATGAAGTCTGGTGATATCCATGTTGCTTTATGTATTATTTTATGTGGCCAGAGTTTGTTTAGAACTTTCACGTCTAATAAAAGTTGAACCATCGTTTAGCCGTCCAGAATGTAACTGTCATACGAACTGTTACTCTGGTTAACCAGAGGCCATGTTTCTTCAAACGTATGTTAAAACGTTCTACTTAACTTTGTCTCAGACGTTCCATTGTCAAGAAACTATATGTCACTCTCTTGGACAAGGCTACATCATAACTACCTGAAACTATAAAACTGCACAGTTCTGAATCATGCCCTGATATAATTAAGAGACAATAGTTTGCGAATGAAAGAGGCGTGCCTTATTGAAACAATGAAGTTTACATATTTCCAACTAGATGACCAATCCATTCTGGTTTGTGTCTCTCTACGTAACTGATGCGCTTTCCCCTCGCAGCACAGCTACTGGGTTCCAGGATAAAACTGGTATCATCACGCTCAGCTTTAAATGGGTATCTGGCTCTGCTCGTAAGTTATGTCAGGCAATGGCTGCGAGTAAAGAAACTTGTCACCCCACCTCATAAACTAATACGGCGTTGCCTCTAACACTTCATTCCCCTACGAAAGTATCTGCTGTGACACTACTTCTACCCTTACCTTACGTAATTGATGAATGGTGTTGGTTTTCTGTCATTTGAAAGGTCCGTGACACAAATATATTGTACCAGTATTTACGTCTTTTTTTATGAGTTGCGACTAAACATGATGGTAACAAAAACCATAATTGATTGTACTCTTCATAACAAACAAATTTAACCCCTAGGCCAGAACACTCTAGTGAGATTTAAGAGTTTCTTTCTAAATGTTATATTCCAGTAACATATTTTCCCACTTTTCTTCTTAACACATGTTCAACATATTGATCTCAGAGCACCGAGTCGCCATTTTCTTCAAAACACGCCACCTCCGGTTTGGCATGCGCACAGATCTCTGTCCCACGGGGTGGTTAACTTCCGTTTCCTCTGGTCTCAACGATGGCTTGTCAACAAAACAGGGGGAAAAAGGAAATAGTAAAGCCAGACTGTTGACAGAATAATTGTGTTGTTCCAGAACACTTTTATTTCCTTCACTGGCTTTTTAATGAGGGATTCTAGAACGATGTCTGAAGCACCGGCTGGTTGAAAATTTAAAATTCGAACCATGAAACAGAACAAATTGGACGAAAATTGAAACCTTCCTCGGGTTGGAAAGCTTTCTTTTCCAGTTTGTAAACGGCCTGATAACTTTTTATTTTCCCAGTTTGTCTTCGACACCTGCATCGAAAATGGAAACACTATACTAATGTTGCTTCCTTGATGGTTTTTTTTCTTTTCATAATCATTAGAAGTCATCGCTTCACAGGCAAAAAGACAAAACAATAAAAAAATAATAATAACCCGTCCAGGACGGTTTTATCTCCTTCTCCTCCTTTTCTTCTGCTTCTTTTTCTTCTGTTTCTTTTTCTTCCTTTTTTCTTCTTCTTTTTATACTTCTCCCTCTTCTTTTTCTTCTACTTCTTCTTCGTCTTCTTCTTCTTTTTCTTCATCTTCTCTCTCTAATTTCCTTCTTTTTCGTCTTTTTCCTATCCTGCTTCTGTTTTTCGTATTTTTTTGTGTTTTGTTTCTTAATCGTCTTTTTATTTTCTTCCTTCTTATTTTCTATTTTTCTACATTTTATCTTGTTGTTCTTCTTCTTTTTCCTCACCGTTTTCTTTCTCTCCGTCTTCTTTTCTTTCCGTCTCTCATTTTTCGTATTCTCGTTCCAGTGTTTTCGTCCTTTATTCTTCTTCTTGTCATAGTCTACTTCTCCGTCACCATCTCTGTTTTCTCTTACTTTTTCTTATACTTTTCCTTTTACATTTCCTTCTCTATCTACTTCTCCTTTCTCTACTTCTCTCCTTACACATACCTCTTCTTTTATTTCCTTCGTCTTCAACTTCTTCTCGTTATTTTACTTCTTCTTCCTCAGCTGATTTTTTTTTCTTTTTGCTTCTTCATCTAGTCTTCTTCTGCTGCTTCTAATTTTTCTTCCTCTATTTCTTCCTCTTCTTCTTATGCTTCATCTTAATAAGTGTTCGGTTGAGTGTGTTAGTAGCTCAGAGCTTGAAAAGGTGTGAGGGAAGCGAAAAGTAAACGGCTAAACTCAACCTGAAAAAATGAATATTTGATGCCGGGTAGGCGGTGGAGAGGTGAGACAGGTAAATGGTAAACGAGCGTGTTTGCAGACAGGTGACTATCGATTCCTACCTTTTCCAAAATGTCCACACGAACGTAACGACGCGTAGAGTCAATACTGCTCCCGAGCGAGCACAATACAGATCTTTTCCACGTCTGCCATTGTTTGATCTGCCCCTGTTTTGAGTTGCTTGCCCAGGCTGGGAGTTACTGCAGTTACCATGGAAGATGTCTGGTGTGTGTTGTTTTGTCTTGATAAATCGTTATGTGGTAGGCCTTCATCGTAGGCTTGAAGCCTTAGGCAGAGACATAAACAGACATATAGTAAAGAAATAATAGGTCTAATGCACCATCAGGCATGGTTTTACAGAAGAATTTTAAGAATAGGATTACCATGGACAGCTTGAACACGAGTAATGAGGATGACCTAAATGAAGTCAGCGTGGAGAGAGAGCATATTATTCGTATCGGGTGAATGTTCTCGTCATGCAGGGGTATGCGGCAATAAAAGAACTGATAGACTTGCTTCAAGAGCACCTATAGTAGGTGCTTTGGACATTGATAAGGAAGAGATACTGAGGACAATTAATGATCGTCTAGTAGAAGATGACACTGCCATCGATGAACCATGAAGGCTAATATTGCTGAAGTTTGGCATTAGGCGTAAGACCTGCAGGGATGAACGTATGAGAGGATGCATCCGGTGTATATACAACCAGCGCGCAACAGGAACGGTTAGCATTCATACCCTTCGACGTTTGCTGGGTGAGATTGAGCACCTATGTGTTTGCCCGTAGTGTAATGCTGTGGATTCTGAACAACAATAACAGTAACAATTGGATGGAAACAATCCACTTTCATTGGACATTGTTCAGAGAACAGAAAAGCTGGAGCGAATTTTGTCAACAAGAAACAATGAAGGACAAACGAGAGAAGGTGCTGGACAATTTGACACTGCGGCATGAAGGAAGTCAACTAGTGAATTGATCAACAACAATGAGTAGAGAAGCTGGCGAAGAGACATTATGACCTCCACAACTTGCTTGCTGCATGAAGGAAAAAACGGAAGTGCATATTTGTTGTGTGTTTCCGCTCACAATCTCGTCTGCTGATAAAACAGATTGACGACTGAGATTTCCCCAATAGCTTTGCACCTGCCTCCTTGTTCTGGAATCCACCGGGTAACAGAGAGAAAAAGTTAAGTAATTATTATTATTAATATTCGTGTATATGATGCTTAACAAGCATTAACAACTCTGCTGAGAATCAATTCGGTCAACATTTTTATCTCCTGGGCTTTGCACTTTTTTCTCTCCATCTTGCTAGCTCATTTGTCAAGTGAATATTAAAAGTACTGATGAAGACAGGACAACAACGAATAAAGGAATAACCTGTCAGATAAGGTTGTCAAATCACGCTCCAGCAGGCGCTCGTGGCAGAAGACAAAGACAAGCACGTGCCGTACAACAAAAGCGCATGTTGTATGAAGCCTTTTTTGTGCTTTACTTGACGTCTGACGCGCACGCGAGGCAGCCATATTTGTCACGGTGGTTGATATGTGTGAATCTGATAGCCCACAGCTAATGCAACATTCGGTTATTTGCAATTTTCTTACAATAATTAGCTTTAATACTGCATTTTGTTTGGTTCTGTGGACGTTTTTTAATTGCGCATTTCTTTATAATATTCATTACATAATTTTCTATTAAACGAGTATATTGCTTATTAATACTTAATACTTCTCCCTACTTGTTTACTGTTTATGTTCTTGGTTTTCAAACTGCAAATGTTTTTTTTTTTAAATTTAAATTCATCCTCGCCTTCCCAAACTCGTAATTTTTTTTTTTTTTACTGTGGACAGAAATATAAATTCTTCATAGAAAAGTACAGAAACAAAACTATTTAGCGACTTCATCATCATCATCAACAACATCATCATCATCATCAGCATCATTATCAGCATCATTATCATTATCATCATCAGCAGCACTGGCATCATCATTATTATCATCATCCTCATCACCATCATCATCATTACCCTTCTACTCCCCATAGATCATAAGCCTACAACAAAGTCATGCCATGTCATCGTGTCCCTTGCAATCAGTTCAGTGTTTTTCCATGACGTCCTCACCCCTTTTCACTTCTGTCTTCATTTCTCTACTCCATGTGTTTTTTTTAAAAATCCCCTCTACCTCTCTTACCTCGAGGATTCCAGAACAAGAACTGGCTTGTAATGCAATCAACATGTTTCCGCATTGTGTGCCCTGTCCATCTCCAGTGTCTTCTTCACATCTTTTGTTCCACTAGCACATGTCTGGTTAGTGTCATCAGTTTCCCATCAGTGATCTTGTCACAGCACTTCAATCCTTCTATTGATCTTGTCACACCACTTCAATCCTTCTATTATAGAAAAGAACTCATGAAGGTAGGTAGCGTCTTGGTTGCTGTTTTTGTTGATCTGCACGATATCAATGTCTAAGTTAACAAAAAACAAAAAAAAACTCACATCTCGGAAACGGCAACAAATGAACAAACTTTCCTGCAGGATGAACATCCTGAGTCTGAAGCTTGCATGACTGCCAGTGATGAAAGCCGAAAGGAAGCCACTGACACGAAAACGGACGATCAAACCAGAGTTGGGACACTGCACGAGGGGTAGCCACCGATTGAGCGAAGTGCAGACTTTTGCTGCCCTACAATACGCCTTGGAGCGCGATAGCCCCTGACAGCTTTGTCAGTCAGGGGTTACCTGACTGCTTTGTCAGTCAGGGGTTACCTGACTGCTTTGTCAGTCAGGGGTTAAAGATAAAAAGAGGAAGAACACTGTTTCAGGCGTTGTAAACTGGTTGAAGTAGATGTTGAAGTGATGTAAGTTTTATATGCATCAATTAAGTTTGTTTTATATCGTGCAATTTTCAGACGTGAGAAATCAGTCTGTAGTTAAATGGGCGCATCTGACATGATTTAGGAGAGTAATGTACCATATAGAGCGTCGATTGACATAGTGGTTAAACTGTGTTCTTCTTGCGGTACAGTTACCGCGTTCCAAGATCGAAACCTGCTAACGTCACGCTCAATTCTACCATGTGTAAATGGTTACCTGACTCTGCTATTGAGTTAGGAAGGCAAAGCAGCGAGCAATGCAACTAGTCTCCCCGCCTAAATAAAGGCAGGCCTAAAATAGTGAAGTATCTAACCATTCACTTTCCTGTGGAATTTTCTGGTGTAGGACTACCTTCATTTTTTTTTTAAACATGCCATAGAACTATGTTGTCCTCGTCTTATATGTATAATGCGAGTTTGAAAATTTAAAAACAAAAATAAAAACATTCTTAAACACAAGGTGGGAAGCAACATCCTACATGTTGCCAGTTTTTGAAAGAATGATCGCGTGTTAACCAAAACTCACGGGAACTTAAGCCTATCTGGCTCGTGCCTGACATTTCCGTTTAGCTCTACCTTAGGACATGAAGTGACAGAAGGTAGGCCAATGTGACGTGACATTTTCAAACGAAACTGGCTACACCAACCTGACTGAACAGGTGTCACATAATCGCCAGAACACGCGCTTCATTTCTGATTAAGGTGGACAGGTTTTCAAATTTACGGTACGGAAAAAGTAGGACTTTTACACCTGAACTTCCACGCTGACAACAAGCAAAGACAAAAGCGTATTAGGTGTCTGCATTTATTATTATTTCCTAATACATTAAGAAACATAAAATAAATCTTCTATATACTCTACTGCATAGAATTAAAGTTGGTGCCAGTTATTATTATTATTAATTCGGGGGTCGGAGTAGCCAAGTTTTTGGCGTCAGCCTCTAATTATAAAGGAACCGGGATCGGTTCCCAGTACAGGGAATATATTTGATTTTTTTTTTTTAACCCAGTGGATCCTAATGATGTCATAATACCCCCTGGTCTGCTGGGTAATGGGATCGGATACCTAGCCTTTTCGGATAAGGGCGAAAAGATAGGAAGTCATGTGTGCAAGTAGCGCACTTTAAAAATCTCTCAGCAGTTGGAAATCGCAAAGAGTTGACCGACCATACGGCCTCTGCTTTGGCAAAATTTACAAAATTAGGAAAATCTACCCACCACAGAAATATTTATGGAATGTGTGATTCCTGTATACACACATTGGGATTCTCGCCGGTGCTACGGGGTGTGCACTGTGCTGAGATCCTTCTTGTGTGATCTAAGGGAGGAGAACGGAGCACTGATGGAGTTGTCCGTGTGCAATGAAGATGGCCCTAACAACTGAACCAATCGGCAATTCTTCAAATGGTTCACACAAACAATAAGTAAAATCACACAAAAACACAAATATCAATTTATGAACTGAATGGTGTCTCCAGAAAGTCTTTGATTAATGTTGCCAGGTTTGTGTTTGTTGTATATCTCGTCCACTGCCATTAAAAGTTCCATAGATCTTCTCTGGTAGTTCTGGTAACCTGTATGATCTTGTCCCGTTTAATTTAACAGGGTCTCTGATCACACGAAGAGGAAAAAGTCAATTGATCCCTAAGGCATGTCGTATAAGGCGATTACTACAATGTTGTGCACGAGGCTAGCAACCTCATCATGTAAAACAAATTGTTACAGAAATTACTGCCTCAAGAGCACATGGATTCTTTGGTGATTTTCGTCTGTATCCAATAATTTCAGCCGCTCTTTCATGACTATTTTTTTTCCCTCGCGTCCCACATTCCCATGATCTCGTCGCAAGGTGATAAAGGTAATTAGTCTTATTTCATTCTGATGAGACGCCGAATACCTTTCACTGAATCAACTGTCCAAATCCTTTTATATGATCAGGTGTCGGAACACTTTCAATTGTTAATGCTCTTGCTCGATATTTATCTCATACTAAACGTCACTCAATTATTATATCTTACCTTATTATTTCCGATGTATTTATCTCCCTGTACTACGTGTAGCCACCCGTGTGTTACCGGGGCCCGATAGCAAAGAATAGTTTATGTCGTAAAAAGCGACTAAACGTATGGGCATTGGGGCTCCGTAAAAAAAACTTTGCACAGTGGGCTGATCACCTGCTTGCCAACCAATCTGATTACGGAAACAATGATAGATTGTTTGGTCTGTTTTTGTTCCACAAAGACGCCACTAGGCGTGGTGGAAACAGCGATAGATTGATCAATTTGTTGTTGCCCTAAGACGCCACTAGGCGTACTGGCCACATACTGCTTTGCCGGTTGATGGCTAAGGATGGAAGAAGAAGAAGAAGACTACGTGTAGCCTTGTATAAAATAAACGAGAGTTTTCCTACTGTTCACTTTAAATACATAAAAAAATACTTAGCAGAATTTTGCAGGGGCTACAATTAGGGAAGGGGAAGAAATGTATCATTTTAACATTTATTAGTGTGTACCGGAATTAACACAAATTCACATAATACGATAGGTAGCCGGCATTATGGCTTGCCCTGTGGAATTTAAAGGTGTAAAATTGTGAGGTTGATTCTAGTCCGCGTGCATTGAAAAAAAACATTGAGAAAAATATATAATATTTATGAACAGTATGCATGTTTCATGATGTTGTTAGGAGGGTTAATGCAGTTGTCCAAACACTGAATTGTGTGTGGGTGTACGCATGTCAGACGAGGCGACTAGCATGAGGCTGGACTTGGGGCTGGCAACCTAATCATGTAAAACAAATAGTCACAGAAATAAACGCTGCAGGAGGATGTGAATTCTTGGTGCATGCTTCCTGTGAGATCAGCTACAGTTGTTACTACATGCTCCGTAAGAAGCGCAAATGAAAATGATGATGATATATGTATGGAGAGAAAGAGGTAAGATGAAAAGAGGAACAGAGTATATGCCGATTTTATGTTTTGGAGTGTTTCTTACTCCTTTAACTAGAAAGCCCTAAAATAATTTTGTTTCGTATCCCGCGGAGCCCCTGCTTTTCAAAACTTTCTACAGATCAGCGATTCTCAAACTTGTAACTGTGCAGAAAGCCCTAAAATATTTGTTCACATCCCGCTGAATCTCTGCCTTTGACTAATTCTACAGGTCAGAAAATAAATGTTATTGGGGATCACTACTCATTGACTACTAAATTATTGTCAAGAAATGTATTTGTAAAGGACTTTTAAAGCTTGTCCTTGTATTAATCTATAAACTTTTTCTAAAAATAAATATCACATTAAGATAACAATTTACTTAAATATTAAAATAGAATTTGAATTCAGGATCCGTATCTAGGTTCATTTTGACACTTCGGTCTGTTTGATTTCGGGCAGATGTTGAATTCTTGACCGAATATTTGACAAACTCATTCTGAGCTCTTCATCCAAAAACAATACATTAATTATGTATTAGCTTATCCCTGCATTGCACGTCTGTCAGACTTGAAAAAGCTGACTCATGCTGGTAGAAAGTATTCCCAACTGTTGTAGAAATAATTACTGCGATGTTTTCATGGATAATTTGAATGTGTTGCTTTTGTTAAATATAATTTTTTCTTCATTTTTTTTCAGAGTAGAACCTCTGATAATATTCTGTAGACACCCACTTTCTGATTGGAAAGCACTGGGCAAAGTACTCTAATTTGAGTGGTGAACAGTTTAAAAAAATTCTTCTTTGATCAGGGTAAAATGTTCAGCGATGCATGCCAGTTTCTAGTGCTCCACTCAGTAATTAGTCACTGAAAGTATTACAGCACCATTCTCTCGCACACCATCCACAAAGAGAGTTTTTCCACACGAAATCGATGATCCAAGCAAATATTTCATTTGGCCAACAATGCAGGAAACAAAGACTCCGTCCTATTTGCACTCACTGGCCCACTCCTACCTCTTCAAGTACCATCTGGCAACCCTCGCTGTTTTATTTGTCACGATGGTATATTGGCTACAAATTTTGGTCAAACCATGATCGATATTTTTAGAACAGTCTCTGACTTGACTTGTGCCCTAACACCTGGTTATTGGGGCACCACAAACGATGAACGCCATATTTGTCCCATGTCGTTTCCGGGGGTCTCCGTGGAGACAAAGAAAGAACTTAACCACTGCTCCCTCAGACATGTCGTTGGAGGCGGACTGATAAGTTTGGCTTGGGGCCGACAACCTCATCATGTAAAACAAATGACTCCATAAACATAAACCACAGCTGTAGGAGCGCATAAATGTTTTGGTGCAGCCTTTTTGCAAGGAATCCAGCTACCATGCTCCACAGGAAGCAAAGAACAGGAAATGATACTGACTCTTGTCTGTGAATTGTTGGTCTGGATCGTTCCACGATATGAAGATTTGTCCATTCCTTTCAGTTGTCAGTACATATTTTTTGTTCTGTTCGCTCTGTTGTCTTGTGCCTTATAAGTTTGCCTAGAAGGAAGATCTTTGGTGGCCCACGTGATTTTAAAATATGGACATACAGTGACAAATCTCTCGTCATCTTTTTTTTTTTTTTTTTTTGGGGGGGGGGGGGGGGGGGGGGAGGGTAGATTTGCCTCGTTTTGGCGAAGCACGCTCCGTTCCACCTAGGCACACGGTCTGTTGGTTATATTACAGAAGACGACAAATTACAAAAGAATTTACGGTCTGGACTGTCTAGTTTTAGTCTTGTTACTGTGGTTACGACTTCAAATTGCCCTGCAGCACGTCTATCTATACTTCTAAGAGCACTGTCCAGTATAGACTATGCTAGTGACTGTGGAAGTTTCTCGAGATACGTTGAAAAGGGGACCCGACAGTGACGCTAGGAATAATAACTCTGTAATCTACCATTCCTGTCGTAAATTGGTACTAAGGAGGGTTGGGCATCGGACCAGCTACTTCTTCTGTCGAAAATTTAAGCGGCCAAAATAAACGTCAACAAACAATTTGAGCAAGTAAACTAAAATCAGGAAGACTTTGCATGTGCTTGCTGAAGGCCTATGCTCCTTGTGGAGCTAAAGGGTATTGATTGATTGATTGATGGATATTCAATCCAGAAAATAAGACTATGTTCGTTCTGCACTTTAAACACACCAGATGGAACATAGCACAACGACTTATGACAACAACAACAAGGATAAGAAGTAATTATAAAATTGTCTCCGTTCATATTTTTTTAAGAATTTAGCTATATATATATATACACACAAGCATATATGTATACAAGGCAATGACGAGCCTGTACACAGTTTAATACGACCAAAACGAATGAATGATGCCAAACTTTAAAAAAAAACATAATGCCAAAGAAGTACACAGACCTTTATGAATGGGTCTTTGCGTATAACCGAGGTATTAACACGTGACGACAACCTGACTAATGTGGAACTGATGCAAAGATTCAAGAAAACACAAGTGGAACAGGAGGAGACAAGAAAATGTGACGTTGGATTGGACACACACATTTTTAAAAACCCCAGCTGATAGGATTACACGACAATCTCTGTTCTCAAATCCCCAGAATAAAAATAAATATAGAGAGAGGTCAATCAAAGTTCCCCATCCCCTTCCTCATTCAACCTCATCAACAACAAAACTTCGAGTACTTAGAAAAGAACTCAGGAGACAGACATGAAGGAGATGAAAAAGGCATGAAAAACAAAAAAACCTTACAGTGCTCGCACAGAGTAGAAAGACTGCATGTTTTTGTGCATCACGAGCAGCTAGAAAGTATTGATCATGGTCAAAGCAACGTTCGGAGAGCGTCGTGAGTCATAAATCAGTTTGAAGCCAGAAGTCAGAGTCAGGGAAGCGCCGTTATAATACCCTACGAAAGAGATATTTTTCGACGCATTAGAAATTTTTAACAGCCATCCAACGACCTCAGTAAAATGCTCCAACAA
Source organism: Oreohelix idahoensis (assembly GCA_024509875.1). Classification (NCBI taxonomy): domain Eukaryota; kingdom Metazoa; phylum Mollusca; class Gastropoda; order Stylommatophora; family Oreohelicidae; genus Oreohelix; species Oreohelix idahoensis. Next base: position 329,904 of record JAMPIV010004491.1, read on the forward strand.
GCAATTACTTCTGGTGATCCGCAACGCCATACGCTATTTGACGCGGGCCTAGATTTGTGACGTCAATACGACCGACAAGGAAAATTTTGACGCATTTTCTCTGTCTTAGACCTAACTTCTAATTTGCTTACATGGTGACGTCACTAATCTAGGGGTGGGGAGGTGTATTTGGTTGAGACAAAAACTGTCCATACATCTTGTTCTTAACATTTTTCCATATCTCTTCTTTTGTCTGTCTTCCCTTGTGCAGGTATGCCTTAAGTATTCGTCGCCACGCCACACCTATCCATATCCATGATCCTTCGTGACAAACCATATCTGCGGATGTTTTGTTGGCGTAAGGCTTTTCTAGGATAGGGTAACCGAACCCATGCCCAACAAACCTTAGTGGCCTTCTGCGACAAGCCTGGACGGTTAAGGTGTTAATATTCTTTGCTCCCCTTTGTCGGCCCCCTTCAACACACGAACGATTAAACAATGTGTGGTGAACTTCTAAATACAATATCTAAATCAGAATATAACAGTATAGTGCATAAAGTCAAAGATAGGATAGTACTACAAATTTTCATTGTTGGCGTCGCCTACGCCTTCAGCTTATTAATTGATAACGCCTTAGCCGAACCAAAAAGGGTACCCAATTTTTCAAATTCGTCCTTGAGACAAACGTAACACTTTCCTAGGTCAACTAAGTATTTGCCTAAATACATTGTAGAAGGGAGAGGGGACGGATAGATAACCAACGCAAATCACGTCTCACATTTGTTTCTAAAAATAAAACTACTTGCTAGTGTTGCCCTTAGGCGGTTTTAAAAAATACGATGTAACGTGAGAAAAAAGTGGACACTACGGTCATGAAAACACGCTTAGCTCTTATTGCGAATGACATAAACTCTCGTAATTAGCTTGAAAGTACATGAGAAAAGAATTGAACAGGAGGTAGTTTAAAAATCAACAACTAACATGGAAAAAAAATATGGAATATTGAACCAAGCCACGTAGCCCCATAAAAATCATATATTCGTGTACCTGTGGCCTTGCTGACTAAGAATATGTTATCAATTACATAAATAGTCCATTAGATAATCAAATATTGGGGATAATACATAGAGAATCGGAGATACTGTCAGGTCAAGTCATGTCTGCTTAGATTGGATAGCATATTTTTTTGGGAAAAAATTAGGTGAGAGAAAGGCTAAGATAGTACGATGAAAGGGATTGGATGGAATTTGAAGGAAGCCGTAATATTATTGGCTGACCTAAATATACAAATCTAGTTGGTAATAGTAACGCATAGGGTTTGAGATAATTTAAAAAAAAAAAAGAATTCATTCAAAAAAAAAAGAGATGCTTGGTCTCATTGGCCAAAGCTTTTTAACATGATAGGAACAGTAGGATGCTCGCTGCCATTTTTCCAAAATATTCAGTGGAGCAAGAAGCGATGAGCAGACTTGTGCTTTTTTTAATAATACTACCATCAGAAAGCAACCTGAACAGAGGCAGTGACGAAAGTGTGCTATAATCGATTGCCTAATTCATCGTTACTTGTTTATATTTCCTTGATATGTGGTAAGATTGATTTTATTGACTTTTCATTAAACAAGGGTTTGTGTGTAAGAAAAGGCCATGAAAAAAGATTGTAATTAAATGGTTCCATAGCAGACTTAGGCATGGCATAGATGTTGATCCATCATATAGGGGACTATCTAGAAGTTTAAAACTACAGGACTATATATATGATGGTCATACAGGAACATTACACCTATCTTATTGCATGGAAAAGATTATTGCAGGAATGACAGAGGCGTAGCATCCATTAAAGAAGAGAAAAAGAAAACTGGTAAAATTTGTTCCATCAAACTAAAGTGGAGAAGCAGGGTTGTCAGAGAGAGCTGACCATGTTCTTTTGTATTGACTATATGTTTACATGTAAATTAGGAGGAATTAGTTTGATATTAAGACAGAACCATAACTTGCATCGACAGGGGTTCCTGCTGGCACTTGTCTGGTGCTAGTACTCGATCAGTGAAGAAGTCTGCAAGATTTCAAAGAGTCTCTGGCACCTACTTGTATTAACGAAGTCAAGACCAGAGGAGACTGAAGTGTTTGGCCAAACCGACTACAACTGCTGCTTATTCCAGGAACCAGATAAGTGCTATATCTGGCCTGGGACAAATTATCACTAATAGATAATAATCTCCTGTGCTTACAAAAACATTCTTCCTAAAGAATATAAGGAACAATCATAGTGAAACAAGAGACATTGGAATGATGACAATCCCCAACCTGCTTCCCATTCCCAGTATTTAAATAGAGTAAACAACATCAAAGTGAACATTTGTAACAATGTACTATGGACATATTGTCTGTTACATGTAAATATCTTGACATATATTTGTAAATATATCTATCCATCTAAATTGATTCTCATTGAACTGTAGTCCTGACCAAAACAACTTTAGGCTCAGGACCAATAAATTTTAACAAAAATTATTTTAAATATACAATTTAACAGCTGGAGTTAGTTGAATTTATCATAGTACTTAGTATATGTTTGTATATGTTTTTTTATTGAGATTCTTTTACAACACTCTTACAATACCCTAGACACTTTATGTAGCTTTCAGTCACGCTAGTCAAAAAGAATATAACTTCGAGTGAGATCGTAAGGTGGTAACAAGAAAGGTACTCTGTAATACAGTTGTTCATTGTTTACCTCAGAGACCTTCACAGTTGATCTCACTCAAGTACACCATTCTTCTTAACATCAAAACCCACCACACAATATTACAAAAGAATACTAAACAAATTGCCAGGCATCAAACAAAATTAACAATACTTTAGTAATTAATTAATAATGACAAAGACTTTTGTAGTAACAGTGACAGCGACTGCATGCGTAATTGTTTAATTTAATTTATGTGTATATGCTCCTGTGCCACCTCTGCTGTTGCCCCTTACAACAAGTCAGCATCAAAGGACATTATGTACCCCCTGTAGAGGTGATGTATAACAATATGGTTTACTCTATGAGGCTGCCAGTGCTTTGCACAACGACACGTTAGTGGCATCTTAAAACATGCTTGAAGAAGCGGTGGTTCTGGTCTGTATTCGTCTTCCCAAAGAACCTCAGAGATGAGTCAAATTTCGTTCTTTGAGGAGTTTCCCTTCTTGTGGAGAGTCACGCTTCTTTCAACCTTGACAGAAGTCCGTCAGTTATATCAGAGCGGAATGGTCATTCAGAAATAGAACTCATATCAACTCCAGTTGGTAAATACTAAACGCTGAAAAAGGACTGCTAGTTTCTATCTGCTAGCATGATGTAGCCCTGAAAAGGACAAATAGTTTCTATCAGCTAGCATGATGTAGTCGTGAAAATGACTGCTAACTACGTCATGTCCGGTCACGCTAAGGCAATGACTCTCTACCTACGGGTCACGACCCAAAATTTGGCTACGACAAACATTACAATGGATCGCGCCCCGTACGTTTCCCTTAATGAAAGTTTTAAGCAGGATTGTGGGGTCAGCCAAACAATTTTTCGACTCCGGCTCAAGACTCCGACTTCGACTGCAATCTTGTATTAATCACATGACATAAAATCCGGATATGTTTTACTGACTCCGACTTCGACTGAAATTTTGTATTAGTCACATGGCATAAAATCCTGATATGTTTGACTGACTCAGACTCCACTAAAAAAAAGAAGAACGACTCCACTACTCCGCAGCCCTTTAAAGCGGCATGCCATTGGCAGATTTCCTTTAACTAATTTTTACTTGTCAATTTTGGTACATGGATCGCTAGCTTCATAAACTTTAAAATTTGGATCATGGTCGTGAACAGGATGAGAGCAACTGGGTAAGGGTTTGTACAAGAACTGGGAACTTAGATAAGTGTGACATATAACATTCAGACCACCATCTCTTGTATGCGCCGCCTAAGATCTCGACACTGCCTATTTCTAGGTCATCTCTATCGCCTCAGGATATCTCACACTAATGAATGTCCACGTGGAACCCGAATCCAGACCCTTGGACATAATCTCCAGAACTACCCAGCCCGCAATGCCCTATGTCGTTAACCTTGGGTAGAAGGTGCAGAGATGAGGCAGCAGCTATGGGGCTGAGGCGTTGACTTTGAAAAGACTGTGGACTACGTTCTAGCGACAGGCCCGGAGATTTGACATGACTAACAGACTGAGCGCATAAGATGAAGAAAGATAATCGCCCTAATTTAACCAACAATTTTTGTGTTTAGGTTGAACGGGGCGCGCCTATCCAAAAACCAGGAGAATCTTCCCCAACCCGTCCCCCAATTAAAATAAATAAATAAAATTAACTAGCAAAAACATAAAGTAAATCGAACATCACACGAGTACAGGAACAATGCGACCAACAAAACTACTGAAGTTATAACATGAAGAGAAACAAAGACACGGGTTGTACTAGTAATAACAACATTGAGAATTATTGCGGTATAAATACCAAACATGCAGGCATAATAGAATCAGCAAAGAACTAATCTCTTGCATCAAAGTTATGCCAGATAATCATATAAAATTAAAGCCGATATTATCTTTTTTTCTGAACGCAAATGTATGAAAGTTATTATTGCTGCAGACAATATCCAGTTTGAGTCACGCCGACATCAACATCAGCTAACCAGTGCAGTCTTTCAAATGACGCAGACATTTCCTTTTGCTGCTGATGTGATTACTTTAACCCATTGTCCTTTGTTCGGTAAATGGACAGACCAAAAAGCTTTTCTGTGATGTGCCAGATGGGCTTTGAAGTGTATGCCAGATAGAATATCGCATCGTAATTTATCCATTTCATTTCCATTATCATCAGCAACAGTGATAAACGCTTATGACAAGTTTCTCATAATTTATAAAAAAAATTTCACACAAAAGAAATATCCCGCTGTGGCATAAAAATGTATGAACATTGAAAAACAAAAAGTAAGTAAAAAGGAAATCCCCAAGCCTATGAACATTAAATACATAAAACGCATAAATGGGTAGTAAGTTATCAAAGATGGAATTCTAGGAGCGAAATTATTGACTAGTTTTCGAGAAAGCTGTGTTGACAAAGATTTTCTGAAAATATACAAAAACGTTGTAAAAGGGAAGAGGTAATGTGTCTTGCTAGGACTAAAGACAAAGAAAATTTCTTACGTTGCGGCGACCAGGCCTTCGTCAGGGAAAGGACAGAAAGCGACAGTTAAGTAAGAAACATTAGAAAATAAATAAGAAGAATTAAAGAAAAAAAAAATTAATATACCTTTTATCATGTCTTTCAAAATTTCTCCTCAAGTTCTGATAAATTAAAGACAAATCAACAGACGCGTGTAATTAATATTCAAATCTTGAAAGGGGACATTATTCGGCGGAGTTCTCAGCTAGGTCATCGGTGAGACATATCAAAAGTCAGATGACCGAAATAAACCAAAATGTTTCGTAATTACGTGACTCTGTCTGGAAATGACACGGTTTTCTAATTACATTTATTCCACACCAAGTGCTTATGAGTTCCGCCAGCCTATTCGGCAAATATCGCCTTCCTATTATGAGGAGGTCAAGAGACGTTGGGGCCAGATTGGAGACATATTGAGAAAACAGGTTGATAGGGTTACAAGGTAGTGCTTGTTCTGGAATCACCGTGGCGATTGAGGCAGAGAGAGAGAGAGAGAGGGGGGGGGGAAGAAAGAGAGAGAGAAGAGAACTGGAGACATAAAAGGATAAGTAAGACGTGAAGTTAATGACACGTGCCAGGAGGACTAGGCATCTAGGCAACTAGGCATCAGTTTGTTGAAAGCCTATGCTCCTGTTGGACCTGAAGGTAATACATTATTGAATGAATGGTTCAGAGAAGCTGCATTGGTCTGGCTACCGCATTATGCAAAAGAAATTGCTACAGAAATCATTGCTACAAGAAACTTGACGCACGCCTTCCCACAAGAAGGTCAGCTTTCATTGTGGCTCCATGCTAAGTGGGGAGCAACAAAAACATAAAAGAAACGAATCTTACCAAGTAAAGGTCTACTAGCCACGTCATTCTACGCAAGAAGATTCATCTTGTGTGATAACTGTCCTGATGTCATTCAATAGCTTCAGCAACCCAAGCAGCATAGGCCTTCCACAGACTTAAACCAAATCCTCCTGTCCCTAGCCGTAGAGCTCATGGTCTTACCATCTCATCTTCATCAGTTTCACTTCACTCCGGTTCTCTTCCCAATATGTTTTTTCAGTCCCCTTCTACCTTTCTTACCCTGGAAACTCCAGAAAAAGGACTGGCTTGTAACGCTAATAACAAGTTTCCTCAATGTCTGTCCCACCCATCTCCAGCGTCTGTTTCTCATCTCTAGTTCTACTGCCACTTATCAAATTCTTGTCACCTTATACACCATATCTAAACCCATGCCTTGTAGTAGACTCGCTCTACACTAAACGCATATTTTGCTCGAGTGACGTCACTGTACGCACGAAAAACATGCAAAGCTGTGCTATTATTAAATTCCGTGCTATTAACACAAGGTAAAGGATAAGGGTTCAATTATGAAACGCTAGGGAAAAAACAGTAGCGTTCGATAAGTTACACACAGAGTAAAACAGTTAATAGCATTACTAGGCAGTAATTGTTATGGGCTCTCACAGGGTACGAGACAAAGAAGGCGACAAAACAAAAAACAAACACGTAGAAGGGAACTAGAGTTATGCATAAACAAGATATAGAAGACATTAAAAAGTCCTTGAATGGCTGGTCAGAAAATTTGGGCTTGGTGAGAGTTCGTTAAATGTCTAACATGTACAGCAGCGGTCGGCCACCCAGGAATTGCAAGGATCTACTTCCGAACCATTGAGCTATCTAAAGATAAACCTTGAACGAACGAACGAACGAACGAACGAACTTTATTTTCAAAGGGTTAAGAATTGGGCACGCAGGCCCGTCTGACATTCTGCCCTTCCTCTCTCTCTCATCATGTATACTAATATCCATTCATCCTCACATTTACTTTAAGCATTATTAAGGCATTTATCATTATAAAAGTAATATTACATTTGCAATAATCATCATAATTAAAGTGTTTTTAAAATAAAATTAAAATAATTAAAAAAAAAAAAAATAAATAAAAAAAAAAATTAATAATAATAATGAATTTGAAAAAAAAAATAAATAAATAAAAAAAAACAAATTAAAAAAAACAATAACAACAAGACATAAAAATCGAATTCTTCGTACTGTAAATTAGTGATTTGAGACATATTCAGAGGTATGTTATGAGAACTTGTAAAATGTTCATACGGTGTTCAACTGAATGACTCAATTACTTTTTTTTTTTTTTTTAGGTTCATCAAGATGAGGTGGGTAAACAGTTACTTTCCTCGCTGTCTTTGCGTCCCAAACTCAAGACCAGAATCAGACAAGATCGATAGTTAGATAGACATATATGAAAGCAATTAATTTGCCAAGGGTTGAAAATCGGACACAGTCCCCTCTTGCATTCTTCCATCCTCTTGCTCATCTTTTATTACTGTTACTCAACATTCTCCAGCGTACTGAAAGTATTAATTTAAGGGCAGTGCAACATTACAAGGAAGTATAACAGCATACATTAACAGTACCTGATCATAAAATTAAGAATATAAATTATTAAGAATATAATATTAAGAATAAGTATATTGTAATGAAAACTAGATCATCAGAGCCTCCATACAGTATATTAGATAAAAGTACAACACAATCAGTTAGGGTGGCATATAATCAGCACTCATAAAGTATTTGAACAGTATACGATTGTATGAGTAAGGACTGTGCGTGTTTTTCAGGTCATTGGGAAGATTGTTCCAAAGATGAGCAGCTGAGTAAGCCAAACTAGTTTTAAATAGGTCAAGCCTGGGCTTGGGTACCTGTAATTTGTTTAAGCGCTGACTACGTCTGTCATTGTATTTTAAAAGCGGCCAAAGATACTTTGGAGCATTCTGTGGCAGGATTTTGTGAATAAATTTCCCTTTGTTAAAGAGGAAGCGCTTCCTGAGGGGTAATATTTGAAGATAATTATATAAATCTATACAATGTGATTGGTGTTTATCAGCAACAAGGCGCATTGTGCGTTTTTGAAGTGAGTGGAGCCTTTTTGTGTTGGAGACAGAACAACCATCCCAGATTGTGGAACAATAGTCTAGATGCGTTTGTATATGAGATATGTAGAACATTTTCCTTGCCTCTTCACCCAGGAAATGTTTAATTTTGGCTAATTGGTAAAATTTTGTGCTGTTAGCTTTGTGAGTGCATGTACATGTGAGTTCCAACTTAGGTGTTGGTCAACAGTGATACCTAGAGTTCTGTGTTCATTTACGTTTTCAATTAGTGATGTTCCAATGAAGAGCTGAAGTGTTGTTTTCTGGAAGTTTTGTAGTTTTTGTCTGGTTGATATTAACATACATTTTGTTTTACCAATATTTATTTGCATGCGATTCTCGTTGCTCCACGTAATAAGATTATGTGTATCGTTTTGTAAAGATTGTTCTAGTGTGGTGCAACATTTATCACTAGTATAGACAGTACAGTCATCGGCAAAAAGGTCACATGATGAGTGTTTGAAGTTTAGAGGAAGATCATTAATGTATACGGTAAATAGAAGAGGGCCGAGAATAGAGCCCTGAGGAACACCTGTATGGACAACGGTTGGGTTCGACAAGGAATTATTATAAGATACTATTTGTTGTCTGTCTGACAGGAACGATTTAATTAACTTTACCAGCTTAATATTTACTTTCATTGTTTCTAATTTTCTGATTAAAATAAAGTAATCTATCATATCAAATGCTTTTTTGAAGTCTACAAATATTGCTCCACATATATTATCGTTATTGATGTTTAGGTGCCAATTGTCTATCATCTTTGTTAAGGCTGTGTGGCATGAATGCTTTGGTCTAAACCCCGATAAAAATCATGTATGTTTTCAGGTTTTAGAGTATTTAGAATCTGGAATGAGTGCAGCTTTATTGTAACTTTACCTCTGACACACGGTCTGCTTCCTGTAATTCAACTGAGCTGCGATTTATACGAAATTTGTCCCCGGCGTTGGCTTTGAGCTCTCAGCGTAGGCAATTTTCTTTATTCTTTGTCCAGGTAAGCCGTGTTACCAATTTTAGTTGACCCCACCGGTAGACTTAGTGAGGACCAAGAACATATGACGGTAAACAAATTAATATGAGACACTTACTCAAAGACGAAAGGCAACAATATTAACAGTAATATAATTGCAGAAAAGAGCAAAATCTCTTGCATAATTTGATTCCGAAAAAAATATTGCAATCATAAAAGACGCCTATAAAATATGTAATATAGAAAGTTGTTTGTGAATGTTTGTAGCATCACACACGCGTTCAGAGATATATGCAGCCATATTGCCCATTGTATGTGTGGAATCTGTGGAATCACACGCGCGTTTTTGTAAATATCCGCAGCCATATAACCCATTGCGTGTGTGTGTTGAGTGGCCGTTAAATGTAGTGCTATTGAAGCATTTTGGCACAACTATTTGAAATGGAGGTCAGGCTTTTGTGAAGTTTTACCACGGGGATCGATACTCACAAGGACCCGGATTTATTATTAATCTCCACATCTGTCCAGACTAGGAAGTCCTCTGGCGGCGGTTACCGTTGATTGGACCAATTCTCCTGCAGGCTTCATTAAAAACTCATTGCCATACTGTTATGGAAGCTCATTAGCAGCATGCGACGATGACGCTCATACAAGCACATGTGTAGACGGTCTAGTAAGTTGTGGAATTACCCCACACAACACATCCACACCGTCTTAATCAAACATTTCTTGTTGTTTATGTTAATAACAATGTGGCGTCCAGAAGTTGGCTGTACTTAATTTCTCTCAAATACAAGGTTTATAAAAGAATATTGTTTTTTAGTAAGATTATCACTGAAAGCATTAGTTTTAAGAATACGCCACTGCAAATCAGTTTTAAGGATACACCACTGCAAATTAGTAACCCTCATGTTACTTTCATGGGCATTTAGCTATCCAAGGTATCAAGGTGGGGAGGGGGGGGGGGGTAGAATGTGTTCATTTTCAGGGTGGTTCACTACTTCTCTCGCTACTATCTGTTCAAGTAATTTACCATAGGCATTGTGTAGTGCAGCGGTGGCCAAACTACGGCCCGCGGGCCAGATCCGGCCCGCCAACTAGTTTTGACCGGCCCGCCAACCTGTTTTGGCCGGCCTCTTATTGTTGATTAAAGCCACACACTTCACAATGAAATACCACACAAATGTATGTTTGAAATAAATAATTACATGTCATATTACAAATTACAAAACAAATTAAAACAACAGATTCATTATATGTTTTTTTACAGTAATTTCAATTTGAAGACTGGTATACATGTCTTGGCAGATGTGCAGTACAGTAGTTTACCGTTGCTTTCTGTACGTGGTTCCTTATATATGTAAAACTAAATATCAGAACGTTATTTTTTTAGGATTTTATAGGTCTGGCCCTCGGGTGTTTCCCTTTACCATAATCTGGCCCTCAGCCTACCTTAGCTTGGCCACCACTGGTGTAGTGTGATCATTCGATAGCTGCTGAGACAGATAGATTAAAGTACCGATAACAAAAATATTATTATTAGAAAAACTATCGTCACGTGATGAGTATATATTCAGATAGAATTTACGAAGATGAAGAAAACACAAATGAAATGTGTGATCAATAACGCCGTCAGGTATTGGTGCTTTTGAATTTAATTCCCGTCTTATGACGGGGCTGTTACACTAGTGTAAAACATATTGTTATAGAAACTACCATTGCAAAAGCACCCGAATGCTTTGATGCAGGTTTCCTGCGAGGAGATACGCTGCTGTGGAGGCTTCATGCTCCATAAGGAGCGGACAATTAAAGAATGGCAATGATGGTGATATGATGGCAATGATGGTGATATGATGGCAATGATGGTGATATGATGACAATGATGGTGATATGATGGCAATGATGGTGATATGATGGCAATGATGGTGATATGATGGCAATGATGATTATATGATGGCAATGATGGTGATATGATGGCAATGATGGTGATATGCAGAAACATTTGGGGGGGGGGGGGGGGGGGGGGGAGGGCGTTGGTCAAATATTGATAAACCTACAGCTCGCATAAATCTCTTCGAAAAGTTATTGAAAAGAAAGTCATTTTAAACCCGATTTTATTTATCTTCTTCTTCTTTGGTCCTTGAAGAATTCTATGTGCCGCTAAAACAACAAAGAAATAATTCCATGTACTGCAAAGATAACAGCCTACTCTTTACGATTTCCAACTGCCGTGGGATTTTTAACGTGCGCAACTTGCACACGGGACATCCTATTTTTTCGCCCTTATCCGAGAAGGCTATGCATCCGATCTCACTACCCAGGAGGCCAGGGGCAAATATGACATCATTAGGACCACTGGTTCTGAAAAAAATTTTCCATAAATTAAATTCCTTCAACTGGGAATCGAACCCGGTACTTCTGGAACTCGAGGCGGACGCCAAACGTCTTAGCCACTCCAACCCCCACCCTTTGAAAAAATCCTTGAAAGTTTTGAAAAACCTAAACACTGCACGCGCCATTTTCGAAATATTTTCGAAACCAGGTCGTGTCAAGACTCAGATGTAGAAAATTGAACTTAACTATGTGAGTTAGGGAAAGTAAAGACATTGAGTACAACACTGATCACCCTACCTCACAAAGTTGGGATCTAGCATAATGATGTCTCTAACAATTCACTCCCCCCACGACCGTATCTGTTATGGGATTACCTTTATTTTTATTTGCTCCACAGTCATCTCAACACGGGAACAATCACTGTGCAGCCTTCGATGCCACGAGGGTAGAGCCTTCGATGCCACGAGGGTAGAGCCTTCGATGCCACGTCGGTAGAGGACCTTTGAAGCTGGTGTCAACGTCCGAGAAGAGGTCTAGGACTGTGAGCAGTTTAGAGCTACTAGTGAATTGTGAAACAGGTAAGTCAGAGAGCAGCTGGTTAATGGTGGAACACGTAATAGAGCAAATGATAAATTGTAGAACAAGTGATAGATCAACTGGTGAGTTGTAGAACAAGTGATAACACATAAGGAAGTTAAAGGGCTGAGTTGACCACTGTATACTTCCGGTGTTATCTTGTGTGTTTCGTACTGATAAATAGTCAGCAAAGCATCCTTTTTTGGGGATGCCTAGCTGGCCGTGGGGTCAGTGTGATTCGCTTGATAGCTAGGCGGAGTTGTCGTACGGAAGGTACGGGGTTCGAACCCTGGGTAAGCCACTCACGTCTGTTGTTTTTCTGTTGTCCAAGTGTTCTACTTCTTTATTTCTTACGAGTGCCTGAAAACATACCTTTATGTTTGTCTAATATTAATTTAGAACAAGTAATAGAGCAGCTGGTGAGTGGTGGAACAAATAATAAAGCAAATAGTGAATTGTAGAACAAGCGATAGAGTTACTGGTGAATTGTAGAACAAGCGATAGAGTTACTGGTGAATTGTAGAACAAGTGATAGAGCAACTGGTGAATTATAGAACAAGTGATAGAGAAAATGGTGAATTGTAGAACAAATGATAGAGAATAGCACCTTAAGATTACTATCAAACCTAACGGTTTTTTTATATTTGAATAGGCGCCCTAATACAATCGACTATGTTGAACGGACGCGCATCGCCAAAAGGAGGCAACATTTTATTTTTTTTAAAACGTGATAGAGAAAATCATGATTTGTAGAAAAAGTGAATGAGAGAGGAACCGGTGAATTGTAGAGCAAGTAAGCAACTTGTGAATTGTACAAGTAAGTTATAGAGCAATTGGTGAACTTGGAACAAGTGAGTGAGAGAGCAACTGACGAGTTGTAGAACAAGTGAGTGATTGGTGAATTGCAGAATGAGTGAATGATAGAGCAACTGGTGAATTGTAGAACAAATGATAGAGCAACTGGTGAATTGTAGGACAAATGATAGAGCAACTGGTGAATTGTAGGACAAATGATAGAGCAACTGGTGAATTGTAGGACAAATGATAGAGCAACTGGTGAATTGTAGGACAAATGATAGAGAAACTGGTGAATTGTAGAACACATGATAGAGCAGCTGTGAATTGTAGGACAAATGATAGAGCAACTGGTGAATTGTAGAACAAGTGAGTAACTGAGTAATTGGTCAAATAGTGGGAAAAGTGAGCGATAGAGCAAATGGTGAACTGTATAACAAGTGATAAAGTGTTGAAGTTGGAACTGCTTATCATGGGGTACATAGTGAGATCCTCCTGCATGGATCAACCAGGTAAAAGCCAGAGTTACGTCTAAGTCAAGTGACTTCTCCGACCTTAGTGTGCGATGCTGGGTTCTCAAAATGTTTCACCACAGAAGGAATTCTTGGAAGTGTGTGGATGATTTCAAGAGTCAATGAAGGTGTAATTAGTCTCACAAACAGAGGTTCGCTTCTACATTTATATACTATAACTTTGTGCTTATCTGGTGGTTATATCAAGATGACTCCAGATATGCCACCATGGATTAGGGCGAGAGATAAAGAGAGAACTTAAAAAAAAAGGAAATACTATATAGAGCGTCCGATTGGCAAAGCGGTTATGGCGCTTTCCTGCCGCTGCAAAACTAAAGGTTCCGAAATCGACACTTGGTAGATTCATGCTCAGTCTACTCACCTTTGAACAGGTACCTGATTCTGCTCTTGAGTTCAGGAAGATAAAGGCAACGAGGACTGGAAATAGTCACCACGTCTCATAAAAAAGATGGACGTAGTATTGGGAAGTCTCTAACACTTCACCCTCCTGCGGCAATTTCTGCTATGTCACTACCTTTACCTTGATTAAAAAAGCGTCAGAGCTGAAAGAGAAATCAAAGGGGCTCATATAGTTGTACTGGGACACAAAAGTACATTTCAGTCGGCACTACACATGATGATGTTGATGACGAACATGACATCCATGATTTACAGATGGAAGCTGCAGCAAGAAGAAAAAAAATACTAGCAATAATTACACTACCACTAATAAAAATGTCGACGAGATATTACGACAAACTCATTGCAGTGGCTGATAAAAATCAATAAATCTCTTCAATTAATGTCATACGCACAACAGATTTATAGACAGGTCGAAATGGCAGATAATTAGATCATGAAGGTACAGGGTCTGGCCGAGCTTTCGTTTGTACGTAATATGTCAAGTGTGTTCTGTGCAATAACCATCTTGCTGTAAATTAGTTCTGTGTAGCCACCATCTTGCTATAAATTAGTTCCATGTAGCCACCATCTTGCTATAAAATAGTTCTGTGTAGCCACCATCTTCCTATAAAATAGTTCTGTGTAGCCACCATCTTGCTATAAAATAGTTCGGTGTGGTCACCATCCTGCTATAAAATAGTTCTGTGTAGCCACTATCTTACTTTAAAATAGTGCTCTGTCAATCTTCAATGGTTACATTTTCTTGTGCTATCTTTTAAATTTTATTCTGTGCCCTTCCTTTTCCTTTTTCTCACCTGCACCTTGACGTTGTTTTCGCTATCATAGTTTAAAGTTTTCCTATGATCTTTTGTCACTCCTTAATGTTAGCTGATCGCTCGACCTATTTTTGAAACAACATTGACCTCTGTTTGCGCCAAGCGAACTTATCACATTGACTTTTCGCGTATCGCTAGCTTCAAACGGAGTAAGTCTACACCGCGCGACATTCCTATTGTTAACTCAGACTTTCTCTCTGGGAAGATACACAAACCATGTTGTTCACAGGTTCCAATATGAATGGACAGACGGTATAGGGAGATAGGTTGTCAGTTCGCAAATGACGTGTCGGAAGATGTCTATCATGTTAAAGATTAAGACACGGACAGTAAGATAACAAATTTGATTTTAGTGCACGGAAAGATACGTAATTGCTACCGCCCAGACCTTGTTGTAATAAATAATTACAAGAAAATAACATCTGGGAGGAGATTATAATGTTAGATCTGTGAAGTAGTGAGTTTGTAAACATGATAGGAAGAAACAAGACCTTATATGGTCATGGAAGAATGTAAATGAATTTGTAAATGATATGCAAAGAAAATATGTTGTGTGTCAAGCAGAATGTTTTACAGATGAGGGTAGTGGGGGGAGGGGGGAGACCCCTATCGATATCAGACCATAATTCGTGGTTGGATTGACATGGAAGTGCTAAAATGCACCACTTCTGATTGAAGTTTTTTCCAACAAAATCACACGGGCGGGAGAGCGAAAATGTCGCTTATAATTATCTGCAACATTTAACACTGCTTTGCTGCATTTCCATATCATCAAGAAGATATTTCAGACGCCAGGATAACGAATAGACACAAGATTCCACACAAGGACAGTACCAAGTATGAGAGGACCTTATGATATGAGACAAAAAGAAAACTCGACTATAGTACTGGAAAACTCGAGTCCTAGGAACCTACATACATAATAACAGAGCGATTATAATTAGAGTAATACTCCGACCAAATGTAAAACGGCCTCTTAAGACCAGTGGCCTGATACAATTCGGAAGTTCTAGCTGTGCAAGAAGTCTGGAACTTTATTCCCAGTAATCGGGGTAAGTTGTAATATATACATTTGATCATTTTATATTTTTGCATTTACCAATGTAACTTGCTTGTGGATGTACAGGTTCATCCAAGGCTGGCAACCTGAGCATATAAAAAGATTGGATTCTAAAACCATTACTGCAAGAGATATTGACTGCGCTTCATGCGGGTTTCCTCACAAAGGAACCCAATAGCAGATGTAGCCCCAGGAGCAGGGAGTTGATGATGATGACATCACCCTGGTGTACATATTTTTAACATTTTAATATCTTTATGTTTGTGTATAATGCAATTGTCGTTATCCGCTGTCCAAACGCACTTTCATTCGACTCACTGGGTTTAGGATTAATGCTCCGGAATAGTATATCTTCTGAAGAAGATGAAGTGGTGAAATGTAAGGGGGGGGGGGGGGGGACTGATTCTCATGTCAGGAGACCCTATACGTAGAAGAGACATTTGTTTTCTCTCAGTTTGTGGTACAAATTTGCGGTACAAGTTTGTTGTAAACGTTTATAATATGTGTCTGTGGTTCAAGTTGCCAGCGGTCTACGCTAGACGCCTATATCAGACGGGTCTTGAGATGCTTACCTTGACAACTCGAGTGGTTACCCCAGCATTGCCGTCAGGGACGTGCTACCGCCTCAGAATGTAACGATTGACAGATCAGTCAACAACACCCTTTGGAACCAACAGTGACAGAACCCAACACCAACAACAAATCATCGTCAACACCTGGCTCTTTAAGTGTAACTGTCAGGCCTAGCAGAAGAAATTATTGTTTTTAACGATAGCCACTTTAAAGTCACTACCTGTGATGAAAACATCAGTGCTACATTGTTTCATAAAAACACTATTTTAACTTTGTTAACTATATTTGATTGTTAAATTTGTTATTTGTTAATACAAATTGATAGCTGATTTAACCATTATTGAATGAATTGCACCCACATGACTCAGTTAATTTAATACATAACCACCCAGATCTATTAAAGTAATATTTCAATGAATCATTTCAGTTGGGGGCTCAAAACAAACACACTAACCAACCAAAAAACAAACAAACAAACAAGAAAACCAGCAAATGTCTTTTTTCGTGCTATAAAACAATATTGTATAACTAGCATCTGGCAATAAAATACAGTATACATGTATAGTAATCTTCTGGTTATAAATTAGTTATGGTTAATGTAACGTACAAGGTTTTTGACTGCCTGTGTTTCACTGACTCGACTGTCACCACCATCGCATTTTGCTTGCCAGAGACAGATGTCACAGCCTTAAGTTACAACACTAAAACCATTAATACCAAAATTTAAAAAAAAGAAGACAGCTTTTTATCAGTTGAAATCGATCTGCTGAATTCGCCTGAACCTCATAACAAGGTAGAATCCTTGTTAAACCTCTTCTTCTTCAAGTACCATGCCTTGTTGCATAGGCGATCATGTTTCTCCACAACTTCTTGTCTCCAGTACAATTTATCAGTTCTATTGTTGACTTTTTGCCATGGCTCGATGTCAAACTGTTCAGTCGCGGCCATCTTGATCTGATTCTATCTCTTTTTCCTTCAATCTTTCCTGTTGTAGCGAAATACTCCAGCTTTCCTCTTACCATAACATGCCCAAAGAAAGTGTATTGCTTCCTTTTAATACTATGAATAAGCTTCCTTTTAATACGATGAATAAGCTTATTGGCCTCTTTCAGGACATCCTCATTACTCTATTTAGTTGTTCATGATATTTTTTTTAAATTCTTCTGTAAAACCACATCTCTGTGGCCTCGAGTGCTTTTTATACTTACTTAGTCGTTCCCCTTCTACCGTAAGGTGTACAGGTTTTGAAGAGAGAGTGCCAGACTATCATATCGGCATTCTTCCTCCTGGCCTGGTTCCATTCTAGTCCTCGGCCCTTCAAAGATTGTCTAATGTTGTCCTTCCAGCGGACTCTGGGTCGTCCTGGGGGTCTGGATTCCTGGCTCTTTGTTTCCCATGCTTGTCGTGGTAGCCGATCTTCTCCCATTCTGCAGACATGGCCAAACCATCTTAATTGGGACTGTTGTACTTGGGTCTGCAGGGGGCACGATTTTAGGCCTTGGCGTATCATCTGGTTGCGGACCATGTCTCTTCTTGTTACTTCAACCACCTTTCTCATATACCTCATTTCTGAGGTTTGGATCTGGCTTTTGTGGGTTGTAGTCATTGCCCATGACTCGCATCCATATGTCAAGACTGGGATATAGGTGGAGCGGTATACAGCCTGTCGTAAATTTATTTTGAGAGAAAAGAGTCTTAGAAATAGTGGTCCGGTTTAGAGTGGAAAATGATGATGGAAAGCTCAGTGATAGAAAATGTAGAGATTTAATAGTTGCTTCACAGCGTGCTGGAGGAGAGTAAAGACAGACTTATTTACGACAAATCGTTTCTCCCAATCTTCTCTTTCACTCTCGTGGTCAAACAATTATTTGCCAGTTTTCCAGACCCGCATCTGCGCGCACACCGATTTGGTGTTTTCAAACACACAGACGACGTTGATACAAACTATATTAAACGAATAGGGGAAAAGTTGGGCTTTGGGTACATCCAACACAGAACTAAATGAGTTTATGCGATTTTATTCACTTTAAACATCAATCACTAAAAATATCAGATATTACATAAATTATCATAAGTACACAAATGCAAATAACAAGTTTGGGAGGGGTGAAGAAGATTGGTATCGACTAAGCCCTTCCCGCTTATTAGACAAAGATAAACCCAGTCCAGAGATAGATAATATCAGGAACATAGGTACGTTAACCTAACAGTAAAGTTAATTACTCTGAAAAGAGGTGTTACCAAGTTAGGTATAGGTGATAGAAAAAACCTGTTCTTCCCAGCTGTTCTTCCCTTTACTACGCAAATGAAAGGAGGGGGGTTTTAAACAGAGTTAACCAATTATCAACTCCCCCTTAAAGGAACAATGCAGGGAATACAGAAAAATTATATTACTAGGCAAGAAAGTTAACAACAGGGTTACAAAAGAAAAAGATTAAATTTCCTGTCATTCATGCACACGCGTGAGGATCCACACTCATATACTCACACACTTACCGAATGCAGCCTCAGACGATCCATAAAAGTATATAAAACAGCAAGTATTCTTTGACATATGAACTGTCTAGTCCTTCGATGTCCCGCCCCAGATGTTTGCGAGGTTTTGTTGGTAACAAATATTCTCACTTATCGCAAGACTTGAAGACTAAGAGTTCTCGTGTTATTATTATATAAAAAAAGGAGTCTATGGGATGGCACTAACACAGTTCGGCACAAGGGTGAAAATGAAGTGGTCTCTTTTAATCCTCCGCTATGGTAAAATTCCTTCAATGCGTGATGATAGTTTTATTAAATCCAATTGAGGGAAAACTAGGCTCAGTCACAGTCAGGAAAATATGTACTCTCTCACAGTAAACAGTAAATATAATATCGCTACTGGCGATGATTACCTCCCAGTTTATCTTACAGGTTTGTAATGATAATTTGATGATTGTTCTTTAAAATGTTCTTGGGTGGGCTTTATTTCATTTAATTATGACAGCTAGGTCGCAAAAGGACCGCCACAAGATTATATTTAAAAGAAATGTTTCTTCAATATGACTGGAAGTTTATAGGATGATTTCTTTATTTCTTTCTTTATTTAGCTGGGACCGCAGGTTACGATCACTCTGTGTGAAAGAAAAAAGACATGTAACATACCGAAAAATCAAGCACGATAAATTTCCCGTTAAGCCTATAATACACTCGAGTATTTAATTATGTATTTAATAAACACTGCGCGAATTCTAGTGGTTAAAAACACACATCTATAAAACTAGGACTTAACTGAATTTATTAATTATAAATTCCTTCGCGACTTTAAAAGTTAATTTAAGCATCTATTATCTTTTGAAATAATATAATAGATAGATCATTATATTTAAAACTGGAACTCTTGAGATGGTTTAATTAAATAGATTTAAATTAACACAAAATCCATTGAAATAGAATGACTGAACTAGACCACTGATCACTTTACACAATATATATTACCGCTTTACACAGAATAGAAATCACTGCAAATATATATATAAAATCCAGGGGAAAATCTATAACAATATTTCAATAAAGCTAGTGCTTCTGTAAAGGTCTGGCCAGCGAGTGATAACGTGTCTAGTTCTTCATGGTCTATTTAGCTAAAATGGAATGTAAGTTGAGTGGGACATGATAAACTTGACAGCTTATTTGATCTCACGAACTTTTGGGGATCTGACCGCCAAATCAAGAGAAGAAACCGCACCCTGGTCTTCGTATCTCCGTTCGCTGCTGCCCGTTCGCTTTCCCCGTTCGCTCGGTTCTGCGATTGACACCGAGACGCGAAATTAGCGGCAAGCAACTGCGTCTCGTATCAGGGACCACTACTGTCTTTGATAACGCCGATAGTCTCCCCTAAAATCCCTCAGTCTGTCTCTTTGATCGTGGACGCTGTATCTGTTTGATTCTGGCGACGCCCCCCACTGGCCAAGTTAATGAAAATAACTGCCTATGATTGTTCAAGAGATGTTAGTGGGCGTGATTTAATCTCTCCTTAAATCAATGCGATGACCAGAATCAACGATAGGTAAACTTTCCGCATATCAATCAGCAAACGTGTTTGCCTTCTGTGTGGAACAGTTGCATAGCTAATGAATCCACGTGAAAGAAGTCCCGTTTTTACAAGAATTACAACAAAGTTTAGGGTCAGCCGAGTTCGTCCATCACACAGTTATCTTCGTTTTCTTACCAACCTCTCTCTTGCTGAGGAATCCTCGATTTCTGGCCTGAAAAAAGTCTCCCAGCTGCTGCTTTTTGAGTGGATAACTCTTCTTTGATGCCTCCCTTCCGGTCTGTAATAGCTCCGAGGTATTTAAAGTGGTCGACCTGCTCCAGGACCTGTTCTCCCAGCTGAATCTGATGTCTTCTTTCTTCTCGTGATATCACCATGGATTTTGTTTTAGAGCTGCTTATGACCATCCCTCTCTTCTCAAGCTCTTCCATCCAGACTTGCAGGTTGGATTGGAGATGTGCCTCTGATTTAGCAATCAGGGCAACATCATCAGCAAATGCCAGCTCTGAAATACAGACCTGTCTCATCTTCCAGTACCCCACTGAATACTTTCTTGTTCTCTCCTTACATGCCTTGATGACATCGTCCATGAGGAGAATGAAAAGATAAGGTGATAGGATATCATCTAGTCTTACACCAGTGGTGGTCCTGAATTCTTCTGACTTATGGTTTGCTGTCCTCACATAATTTCTGCAAGACTTGTAGAAGCCATGTATAGCATGAATCAGAGGTGCTGGAATGTTCTTCCTTGCCAAACAGTCCCAAAGTTTGCTCCAGGGGACCCTGTCAAACGCCTTTTCCAGATCTATGAAACAAAGATGGATCTCACTCTTATACTCAAGGGCCTTTTCACTCAGCTGTCTGAGTGTGAAGATTAGGTCTTGAGTACTTCGGTTTGCTTGGAATCCGCACTGGACCTCATCCAATTGTGGCTCAGCTAGGCGTCGGAGTCTCTGCTCCAGGATTCTAGAGTAGATATTACCAGGGACACTGAGAAGGGATATGCCATAGTTTCCATATTGTCGATTGTCACCCTTTTTGAAAATTGGTGTTATGATGGCAATCTCACAATCCTTTGGTATGGTTTTGTTGCACCACGCTGCCTGTAGGACCCTTAAGAGTAATAGGTCGCCTGATGCTCCCATGTACTTAACCATTTCTGGTGTTATACCATCTTGCCCTGCTGCTTTGCCCATCTTCATTTCTCCAGTGCTGCCTTCAGTTCTTCCATCTTTATGTCATCTTCACCACCATTGGTTTTCTCTTCTATGCTAGTGGTTATCATTTCTAATGCTTGACCTTGCTCACCATCCAGGAGTTCTGAGAAATATTCTTTCCATCTTTTCATTACTTCCTTCGGGGCAGTAAGCAATTTGCCTTGCTTGTCCTTTATAAATTTGAGAGGGCATTGTTTTTTCTTTCTCATGTTCTTTAGGGTCTTATAGAACAATTTCTGGTTTTCTTGCGCATCTTTTTCTAGCTTTTCTCCAAATTCTTCCCAGGACTTCTGTTTTGCTGCTAGCACCTTGTTCTTTGCTTCTGTTCTGAGTATCACATATTCTCTATACAGTATTTCTCTATTTGTCCTATTGTGTTTTAAGCTCCTAAGTATTGTTTCCATGCCATTTTCTTCTCTCTTATTTTCTCTTTGACTTCCTCTGTCCACCAAGCTGTCCTCTTTCTCTTGTTCCCAAGTCAGACTTCACCACATGATTCTGCAGTAGCTGTCTTTATGATGTCCTTGAATTTAAGCCAGAGGGTTTCCGAGTCATCAGGTTGTTCTTCTGTGTTGCTCACCGCTGCAGCAATAAGCCCCTGATATCTGGTCTTAATTTCTGGCTCTCTCAGCTTGTAGGTCTTAATGCTCATTTCTCCCGTTCGTTTACTTAGTTTCTTGCGTGATGTTGGGCAGCTCTTAGGCTGAGCAACTCTTTCAGATATTCTTTTGATTGTAAGCAGGTAGTGATCACTTCCAATCTCTGGCCCCCTCCAGACTCTAGCATCCCGGACATATTTGAACGAGCTCCTCCTAACACTGGCATAGTCGATCACTGACTTCTCATTCTTTGTTGGTTCACATCTAGTGTATGCATGTATGCGTTTATGGGGGAACTGTGTGTTTGTAATGATCAGATTCTGCTCACTGCAGAATCTAAGGAGTCGCTTTCCATTGTCATTGAGAGTATCTTCTCCATATCTTCCGATAACGCCACCCCATCTAGCATGGTCATTTCCAAATCTGGCATTGAAATCTCCGAGCATGATAATTTCATCCACTGTCCTTTTAAGCAGCTCGAAGAACTCCTCCTTGACCTCTGCTCTCTCATCCTCATTTGGCCCATACACTATGACCAGGTTGACTATGGTTCCATCCCTTGATACTATCTTTTTGGTTTTGGCCACAATGCAACCCACGCCCCCTTTAGCTTTTTCAGAGATGGGTACACCACTGTAGGGCAGAGTGTTGCCATCGAGATCCATGACTCCTTGTTCTTTTTTCTTTATTTCAGTTAAAGCCAGGATTTCTAGTTTTGCTTTCCTCATCTCTTCCACCATCTCCTCTTCTTTCCCATTTATACTTCTCGTGTTCCATATTCCATAAGTCGTAGTCCGTTCCAGTTCGTCGCCTTTAGAATCAGTCCGGTTGTGCTTTTTATACTTGTTTACTGGGCGCCGCGCTGGTGTAATGGTTACCACATTACGCTGGCGATCAGGTGTTCAAGGTTGAAACCCGGGCGTAGGCATTTGAAGGAGTGTCATTGACCGTTATTTTGACTGAATAACCTGAACGCCTCCTGAGATAAACCCTCTGTGGATGGGAAGGAGCGAAGCTTCTGACCGGGTTGGAATGAAAGTCCACAGGCTCCCCAGCCTCGCAGTGACATGTCATTGGGCCGAAGCGCTGAAAGCCCAAGTGCCGCTGGTTAAGAAAAAAAAATACTTGTTTACTAATTGTCCATGACTCATTCCATATATCGGGATTGGTCCTATATAATACTCATTCCATATATCGGGATTGGTCCTATATAATACTCATTCCATATATCGGGATTGGTCCTATATAATACTCATTCCATATATCGGGATTGGTTCTATATAATACTCATTCCATATATCGGGATTGGTTCTATATAATACTCATTCCATATATCGGGATTGGTCCTATATAATACTCATTCCATATATCGGGATTGGTCCTATATAATACTCATTCCATATATCGGGATTGGTCCTATATAATACTCATGCAAAGAAAATAGGTCACTAAAATCTGGACTTAATAGGTAACAAGATGAAAGACAGTCAATGGATAAACTTACTTACTTTATTTTTTCGGTCTACCGTTGTCGTGAAGCGTAGCGGTGAAGCGTAGCGGTGAAGCGTAGCAGTGAGTTGAAGTTACCGTTCCTGATCCACGTGTGTCACACTGGCTGCTGTCAGCCCGTGTTGTTGCAGAAATTCTGTGATGTTGTCTACCCATCTACCCCTTCGCCTTCCCCTTGTCCAGACACTAGATCTTCTACTGCTGTAGGCGCGTGGTGGTCATTTAAAGGCCCCCATTCTCATGAGATGGCCAAACCAATGTTATGTCTTCTCTAGCTCTTTATACTCGATGTAGGATGTAATACTTTTTGATAAAGTTTATCAGTTCTGGTTCCTTGTTACCTCTTCCACTTTTATACACTCTAGCTGTTTTAGTCAAATTCCTTTTTTTTTTTTAAATTGTCCTTTACCGTTTCCATTGTGAATTCCGTTGATATCAGTCCATGTATGCTCCGATTTAGACTTCTTGGCCATAGAATAACCATTGTTGGTTTGTTGGGTCAGTCAAAGCAGTGCTATTTCCCCGATGGCCAGATAATTTTCAGGGTGACCCGGGCCGGCCTTTATGACAACCGAAGACGTCCCGTGGGATAACCCACACTATACTTAGCCCAGCAATCCCTTACTTTGTCCTGTTTTTACTTGCTTCGACGTGAGCACGTGGTGTTGGGGGCAATGATAAACTAACTCACTAAAAGCGGGACTTAAGAGTGTTACAGACTGTCACTGGTAAACTATCTCTCTCAGGAATTCCATTCTTGGCTACATCGATCATGATTAGTCCTTGGTTTGGTGTTTGGATTTTGCTGTCTTCTTTTTATATTTTTTTTCTCAAAGTATTTCTACACTTCTCTCTCTCTCTCTCGCTCTCTCTCAATCTCTCACTCTCTTTCTGTTTCCCGCCCCCACCCCCCTTTCTTCTCTCTTTAAAAATAAATTCTTCACAGTTTTTAAATATTTCAGTTCATTTCGACCACTGTTTCGAGGAAAAAATAATTAGAATTGTTTTCTTGATTTGATCCAGTTTCTTTAATATTCTTCTTCTTATTTATCACATGTGAAGCATGTGTTTATAATTACCCCAGATCTAAGGGTCTTTTATATTTGGACATGCGCCCTAATATAACCGACTAGGTTGAACGGGACGCGCCTCGCCAAAACGAGGCAAAACTTTAAAAAAAATTTTTTTTTTAAATTTAAAAAAAAAAAAAACAATGTGTTTATACCGATTTTAAGTAATTAAGCATCAACTTGTGCCACTAAAACCGCGCTAATTTTTACCCGTGCTATTTTTATGTTGATATAAAAAATAATTGTGCGTAATTACATATTTGGTACAGCGACTAAGCAAAAGGTAAATACTGTATTAAGTTAATCTATAGGAGATACAGCAGTAGGAGAGTGAAGCATTGCAGACTTCACTATACTAGATTTCAGCTTTGTGAGGAAGGGTGAACGTTCCCTTTCTCGCTGCCTTTGCCGTCCTCAACTCAAGAGCAAAGTCGTGGTCTTTTTTACAGAAGGTTGACTGGAGAGTGGGGCTAGCTAGTTTCGAACCCTGTAGCTTTGTCTCTCGAAGGAAGCGCTGTAACCACTCTACCACTCGACGCTCAAGCTTCTGTTTGGCAATATCTTCTCTTTCTGCTTTTTCATCTACTAAACGGCGGATTCATGAAAATAAATAATAAATTTATGCTGTGATAAAGAACATATATTACGGGAACAAGCGAACAACCCCCCCCCCCCCTCCCCCTTCCCCCAGAAAACAGATAAGAAAGAAATTAAGTTAAATACATACATATGAATAAAAATGATACCCTTATATGGAAATATCCGATATTGCAGTCGGCTATTCTAGTGTGGACAATATGGCCACTCGAAGTAATCCGGGTATTCACTAGTGCGTGGATAGAATTAAAAACTAGACACACATACACACACACACACACACACACACACACAACTAGCGAACCAAAGTTTACAAACAAAAGAAGAAGAAGAAGCAGTGGCTCGGTGGAGAGGAAGCGGCGAAGAAACCACTCAAATAGAAATACAAAAATAAATAATACATACTTACTCATCTACTAGTTTAGTACAACTGTTTACAACATCATTACCCACCTACCATTACCAGCGGCAACCGTACCGTAATACCAGTATCAGGACACATTTCACAAAAGAAATCAACTTACAATCCTGCCCTTGTATCAACCATAGACGCCATCTTTTTTTCTGCCAGAAACTAGTCATTAGAAAAATAAGAACGCTCACTCTCATGTGCAGATGTGGCTTCAGTAACGCCAACTCCCTTCTCTACCTTTTTTCTAATCCCCCCCCCCCCCCCCCCCCCCCCCCCCCCCACGCCCCATCTCCGTCTCTCATTCCTGGAAAGCTCACCAGACTTCCTGCACACAGGAACCAACAGAAACGTGCCCAAACTGGGCAAGTACATTTCCTTCCTTGCAGACGGCAACAAAGAGAAAGTACTCACGGCCTTCTGGGATAGCCAGATAATTAGATGACGGAGGACTGTCTTCACTCCCTTTAATTGGGTTATTTCTTGTCTCGAGTTCTGCCGGCATTAGAACAGAAATGGTGTCTCTAGCCTCCAATAATCCCATAGTCTGCGAGTTTAAAAACAGAGTGCACGTCTGCGTTTAGCCTTGTAACTGATTTATCAAACGTTCTAAGTTTCATTGTGTGCTGGCCCAATGTCAGTTTGAGAAGTGTCATGGAATTTTCCCGCCTTGTCCAATGTCATTTTTAGAAATACCAGGGAACTTTATATTCATTAATGAGATCTTTGTCTGTCAACCTGTCTGTATGTCTAACTGCTTCTCTCTGTCCGTCTCTCCCTCTATTTCTCAAACATCGTTATCAGTTTTGCGCAATAGAATTTGTCCTTTCTTTCGTCCTCTTTAAAGGTAGTCTCATGACTAATACTGCCGTAGAGTGAAGTGTTAGAGACCATCACACTAGGTCCAGATTTTTTAATGACGCTGGGTGACCAGTTTCTTTCCTCGCTGCTTTTGCCTTTCCTAACTCAAGAGCAGAGTCAAGTACTGATTTACTGCTCTGTGGGCTAGAGCGTGACACAACCAGGTTTCGATCCCGGAGCCTATACAGAGCATGCAAATGAGGTTTTCTGACAGCAAAGGTAAACGCATCTATAAGCTCATAAAGAAATGTGTCTGTCAGACAAAACAGTAAAGCCGCCCAGGTCCTCAATTTAGGCCCATCTCTGCCACAGTTTTATGCAGCCATGCATCCGGCTATTTTTTTTACTTACTTAGTCGTTCCCCTTCTACCGTGAGGTGTAGAGGTTTGGAAGAGAGAGCGCCAGACTATCCTATCGGCTGTCTTCTTCCTGGCCTGGTTCCATTCCAGTCCTCGGTCCTTCAAAGATTGTCTAATGTTGTCCTCCCAGCGGACTCTCGGTCGTCCTGGGGGTCTGGATTCCTGGCTCTTTGTTTCCCATGCTTGTCGTGGTAGCGATCTTCTCCCATTCTGCAGACATGGCCAAACCATCTTAGTTGGGACTGTTCTACTTGGGTCTGCAGGGGGTGGGATTTTAGGCCTTGACGTATCGTCTGGTTGCGGATCATGTCTCTTCTTGTTACTTCAACCACCTTCCTCAGATACCTCATTTCTGAGGTTTGGATCTGGCTTTTGTGGGTTGTAGTCATTGCCCATGACTCGCATCCATATGTCAAGACTGTTTTTTTTATTGTTATTAAATACGTGGTTTGTACATGTTTATGTATAGCCGCAATAAGAAAGCGCGTTACCTACTTAGCCAATCGGGAGTTTGTTCTCTGTAAATCTATTGGAAAGAATTTTCTCGATTTCCCTTTTTTCTCTTTTTAGCTGTCATTTTAACAATTATCAATTTACTTTTTTTGTTAACAGTTAATGAATGAAAGAATTAATATAATTAATTAATATAATTAGTTTGCTCCTTTACGAGCTCAGTGCGATAAGTGTCGTTGATCTCCTTGCCGGAAGCTTGCACCAAAGTATGTCATATATGCGCTTTCAGCGTTAGTTTCCGTAACAAGTTCTGTTACATAATCAGGTTGGTTGTAGCACTGTTGACGAAATGACTTTTTTTACTATGGTTACAGCGAAGACATAATGACACTTCATCCGGTCTGATTGTTGAGAGTACGGGCATAATAGACAGGATGATAATTTACACTCCCCCCCCCCCCCCCCCCCCCCCCCCCCCCCCCCCCCCCCCCCCCCCGCCAAAAAAAAAAACCAAACGAACAAACAAAAAAAGAAAACAAATATAAGAAGATGTTGAAAATATACATAATAAAACCTGAGAAAAAAAAAAATAAACGAATGAAGCGACAAGAATGTAATTGAAGTAATACAAAAGAACATGAGATTAAAATTTAAAAAAAAAAAAAGAGGAAAAATGAGAATTTAATGGAATATATGAAAATAACTTTATTCAGATAACAGAAAAATAGCTAAGTTTACATGCAATATAATAGAAAACAGAATTATAAATATGCACATCTGAGGGCGTATGAATGTTTGTGGGAGAAAATACAGATATGCAAAGTCAAATAAAGAAAAAAAAACTGTGAAAATCAGAAATAGTAATAATGACAGGAATTAAGCGATAATTAT
Source organism: Oreohelix idahoensis (assembly GCA_024509875.1). Classification (NCBI taxonomy): domain Eukaryota; kingdom Metazoa; phylum Mollusca; class Gastropoda; order Stylommatophora; family Oreohelicidae; genus Oreohelix; species Oreohelix idahoensis. Next base: position 358,091 of record JAMPIV010004491.1, read on the forward strand.
TTTTCAAATAACCAAAAAGTTTCAGACTTTTATGAATGGCTGCGCGTGTGTAATTGCTGTTTAAGTAGATTTGCTGGGATTGCTACTCGTTAGCAGTCAACACTAAGTCAAATAATCTATGGCTTGATCTATTTTGTAGATCTTAAATTTTTCTGTAGTTTTCCTGTCGTTATAGAGGGAATAAGATTGTATGACAAGATCACCAATTTAGAGTTGATGGAAAGAACAAGAAAAACGCTAGTGGAATGAAAAAAAAAAAGGTTTTGGTGTTGGACAGCAATCTCTGAAGGACCGACGACTAGATTGGATTCCAGACCAGGAGGAATATAGCCGATAGGATAGTATGGTGTTCTCTCTGGCAAACCTCTAGTAGACCCCAGGGTAGAAACACTACACCCCAGGGTAAAAGAAGAATGACTAAAGGTAAGCAAGGTATTGGACTGTACAGGTAATGGAAAGCAGCTGCTTTCTTTATAAATAAATAGGAAGAGCCCCCCCCCCCCCCCCCCTTTCCCCCCCACCCTCCAAAAAAAAATAAAGAAATAAAAGTCAACAAATATGGAGACGAGACTTGAAAACAAACATTTGAAAGTGTGAAGAAGAAACGAAGACAAAACATGAACAAATAGCAGATGATAACGGAGGGGGGAGTTGACGTGAATTAAGTGAAAGTCTATGCTAGAAGGGTAATTAATGAGCGACGTATGAAATTAAGAAACAATAAATGAACCTGAAATAAGAGAAATAAAAAGAAAAGAAAAAAAGATGATATCATTATTCATTGTTATTTCAGTTTTTTAGTTTTTGCTCCTTAGGAAAGATTGAGTCACTACTGTAGCTTGTCATTATCATCATCATCATGTGACGTATTCTTTCCAGAACGTTGTCTCCATTACAGCTGCTCTGAACGTATCCCAATTCTGGGCAAGTCGACCTGCATCAACCAAAGACAAGTTCAGACTCTCTGTGATGTCCTGGGTCCACCGTCGTCTAGGTCGACCCCTTCCCCTTTTTCCAGGGACCATGCCTTCCATCACTGTTTTTTCCAGACTATTATGTCTTTTTATATGACCGAAAAATTTCAGCTTCCTTATTGCGATGGTATTTAGGAGCCAATGTTCCTGTACGTTTAGTGAGTGCAGTACTTCTCTGTTGGTCTTTTTTTCTGTCCAGGGTATTCTCAACATCCTTCTGTAGCATTTCATTTCGAATGATGTAATCTTTTTTGCAACTGTTTTATTGAGTGTCCAAGTCTCGCAGCCGTATGTTGCTACTGGGAATATACATGCTCTGATCAGTTGTAACTTTGTTTCTTTGCTTGTGCCTTGCCATAGGTTTTTCATCTGTATTAGCTTATGTGAAGCAATGGCAAGTCTTCTTTTAATTTCTACTGCACAGTCGCCAGAGCTGTTGATGATTGATCCTAAGTATTCGAATTCATTAACACTTTCCAGTTCTTCGTTATCAATTTCAATTTCTGGTTTGGTCTTTACTTTGTCTGTTGTCAATACTTTGCTCTTCTTGGTGTTTAGGTATAGATTCTGGTCCTCGCTGTGTTTTTTGGTGGACAGAATTAATTGTTCAAGTCCTTCTGGGTTGGTCGATAGGAGGACTGTGTCGTCAGCATATCTGATTTCCGGGATCTGGTACCCGCCGATGTTAAATGGGTCAAACTCTGTGTGTGTGTGTAGCTTGTCACCATGCAAAAAGTCAACATAAAAAAAATTGATGTGATCTTGCAACGGTGGTTTCTATGGTTATTTGTTTTACATGAGGTTGTTAGCACCACTCACATTCTCATATTAGTTGTGTACTTACGAGCTGTAGTACGGGTTGTCTTTATTTCCCCAGAGACCCTTGAGGTACTCAAGATCAAATCAGCTGCCATCTTCGTAACGAAGGTCAGCTACAATAGATCTCCAACGTCTTCTGTCTCTTGTCTTTCCTGTCCATCTCTTGATGTTATCTTTTCATGTATACCGTTGACTTATTGCACATTTGCTTCCAACGTTCCTTTCTATTATGGTTTTCAACAAGGTATTATGCTCTGGTGGATATAAACGGGATAAAACGAGATACTGTAACGAATGAGAAATATATGAACTTCATCATCATCATGTAGCATGTCCTTTGCAGAACGTCGCTCTCACCACAGCCCGCCTGAAAGACTCGATCTCTAGCCAGCCTGTCCGCCTCCTCCATTGTCGTATTCAAGGTGTCTTCACTGTCCTGTGCTCACCATCGTCTTGGTCGGCCCCTGCCTCGCCTTCCAGGTACCATACCCTCCACCACTGCTCTTTGAACAAATAAGGGAAAATAGAGATAAACGAAAGCATAATAGATGGAGATAGATGCAGAAGACGAGCTAGATGAAGAGAAAAATAAAAGCTGATTTCATTGACATATGATCCATATGTTTCTCTTGCTGTTCGTGGCTGCCGTCAAAGAACTGAGTTGATTCCTTTCGTAGTGCTTGACATTGTAGACCAAAAAAGCTTCTACAATGACTTGGGTTTTTCTATCATGGAAGCACGGAAATATGGGATGGGAAAACAGACTGATGACTGAGCTGGCAATGAAATTAAAAAGAGATAGACGGGAAGGGGGTGGGAAGTGGTTGGCGATGTCGAACAAAAGGTCTTGCAGAGAACACAAATCAATAATCAAGCACACGTCACGCCACGCGACTGTTACATTAGCCATGTTAGTGTTCCCCTGGCCAGGACTTCCTAGCAATTACCATTACCAGAGTTCTCCTGCTGGAGGTCGTCAGCACGCTGGGAGAGACCGTTAACCATTTTCTTGGGGCACCATTGCAGAGAGACAGTGTTCGTGTGAGTAGTGGTTGCCAAGAGGTTATACTTTGCTTTGTGGTACATGCATGTGTTAGGCAATACAGCTATAATTGTTACAGCAACTACTTTTGTGTGTTTAACTTATATTCTCCTACAGGTTTTTCAGGTCTTTTGTGACAATAACGCCGAGCTCCGTACCGGTATACAGATTTGCTGGTACTTTTTGGTGTTCTGGAGAGGCGTTTGTGTATAGTTAATTATTTTCTTAGTCGTTCCTTTTCTACCGTGAGGTCTAGAGGTGTTTGTGAATAGTTTGTAAATATTTTTGTGATACGATCTGTTTTTTTTTTTCATTTCTGTGATGTTAGCCTCTCTTCCACACAGCACTCGTCCTTTAACTATCAGCCAGAGTCAATGATCCTTTAGTTATATTTAGACACATTTGTGTAAAGTGTAAATTATTTCCGTATAGTGTATTCTGCACGTAATGTTTTGCAATATTATCCTACAATGTGAAATTAAAAACAAAAAAAGTGATGAATCTTTTTTATCTTTTAGGTTATTGTGCCTTTTGTAGTTGATTACGATTTGATTCTATGCATCTTTTCTGTGATGCCGTTTTCCTGTTAGGCAATTGTGTCGGGATGTCTATCTTGCACGTGATCAGCGAGCAAGATTAATATAACTAACCTTAATCATGAAAAGCCATCCGAATCCCCATATTAAAAACTAACTGAAACGTCCCGTAACGAACAATGACACATTCCCATTAACTTTTCGGAAAAATATGGAACAGGCGCGCATTGCGCCTTGAACTCTAAATAAAACACCTATCAAAATTTGCCTTGCAATTTTTTCATGCTACATTGGCCATAAGTCATGAAATGATTGACGTCAAATATCCAATGACGTTGAAATTGAATGGAAATTAATGAAATAACAACAGGAGAATTTATGTCGTCATCAGGACATGCGGTAGAAAGAGCATTACATAATAATTTCACGTCAAGTTTTGGCGGGTTACTTGCTGATATGTTGTTAATGAATGTATTCATTAAAAAAATCTTAGAAGATTGTTCATTCCGAGTTTTCTTGTGTTCTGGCTACAATGTTAATTGTCTTCGCCTCTAACACATGCTAGTTGTGGCACAATGGAGAACAGTTATGATATCGCATAATTTAATATGAATAAATGAAAAAAGAAATAATTTAACTTGTGCGTTAAAGGTTTTTATTTAAAATTTATTTCCTTTCGAAATAAGGTCACAATGTAAATTATATTATCTATTATTGTCCGATGTAAAATGTCACCTGGGATATCTGAAGGCGCATCACACAGAACAAAGGACAGATTTAAACAAAGAAATTAATGCTCGTTGTAGTTTTCTGGGGGGAGGGTCCTCTGAAAAGACATATATATATATATATATATATATATCCCAACTAATCCCAACTAACATAATTACCGATGTATGTTACGTCGGTCGGTCTCACTCAAAATAGTAACTCGTGCCAGAAAAAACATGTGCGCAACGCACGGTGTAGTAAAACAAATACTTTGGAAGTTTTTGTTAAAACCACTTATTATCAGGGAACACTCTTTGAAAATAATCCACGTACTTTCACACGAAATGTTGTCATCAAAGAACTTTTTAATTGAATCTAAAATAACATAATTCTCGCCGTGTGTACGTTGGTCACAGCTGAGGAACGCAACCGTGTATTGTTTCCATTATATATACTCTCCCGAAAATAGTTGCAATCAACAAAGAAAATCGTTCAAATGACGGTGTTCATGAACAGTTTGATGACACTGTATAAAGGAAAGAAACTAAAAACACTCTAAGAATGTACTTCTATCTGCTCATCCGGGAACGGAAACAGCACACTATAATTAGAAACCCGTCAAGTTTGACGGGTTATTGTTAGTATATATATATATATATATATATATATATATATATATATATATATATATATATATATATATATATATATATATATATATATATATATATATATATATATATATATATATACTAACATATTTATTTAATATAATCATTGCTCCCTAATGCTTGTTGTTAGAGTCCACTAATTTGAATATGTTCGTGGTAATGGCAAACGCATCGCATTAAACAAATTACTATATGAACAACTACTGCTAGAACTACGAAGTGCTTTGGCGATGATTTCTTGCAAGAAGACGAACGGCAGTAGTGACCCAATAATCCTTCTAGTACATAAAACCAGTATGATGAATCATGAAGAAATAAAGTAATATCAACAAGTTATGTAAATTCAATCAACCTATTTCCTATGGCTCTATTTGATATTCGCATATCTTCAAGTTCTCAGGCTAGAGAATCTCTTTAAGTTTGTCTACTGGTGGATGTCTTTTCTGTGTCCTTTCAAGGTGGTCATTCTTCTGTCAGGCTCCTCTGTCACACTTCTCAATGAAATACCTGACTTTTTTCATCTTAACCTTGACATTCGATGAAAGTGTTTGTCTAGCTATATTATTCCCAGATAGTTTTGATAAGATCGAATCTGTTTGCGGTCATGGTAGCCGGTCTTCTCCCTTTCTGCAGACATGACTAAACCATCGTAATTCCGTCTGTTCCACTCGGGTCCGCATCTCTGCAGTGTGTCATTATATTTTCCCAATGTTCTGTTCTTTCACTGTTGCCATGTCGAGTGTTCAATCAATCATCATCATCCTTTTTTCTTTGCGCCCCTTACGGAGCATGAAGCAATCATTGTAGCAGGTCATGTTGCAGGAAGTCTACACCAAGGATTCACATACTCTCGCAGTTGTGGTTTATCTGGCAATTTGGTAAACAATATACATGATGAACAGCTATGCTATGGACCCCTGAAGGAAAGCGAAAGAGAGGCCGACCAAAACCAACTTGGCAAAGAACTGTGGAAGCCGAGAAGCAAAGAATAAACCAGAGCTGGAGCACTGCACGAAGGATGGCCCCCGACCGAGCAAAGTGGAAGCAGTTTGTTGCTGCACTACAAGATGCCACCAGGCGTGATGGCCACTGACTGCTTTGACAGTCGACGGCTAAGGATCAAAGAAGAAAAATACATTATGAGGTTGCCATTCCTATGCACCGGTCAATCATATTAATATAACAACAACGCAGAGATCTCTAGAACTTATGTAGACAAAAGGGTCGTACAGCGTTGTGTAGAATCATTTCTGTTGTGTGTAAGTATATCATGGACATTGAGCAAATAGAAAAATTAAATGCAGCAACAGAAATATGATTGTTGGGTAGATTATTCATACATAGGCCAGTTGAGAAATGAAATGTGGAAATAACAGAGGCAACCACTATTATAAAAGAAGTCAAAAGAACACAGACACATGTCTTTGGCCACAAACACAGAATGGAGCATATAGAACCCCTGACAATAACGAGGACGATTCAGGACAGAAGAAAGAAAGGAGTGATATGAAAGATCCTAATATCATTTATTAATTTCCCCTTATGTTCCCTCCAGAACATGGAGCCCTCATTGTAGTTGGTTCTCTTGTAGACAGCCTGCAACAAACATTTGTATGCTCTTGTAGTGATCATTTCTGTAACAATTTGTTTTACAAGATGAGGTTGCTTGTCCAACAAACAATATTTTATAAGTCACCTCTTGCAGGATGCTTGAGGGAATAGTAGTCATGTTCTTTCTTTGCTTCCTCAGAGACCCCCCGAGAACAACCTACATAATCATCATCATCATCATCATCACTTTCCTTTGTGCAACAACTGCTGTAGCTAGTCCACTTGCAGGAAACGTGTACCAAGCATCAACGTGCTCTTAAGCCGTGGCTTCTGTGACAATTTGTTTTACATAATGAAGTTACTAGCCCTATGTACAGCCTGCCTCATTTGAGTCGCCTTGTACTGAGAGAGCTCTAACATACTCTTCTGTTAATCTAAGCCTGAAAATGTGTGAGTTTAATCGAGACCCGTGACACGTGATACAGAATACCACCCGCAACTGAACGTTAAACGAGACACAACATAAAGGCAAGCTGGCTTTGCGTGTGCGCTATTCGAATAAAGACAGCTTTCCAGTTATGCACAATGAACATCTGGTAAACGCAGCCTCAATCAGAAGTCTTGTACTCTGGAAACAATGGTTCGAATCGATCGGGCAGTTTTTCCAGCCTAGTGTAATAGTGTGGTCTTAGCTAATAAAACCTCGGAATTTTAGGCGTGTGTGTCAGCAGCACAGAAGCCTAAGTGGTGAGCGCTGACTATGAAATTACCCTGGAGATATTGGATTTGATATCTCAACAGGGGCGTCCATGTTTCGACAGACGAATCGAAATCGATACCCTGGTAATAATTCCTGGCTTTTGCAGTGTGCCGAAGACTGTCTGGCTGAAACTAGTGTTAATATTTTGCCGGGTAGGAAAATTGTAGGCCATACAAGTGCTAAAGTATCACTCAGTGTTTTTTTTCTTTTCTTTTTTTAGTTTAACAGCTTAAAATAAAAACGACGTGTGGTTTACAAACCAAGCCAGAGTTTCCGTGAACTCTTTCTAAATGACACTACCCTATTTTGGCTTGTCCAAATGTGGAGTAATACTCATGAAAAAAAACAAAACAAAAACAACAAAACACACTGTTATGGAAAACCTTCATGGTGGGCTTCTTCTAATGACTTCTCGGGAAAAAAAGAATTTTAGGAATAGAGAATACTGGCAGAAATGGGTAAAAATTAGAGACACAAAATTAGATATCTTACACCAAAATTTGTTGGTCGTAGAGTCTGTGTCCAAAAGTGAAGGTGCAAAACGGTCATTGAGTTTGTGGACTTTGCTCTCTCAAAAACTTTTGAGTTCGTGTGCAAAAGTGTAGGTTCAAAATGGTCATCAAGTGTGTGGGCTTTGCTCTTTCAAAAACTTTTGAGTTCGTGTGCAAAAATGTAAGTGCAAAAAAAGCCATAGGGTTAGTGCACTTGGTTCTCTCACAACTTTGACCGTTTTCAAAAGCAGGAAACTATTTAAGACTCTGCCAGATGGCCTACTTTAATCAAGAGACCTATTAGAAAGTAATAATAGATTGTAGCACTTATACGAAAAGATAGCACTAGAAAGTCATGTCAAAAGATACGACATGCTAAGAATGGAAGTTAATGTTAAAATATGACACTTATATGACATCCCCCGTATTACTTAATTCTTTAAGTGAAACCTCATATAAGGTACAATGAAAAAGATAATCCAGCCACATTTAGGAGAAAAGTAAGGGAAATACGCTCATTGTACCGTGAAAGCTATATTTGAACACCTTAAAGAAACACACACAGACCTTTCAATTTCTTCATTAAGCATTGACCATACGTCACGATAAATTTGACTGCAAAAATTCCATGAAGATGAAATGTAATGAAAGGACTGAAATAATCACAAGTCAATTTGTGCTGCAGACAGTTCACAACATAATTATTTCCCTTTCATGCTTTGAAGGTTTTCTTGCTCGTGATAGGAATAAATTTAGTAGCATGGATGTTAATAGGATATGGGCATTCTTAACTAACATAGAACAAGAAGAAAAATTTGTTATTAACAACAACAAAAAACCCATAACTTGTCTACTGCTTGGCTGAATAAATAAAAAATGGAACCATTGCTTCCCCACATACCGTATTTGAGGAAACCTGTTGATAGCGTTACCAGACAGTACTTGCTCTGGAGTAACTAGGTTAAGAGTGGTAGAGGCCAAGGAACACATGGAGAAGAGAGCTAGACATAGACATGAAGGTCATGAAGAAGACACGGAAATAACTTGAGCGGATGGCACAAGACAGGAAGACTTGACATAAGTTTGTTGACGACCTCTGCACCACGGGAAGCTGAAAAGCCATGATAAGGATGATGATGAAATAATATAGGGTTGTTCGTCGCGATGGCAGCTTCACCATGCAAATAAGTATCTACAGGAACCAAAGTACAAGAACAAAGACATAACTTTTTGGTGCAGGCTTCCTGGGAGGGGCTGTACTGGTAAATGTATGCTCAAGGAATGATATAGATGTAGTTGTTCTCAATCTTTTTGATTACAACATTTCACAGTTGCTGAAACTGGCGACCATTGTCTGTACCAGAACTGAGAATTATAGAAACTCAGGGAAAGACAAGTTGATTGAAACTTCGAGTAAGGGAGACAAACACAAGGGACGTGACCCATCGCAATGTTTACCGCGACACAATTTTGAGTCGCTAGCCAAATGTTGAGAATCATCGATTTAGGCGGAATAGGAAAATTACTGGCGTTATGTAGGTCAAATCAGATGTCAAACTTCGACAGGTAGGCGATCACGTTCCCCCCACAACCTCGATCTTTGGTGCTCTCCATCAGGTCTCTTACGATCTCTTCCCATTGCTATTGTATCGTGCTACCCTTTATCTTATCTGTCTGCCCTCCTATGCTTCTTTTACCCTCTATTTTTCCAGTGACTGCTACTGTCATTAATTGCTGTTGTAGCTTGCAGTGAAGCTACCCTTAGTTTCATCATCATCATCATCATCATCATTATCACCATCATCATCGTCATCATCATAATAATCATCCTTACCATCGTTATTATCATCCTCATCATCTTCATTAGCGTCATCATTACCATCATTATCATAATCACTATCATCATCACCATCGTCGTCATTGACATCATCGTCAACATTTCCATTGTTCGCTCCCATAGAGCATGGATCCACCATTGCAGTTTGCTCCCATGTCAGAAAGCTTACAAAAGAAACAATCCAACTCTGTTAGCAGTGGTTTGTGTAGCAATTATTTTGATACTAGTATAAAAGCCCGCCATAAGACGGCAATTACATTCAAAAGCACCAATAGCTAACGGCAATTTTACTTATTCAAAAGTATTTTTTTTTTTAAAACATGTGTGCATCCCCACAGAACACGAACTACGTAGCAGCAGCGAGGATCCCAATGTATGTATACGGGATCACACATTCTATAAATATTTTTGTGCACACCGTCATTTGCGCATTCTTCTTTGGTAAGTGTTACTATTTTCGGGAGAGTACAAATAAGGGAAACAATACAATTAATGTCTAACTTTCAACCAAAGTTGCATCCCTTAGCGTTAGTGACAGAATAAGCTGGGATTTTATATATATACTCAAGACCAAAAGAAACGCACATATTAATTGTTCTAATTTTCAGACAAATAAAATAAAAAAAATCAAGTTTGCTCACAGTTTGACCACTGATGGCGTTGCCACGAGTTCCAATGGTTATTTTGGCTGTGGCTACAGCGGGCATGAAGCGGTCTCGCTCATGAGTGCGCCGAATGGCCCTGTCTTGCCTGTATGTCGTAACGCGTGGAGTGCCAGACCGGGGTCGGTCGGCGATGGTCCCTGTTGTTTGGTTTCGATGCAATAGACGATAAATCGAGGTATGGTCAACTTGAAATGCCTGGGACACCTCTCTAACTGATGCTCCACCTCTGAGCATTCCCACTGCTTGATTACGCTCGTCAATATTCAGTCTAGGCATCGTTTTGCTGTGTGAAATTTTTATGGGTTCTACGCGCATTTTATAGAGAATTGGGTGAACAACAGACAACCAAAAGTCGTGCATGAAAAATCATGAAATGCACGAACTGTAATGAATTTTTATTCTGAGCGTTTGCTCATCTACGCCGTAAACAACTCACCGCAGCACAAATTTTCCACGTGCAGTATCGTCTTGCATTGCTAAAGTTGTGTTTAAAGACGATTTAAACTTGATTGTTTTATTTTATTTGTCTGAAAATCAGAACAATTAATATGTGCGTTTCTTTTGGTCTTGAGTATAGGAATAATAAAGTTGCCAGCCCCGATACACCACATGACTTTAGTCGTTATTTGACGTCATGCCCGAGGGAGCAGTCCATAAGATTTTACTGCCATACGAAGTAAGACAAGAAAGACAACGTAAATGTTTCATCGACATTTTTTGTCTGTCTTGAAGCCTGATGGAGGACAAAAGATTATAATTGAGAATGTCAGATATAACCTTTAACTGAAAGTGCTCGTAGCGTTTATTGAAGGGAGGCTGGTAATGCATATATATATATTATCACCTTCGTCGATTTTCAAAAAGCCTTTGATAGTCTACACCGCCCATCATTGTGGAAGATACTTACAATCTATGGTTTTCCAACAAAATATGTGAATATAATCAAAGCGCTATATGACAATGCAAGATGTTGTGTTAGAACAAATAAAGGGAATACAGAATGGTTTACAGTAGAAACAGGGGTGAAACAAGGCTGTATTATGTCACCACTACTTTTTGGAATAGCTATTGATTGGGTTATGAGAAACTATACCCACAATGAACAATTGGGTATAAAATGGACAAATGGAAAATTCCTGGGGGACCTGGATTTCGCAGATGATGTAGCATTCTTAAGTTCAACACCAAGACAATCCCAAGAAGCAATAAATAATTTGTGTCATCTCTCGGTTAAAATAGGTCTCCAAATAAATGCCTCTAAAACTAAAGCTATGAACTTTTCTAACGAGACCTTTGATATCATCTTGAACGGGGAAAAACTACAGAAAGTTGAAAGTTTCAATTATTTAGGCAGTAAAATGACTCAGGATGGTGACACAACAAGAGAAATCCATACTAGAATTGCTTTGGCAGCTAGCGCCTTCAATAGATTACACTGACTAACAAAAAAAAACTTTTTTTTTCTTTCTCTAACATTTCTATGTTTTTCTGGTCAATTTTAATGCGCTGTTTTTAAATCTGCAAACCGTTTTTCTCTATCAGGTCGGGATCTCTAGAAATACGCAATTGAAGTTTTTTTAACAAGGCATAAAGTATTATAACATCATTCATACAAGAAGTGTAACAGTTATGTGGGCTTGAATTTCTTTGCAGTCGACTTTCGTCGGTGACTGGCATGTGGTACATCGCGATGAAGCATCCAACAATAATCGGCAAGCATGGTCACACTCCACCGTCCTTGATAGCGTGATTCCATTACGGCGATATCTTGATGGAATCGTTCTCCATGTTCATCGCTGACTTCGCCAAGTTTGTCAGGGAAAAAGTCAAGATGCGAATCAAGCAAATGGATTTTGAGGGACATGTTACAGCCCATAATTCTGTATGCATCTATGCACTGCTTAACAATATGCACATAGTCGACAGATTTGTGATTTCACAGAAAGTTATCGACGATCGATTTGAATGCCATCCATGCGCGAAGTTCACTACCATGTAACAAGTTCTCGAATTGTTTGTCTGCAATAACTTTCCTAATCTGAGGTCCTACAAAGATACCTTCCTTTATCTTTGCATCGCTAACTTGCGGAAACTTTTCTCGAAGATAAGTGAAAGCTTTGCTCGTTTTATCTAACGCTTTTACGAAATTCTTCATGAGCCCCAACTTTATATGTAACGGTGGTAAAATGATGCCGTCTTTGTTAACTAATGGCTCATGTATTACATTTTTATGCCAGAGCTGCATACGATCCCTGATAGGCCACACCTTTCTTGCATACTGTTCCTGTCTGTTGCGGCTGTCCCATTCACATAGGAAGCAACAAAATTTAGTATACCCAGTCTGCATGCCCGTGAGAATTGCAATGACCTTTAGGTCTCCACAAATCCGCCATTGGTAGTCATTGTACTTTATTTTTGCCAAAAGTATAGCCATATTGTCATAAGTTTCTTTCATATGAACAGAGTAGGCGACTGGAATTGATGAAAATAAATTTCCGTTATGCAATAACACGGCTTTTAGACTAGTCTTGGAAGAGTCGATGAAAAGTCGCCATTCGTTGACTATGTGCTCACGACCGAGGTGCACCATTAGACCGTTTACATCTTTGCAATAGCAAATGCCATCATCCATCTCAAAGTATTGAACAAGTTCTCTGTGTCTATGACGAAATTTAGATATCGGAGTATTGGGCGCTAAAAGATTCCATTCTTTGAGTCGCGAACCGAGTAATTCCGCTTGTCCTTTGGTAAGAGCGAGATCACGTATTAGATCTGAAAGTTCTGAATGGTTAATTAAGTGAACACCATCATTCACCGGTATATAATCCGAGTCAGAATTAGTTTCTAAAGCAGGTAAACTATCACTTTCTGATGGTTCATTCACGTCCAACGGATATTGTTATGGTGGAACTGGGATCGGACACGTGATTGGATCATGAGGCACTGGTTTCGATACCGATTCTACAACTTCTAGAAGCCATATTTCGCTCAGAATTATTTCAGAATACAGTAACTATTTGAAAAATAGCGTAACATATGTCATGCATCTTTTAGCAGTATAAAAAGTAGAATTATTTTGCATTTTATTAATTTTTAATAAGTTATATAGTAAAAATGAAACGGAGCAAATAACGGTTTCCCAAAAATATATTTATTCACAAATATCTTAAGAACCCGACGTGATAGAGATAAACGGATTTCAGATTTGAAATCAGCGCAAGAAACTGACCTAAGAACACTTATTCTTATATAAGAAAGAAAAATGTTGTTTGTCAGTGTTATCTAACATTTGGAAATTACGATCATTGAATATACATACCAGCTTCGTCTGTTTAATTCAAATGTTATCTCAGTGTTAACATACGGCTGTGAGAGTTGGAAAATAACAAAATCATTGGAGAACAAGCTGAATACATTCGAAACAAATGTCTTAGAAAACTCATGAACATCAGTTGGAAAGAATTCAAGACTAATCGACAAATAAGAGAAGACTCTAGGCAGAAATATGTCTCCGACTATATAAGGAAAAGACGATGGTCTTATATCGGTCATGTCCTACGAATGCAAAACAACAGAATACCACTACAGGCGCTCACTTGGGTTCCTGAGGGTAAGAGGAAAAAAGGAAGACCAACAGAAACACTCAGAAGAACAATAATAAGAGAAGGAAGAACGTTGGGCCTAAATAATGTGCAAGAGCTAAGAGGAGTGGCGTCACAACGAACAACCTGGAGAGCACTGGTTTCTGCCTTATGCGCCGTGTTTGGTGCTTAAAGAATTTATTATTATTATTATATTATATATATATATATATATATATATATATATATATATATATATATATATATATATATACTTATATATATATAGATATATATATATAATATATATATATATACATACATATATATATATATATATATATATATATATATATATATATATATATATATATATAAATATATATATATAAAAAATACATAGTTTGAAGCACATTAAAAACGCACCACTATTATATATACCGATGCCGAGAAGCTGGCAAAAAAAAGTGTGGGAATGGATTTTCCCCGTGTTTGCCATGAGGTAGAGAGCGAATGGCTGCTGGAATGGAAAGTGCAAGATTCAACCCATGGGTGTGTGTACAGACTACATGAAAACGATGAAAGTTACACGTGCAACACGATTCTCAACAGCTATGACCCTGAAAATGTGTACGCGTTGTGGCAGTATACTCGGTATAAAAAGGCCGTTGAGACAAAACACCCAGTACATGTGCTTGAAATGCCACGACTATCTGAAAACGACCGCCAACGAGCCATTGGTATGTGGGAGACCGGAATGAGCTCGCGGGCCATTGCCAGAAGGATGAATTGCCACCACAGCACTATTGTACGTCTCAATGAACGTTACGGAACCACTGGCAGTGCCCGGGATAGACTTCGGAGTGGCCAACCACGAGTTACTACCCCTGCGCAAGATCGTCATATTGTGCTGAGTCACCTAGGAATTGACTCTCCCGGCAAGTCAAACAGCAAGAGCAATAGTGGGTAGACATGGGCAAGTCTCTCGAATGACAGTCATACGACGACTCAGAGATACAGGCCTTACTGCAAGACGACCTTATGTTGGGCCAAACTTGACTCACAGACATCGTCAGCAGCGCCTGCAATGGGCAGAGCAACATATCAGATGGACTAGACTGCAGTGGAATGCTGTCCTATTCACAGAAGAGAACAGATTCAACATATCCTTTGCAGATGGACGTATGCGGATTTAGCGACGGTGTGAAGAGCGCTTTGCAGATTGCTGTGTCAACCGATTTCGAGGTGGCAGTATTCACATTTGGGGAGGATTCAGTTTTCACCATCGCTTGCCTCTTCACGTCTTCCGTGGAAATGTAATTGCTGTGACATATCGAGATGAGGTTCTGGATGCACTGGTTGCTCTTGCGTTCACAATTTATCCAGACTTGCAGCTTCTCCAGCAGGATAACGCACGTGCATTTTTTTGTATTTTTGGTTTTCTCCCTTGCCTGCACAGAATGCAATGAATTTCATAACAATCAAATGTACAAATTAATGACCAGCATGGATTCATAGGAAAATGAATAAAGATTCCAAATATGTAAACTTGTACACACTTATATTTACATTTCACACTCTGTTCTTGGATTATACAGGTGGTGCGTTTTTTTGAAAGGCTTAGTATATATATATGATATATAAAGATATATATATATATATATATATATATATATATATATATATATATATATATATATATATATATATATATATATTAATATATATAAATATATAGTATTATCATATATATCATAATATATATATCCGCAAAGGAGCATATAATATAACAATACATATAACAATCCTTATATCCCCGTATCATTATAGTACATTATATATATATCCACCATATATTTATAATACAATCTGTATTCAAAATACAACATATATATCTCCATGTAATTATATATAAATATATATATATATATATATATATATATATTTATATATATATATATATATATATATATATATATATATATATATATATATATATATATATATATATATGTATGTATGTATTGAGTATGTATGTATGTATGTAAAATATGTATTATATATATATATATATATATATATATGGGAGGCATTTCTGTATTATAATAATATATATATATAATATAATCTTGATTCATTTGTACAACTTATTACATTTTTATGTCACGTGTCGTTCTCAGGGAAACTTTCGTATGAAACAAGGAAAGAATAAGTCTACTGACCCCTCATCATGTCATATAGGGCGACAAATATAAGGATGTGCATAAGGCTGGTAATCTCATCATGTCATATGGGGCGACAAATATAAGGATGTGCGTAAGGCTGGTAATCTCATCATGTCATATTGGGCGACAAATATAAGGATGTGCGTAAGGCTGGTAATTTCATCATGTCATATAGGGCGACAAATATAAAGGTGTGCGTAAGGCTGGTAATCTCGTCATGTCATATAGGGCGACAAATATAAAGGTGTGCGTAAGGCTGGTAATCTCATCATGTCATATAGGGCGACAAATATAAGGATGTGCGTAAGGCTGGTAATCTCATCATGTCATATAGGGCGACAAATATAAGGATGTGCGTAAGGCTGGTAATCTCATCATGTCATATAGGGCGACAAATATAAGGATGTGCGTAAGGCTGGTAATCTCATCATGGGAAACAAATTGCCACAGAAAGCAACGCTTCAATAACTTGTGAATGCTTTTGTCCAGGCTTTCTGCAAATGAACAACATACACTAGTGGCTGCATGGTATATAAGTAGTGATAAGTAATAATAATAATTATTATATTTTTAAATCTGTAATACAATTTTCTCCCTTCCACCTTTGTTTATGTACAGTCATTAGTATGCCAATGGAAACTTGATAGTTAAACTTCCGTGTTGTCTCATTGCCTGTTATCTCTGAACATCTTTGTTATCTGATTATCTGTTATCTCTTTAACATCTGTATTATCTGATTATCTGTATATCTCAACATCTATGTTATCTGATTATATGTGATTTTTCAAAATCTATATTATTTGTTTATCTGTATCTATCAACATCTATATTATCTGTTTATCTGCATCGCTCAACATCTATATTATCTGATTATTTGTATCTCTCAACATCTATATTATCTGATTATATGTGATCTCTCAACATCTATATTATCTGATTATCTGTTATCTCTTTAACGTCTATATTATCTGATTATTTGTATATCTCAACATCTATGTTATCTGATTATATGTGATTTATCAACTATATTATCTGATTATCTGTATCTTTCAACATCCATATTATCTGATTATCTGTATCTTTCAACATCTATTTTATCTCATTATTTGTATCTATGAACATCTATATTATTTGTTTATCTGTATCTATCAACATCTAAATTATTTGTTTATCTGTATCTATCAACATCTATATTATCTGATTATCTGTATCTATCAACATCTATATTATTTGTTTATCTGTATCTATCAACATCTAAATTATTTGTTTATCTGTATCTTTCAACATCTATATTATCTGATTATCTGTATCTTTCAACATCTATTTTATCTCATTATTTGTATCTATGAACATCTATATTATTTGTTTATCTGTATCTATCAACATCTAAATTATTTGTTTATCTGTATCTATCAACATCTATATTATCTGATTATCTGTATCTATCAACATCTATATTATTTGTTTATCTGTATCTATCAACATCTAAATTATTTGATTATCTGTATCTTTCAACATCTATATTATCTGATTATCTGTATCTTTCAACATCTATATTATCTGATTATTTGTGATCTTAACATCAATATTATCTGATTATCTGCCATTTGTTTACACGTATATTACCTGATTACCTGTTATCTCTTAAAATAAATACTATATGATTAACTGTTATCTTTTAACATCTCAAGCATATGATAATCTGTTATCTCTCAACTTTTATATTATTTGTTTATATGGTATCTCTTCTTCTTCTTCTTTGATCCTTAACCACCGATCGTCAAAGCAGTCAGTGGCCATCACGCCTAGTGGCGTCTTGTAGGGCAACAACAAATTTATTCCACTTTGCACGGTCGGTGGCCATCCTTCGTACAGTGCCCCAACTCTGGTTCATTCTTTGCATCTCAGCCTCCACAGTCCTCCGCCAAGTTGTTTTTTGGTCGGCCTCTCTTTCGCTTTCCTTCAGGGGTCCAAAGCATAGCTGTTCTTGTGATGGCATCGGGGTCTCTTCTGAGGACATGACCAACCCAGCTCCAGCGTCTGCCAGCTATGATGGTGTGCATGTCCTCTTGCTTGCTACGAGTAAGCAGATCTTGGTTGGTGATGGTATTCGGCCAAAAGATGCGGTGAATTTTTTCTTAGGCATGTTGTGTGAAAAGAGGACAATTTTGACATTTCCTTCTCTGTGACTCTCCAGCATTCCGCACCATAGAGAAGCACAGAAAGCACGCAACTCTGGTATAATCTTAATTTTGTGCTTGTGCTGTATTGGGAGGACTTCCAGATGTTATTTAGGCTAAAGAAGGCTGTTCTTGCCTTATTCATTCTGATGTTGATGTCTTTGCCTGCCCCACCGTCTGGTGTTACTATGCTTCCTAGGTATGTGAAGGTATCTGTCTGTACCAGTTGCTGATTCCTTACTGATATGGGCTCAGGGTTGCTCACATTGAGCGTCATGACCTCAGACTTCTTTAAATTGATGTTCAAGCCCACCTGCTGGCTAAATTTATTAAGTCTATTCATCATTTAAAAAAAAGCCAATGGGCTAAATTTATTATGAGAAAATCATTCAACGTTTTTTTCCTGGATGTGTTGATGTGAATGTGCCAGCAGTGCAATGTCATCTGCATATTCCAGATCTTCCAATGTAGAAAATGTAGTCCATCTTATTCCTCTTGGACTGCCCTCTGTTGTCTGGCGCATCAACCAGTCTATGACTGTTAAAAAAAGAGTGGTTGATAAGGGGCATCCCTGTCGTACTCCTGTCTTCACCTCAAAGGTTAGGCTGCTCTGCCCAACACTACACGTAAAGTTGGCATAGAGGCTTTTTATGATTGACACTATGCAGCTTGGAATTCCATAAGCCCTCAGTATTTTCCTTAGGAGCCGCGGTAGCATAGTGGTTAGTGCACTGGCTTCCTAGCGCAGTGGTCTATGGTTCGATCCCCAGATGAGGCGGAAAAATTTTTAGGCCACAAACGGCTCCTGGGTCGACCCAGCCCCAAATGGGTACCAGAGCTACTCTGGGAAGGTTAAGGCGGCCGGCGTGATGCCGACCACATCACCCCTCGTGTGCCGACGGTCAAGATAATATGGGCCTAACACCATATTCCCAATATGCCTAAATGGGCGTGTAACGGGTTCCTTTACCTTTACCTTTTTCAGTATTTTCCATAAATTGTCCCTATGTATGCTGTCAAAAGCCTTTTCAAAATCAACAAAATTTATGTAAAGCTGTCTTTGCCATTCTGAGCACTGCTCTATAATGTTCCTGAGAGTGAATATATGGTCTACACATCTTTTGTTCTTTCTAAATCCTGCTTGTTCTTTCCTCAGTTTGTAGTCTACTGCCTTTGAAATTCTCTGTATAATTATCCTGCCTAGTATTTTGCTGGGAACTGAGAGAAGAGTGATTCCTCTCCAATTATTGCAGTCTGCAAGATCTCCCTTTTTGGGCAATTTGACAATTATTCCTTTGTTCCACTCTGATGGTGTTGTCCCCGTTTTCCACACTTGTGCAAATAGTGGTTCTAATAGTTCTGCTGCTAGCTCAGGGTCTGTCTTAAATAGCTCTGCGTTTAAGTTATCATGGCCCGGAGCTTTACCGTTCTTTAACCCTTTGATTGCTGTGATGATTTCTTCTTTTCGTGGAATGTCTGTATTTACATCTAGATCGTTTTCAGCCTCAGGAACATTCAATTGTGTCTCTGATATTTCCTTGTTCAGAGTTTCTCTGAAGTGCTCTGCCCATCTTGTTTCCTGTCTCTCTGCTGTCTTGATGAGATTTCCTTGCTTATCTCTTACTAATGTAATATTGTTTGCACCTTGTTTTCCGCTGATGAATTTAATTATTTTGTATACTGTGCTTTGTTCATTTCTCAGTGCTGCATCTTCTGCCTGTTTTGCAAGATCGTCTAGGAAATTCCTTTTGTTGGCTCGGGTTTGGCGTTTAACTTCCCTGTCCAGCTGGCTGTACTGTTCGCTATATAGTTGCTTTAACCTGGGGGACTTCGCTTCTGTTTTCTTTCTTTTCATTTCCTTTCTCATCTTTATGGTGTTTAGTGTTTCTGGTGTTATCCAGTCTTGCTTCTTCCTTTCCTGAAATCCTCAGCATGATTTGCTACTTTCTTTATATATTGTTGAAATGGTGTTGAAATTCTGGTCTATATCATGAGTCAATGTCTTTTCCTGGCTTTTGGCAAATTGATATCGTTTCTTAATGTCGGCCGCAAAAGCTTTTCTGGTAAGGGGGTCCTTCAATTTGCTGATGTCAAACCTTTTCTGTGTAGTTACAGTTGGTCCAGCCCTTCTTAGTTTCACTTTCAGTTTTGCTACTACTAAATGGTGATCACTTCCCACATCTGCACCTCTTCTTACCTTCACATCTTATGGTATCTCTTAACATGTATATTTTCTGCGCCTTTCCACAGCTGTGCAAACATATACAGACGATAGTGCGCAGAATATTGACTGACTGGTAGATGAGATTGTTGATAATTCTGTTTAAGAAAGTTGATGGACAAACTGGAAAGCTAAGGGGAGGAGGGAGATACAAACAAAGAGGAAAAAAGGAATAACTCTAGTGAGAAAATTTGAGAAAATAAGGGAAGAATTGCAGAAATGAGTTATCGATTTTAATATGACCAGCTCAAGATTAACGCCGGTCAGCCGACAGGACAGACAATACAAGCGTAGAGGTGGTTTATGGAAGGGTGGGGGGGTCATTGGGTGCTCGGAGTCGTAAACCTTTCGCAGAAAACTTGATCGATGAAGGAGCTTCTGGCCTGTAGCGCTTTGTCTCTCATTGCGCATGAGTCATCCATACTGACAGCAAAGTGGAGAGTGCGCACGGAAACGAGAAAAAAAAATTTTTTTTTTTTTTGGCTTGCTGGAACGAGATCTTAACACATGTTCTTTAAGAGTTCTTGTGTTGGAATGTTTTGTCTTGATAGCAGAATCAGAAGAACTTAGTACGACCAGCAGAACTTCGTCACCAGAAGAACAATAGATAGCTCAAAGCTTGCCTCATTCAACTAAAGTTAGTCGTTCTTACTTCATTCATCATTTGTCGCTTGTGGAACATGGAGCTACTGGTGCAGCTGGTTGCTAAGAGTGCATGAAAGCATTTATGTGATATTGCAGTAGTGGTTGTTGACACATTGTGTTTTGCATATTGAGGTTGATTTGGTTTGGTTTTAAGGACTACCTTCATTGCACACGGATAACTCAATCAGTGCTCCGATCCCCTCCTTAAGATCACACAAGGAGGAACTCAGCACAGTGCACGAACTCCTAGCACCGGCGAGAATCCCAATGTGTGTATATAGGAATCTCTCATTCTATAAATGTTTTTGCAGTGGGTAGGTTTCAAATTTTTAAATTTTGCCAGGGCAGCGGCCCGATAGGCCTACTCCTTACGATTTCCAACTGCAGTGGGATTTTTAACTTGCACACGGGACCTCTTATTTTTTCACACGGGACCTCTTATTTTTTCGCCCTTATCCGAGCAGGCTAGGCATCCGATTTCATTACCCAGGAGACCGGGGGGTTGTATGACATCATTAGGACCACTGGTTCTGAAAAAAAAAATTCCATAAGTTATATTTCCTCAACTGGGAATCGAACCCGGTATCTCTAGAATTTCAGGAGGATGCCATACCTCGTAGCCACTCCGATCCCTGTTGAGGTTGCCAACTTATGCATAACTTCATTTAAGTCGTATCTTTGGAGATGTCTGATGGAATATGAGCTCAATTCTGTTTTGTTGTCTTCAGGGTCCGTTCTAGGAGACGCTGAGAAAACTATACAGTCCGTTCTAGGAGACTTTCAGAAAACTATACAGAACGTTTTCTTTATTTCTCCACCACTTTGTACCGTCACCGCTTCAACATGCCATTAATTATTAATAAATAAGCTAAAGGTACTCCAACAGTAGATGCTACCGTAGAGAAGGGAAGTGTTAGAGACGTAACTTATACGAGGTCTCAGCTGTATGAATGGGGCGACCAATTTCCATCCTAGCTACCTTTGCCTTCCTTAGCTACCTTTGCCTTCCTTAGCACAAAGCAGAGTTATGTACCCAGTTTTAGATGCTAAGATGGCATGTGTGTTAGGCTCGATTTACTCCCGTAGCTACGTGATAGAGCCGTTGGTTGTAAACTGTGCGTTGGTCTCTCGCTGGCAAAAATACCGGAAAGGAAATGAAGAAAACCGGTCATTCTACCTCTGGATGTTGGACCTAGTATAGTGAAGTCTCCAACACTTCATTCCTCTATGGCAGTATCTGCTATGGTACGACCTTTATCTTACCTAAACAAAACAGAATTGTTTTAGCGGCCAATATAAAGTGTGCCCCGTGTAGTTCCGGGGGTGGGGGTGGGGTGGGGAGGGGGGAGAGACTGAGGAGACACAGAAAGAATAGACCTACTGCAACTTCTAGCACGTGATATGTGGCGACCAATATGAAATTGTACACGTGACTGGTAATCTCATCCTATAAAATAATTTGCTTCAGAAACCGCTGTTGCATGAGCAAACGAATACTTTGATGCAGGCTTCTTGCAGGAGGACCATCTGCCTTGGTGGCACCATGGTCCATAAAAAACGAAAGGGGAAAAGATGAAGGATATGAAATATTTTAAACCAACATTAAAAGATACAACAAATAAAGGGCAGGTCACTGTGTTCGTCTGTGTCCGCAATACGTTCAAATCAGTTATCCATTTCCTTTTATGTGTGCATCTGTTCGTCTCGTACGTGACAAAGATCATCTGGTAGTAACGTTGGACCTATTATACTCGTTAATATATACAACGTATCTTTACCGATCTCAGCGACCATAACTTTACACCATTCTAACATCTATCAACATTATTCTCATATTAACGTAACTCTCACCTTATCATCAAAAAACATCATCACTAGCGCCCTCAACCATTACATCGACAACATTATTTTACCAATGAAGAGAATACAACTGGACTATAGTTCACGGCCGCCATATGTCTGGACGCCTGTTTGTGTTCACTGTGTTGGCCTTGGTGTATATTCACTATTAAGGCACGCGGTGAATGCCAAGGGGAACGTCCAATCGTCGGCTATAGAAATCTGACTTGGATCATTTTACTACGAAGACATACACCGCAGCATTTGTTCAACGCAAGTTGCTCTCTAATGGTACGTCCAGGCATTTTCCCCCGTTCTATGATTCTGAAACCTTGGGTGTCGTTATACAGTAGAACGTCGATTATCCGACTTAACTGGAACAAAGGTTGGTTCGGTTAATCCAATAGTTCGGATAATCATACATGAGAATACCCAGTTTAAACGAAACAAAGTATAATTTGAAGGGCTTGAGGCCGTCTTACTTTAATTATAATCTAACCTTTATCCTGTTTATAAGTTCCGATGACTTTGTGGTTTCATGTATTATAAAGTCGAGTTTCTTTTTACTGGTTCATTTCAGAAGATGCTCAATAATTGGTCCAATCCTCTTTCTTGAAATCATACTTGTCTTCGGTTCTGGCAGGCTGAATGTATCGTCTTGACTAAATGGAACACAGTGCTGGAGTCTCAATATATGCTACATTATATGGGACCTTTCGCCCAGCTCTCCTAGCTTTCTACGTGATGAAAGTCACCAATCAAACATAGTTTATTTTAATATATTTTGATTAGACAAAGCAGATTTAATTGTTTGAATTTAGTATAAATATTTTCTCCTCCCTTCCTTCTCATGACAATCAACAATTTCAAACTTCTCACATATAAGGTATTGACACCACGGCTTTTTAGATGACTGATGTCTGTAATTCATAACAAACCCTTCAGATTAATTTGTTAATAAATGCTAACAAGCATGAGTCCACCCGTGGTAATGTGACCTAGTTTGGTGCCACACACAATGTACTTTTGCAGTTTATCTCCAGATTGCCAATACGAGAAGTATGGGCGCCCAGCTTGGTACGCGATGGAAATCCGCTCCTGTGTTTGTTTAAACATAGATACAGCCATGTTTGTCTGTCTGCTCCCCACTGGGTTTTAATGTTATCTCTACCCATAGTAGATCAGGCAAAATAACAACACGAAACCTGAGTCATGTGTTCAATATGAGAGAAAATACGGGCTAGGAAGAAATAAAAGGAAAGCGCAAAATGGAGAACAAGACAGGTAGGACATGATAAAATGAAGAGCACGGTCATTTTGTGACAACTATCATGCGCATGTCTAAAGAACACCGTTACATGGAAGGCCCCCGCGTGAGTGAAGACTATTTATATGCAACACTCAGGGCCGGATTTAGGCATAAGCTAAACAAGCTACAGCTTAGGGCCTCACAGTTTGAAAGGGTCTCTTCAACAGCGTAGTAGCGAGTTGGGGGTGGGGGGAAAGGGGGGGTGGGACTTAGCGGTACAAAAAAGTTATAGAAATAGTTATAGAATTAGTAAATCTATAATGTTAATTTCCCTTTATTATGACAGTACCGCAGTACATCATACATGATGTGCCTAAGTGGATTTGTTATGCACCTTGGCGGTATTCACATCAGTTTTAGTTGTTATACGGCCTTAGTCTCTGTTACCAGTTGCTCAATAGAGCATCCGCGACTTCCTATAGCTTAGGGTCTCACCATGTCTAAATCCAGCCCTGGCAATACTGCACATATCTTCGAATAAACAATCGGAACAGAATACATTAAGCTGCAGGAGTAATATTTCAGCATAACGATTGGTGCACTAAAAGTAGATAATGACATTTTTTTGGGTGGTGGTGTGGTGGTGGTGGGGGGGGGCGGGGGGGGGGGGGTGCGGGGCCAGGGCGCGGCTGTGGTTCGGATAAATGAGTGGTTCGGATAAATGACGGTTCGGATAACTGACGTTCTGCTGTAGCATCATTATGGAAACCGTTTTTTTTTAATTTTTGTAACTCTGTCAGTTATGTATCATAGCTTTCTCTCTGCGAAGTATGTTTTCATATAATTCATCCAGTTATTCATTCACGATCTTTCAGTCCCAGTGGATCACAAGGGTCGTCCACATATGACGTTACACAGTGAGAGACGGAAAAGGGGGGGGGGGGGGAATGAGGGAGTCTAACATTTTGTGACGAAGTATGACGATAGTTTGCAAAAATGTGACGTCATATAAAAAATACCAGTGAGGCTCGCTTCTTTCACAACTGATGTTAAAACAAAATAGATTTTATGACCTAAATCCTTAAAGTCTCCTGTTTTCTGCAATAATTTAACAACTACCTTGTGGACAACTTATATTTATATTATAATCTCAGCTGAAATATCGGATAATTGTTTTAAAGTTTTATTGTTTAAATTTTTTAAAATTATACTTTTCTTGTTTAATATTTTGTAATACAAGAATTTCCAATGAGAGATGTTGGTCTGGAAGATAATGGATTTCTAATTCGTTCAATAGACGAGCATCTTACTTAGCACTGGGATAATGAAATTCAAGAGAATTCATTCATTCAAAACAACTTCAATTTTTAAGCTTTTCAATTTTTAAGGATTTTCTCCCAAGTTTAACATTATTTTGTGAAACTTCTACTTAAATAAGAATTGAAGTTATGGATGTGTTTACTTTACATTTAATTATTTTTTTTTTATTGTTTGAAATTAAATTGAGTCAAAATGAGCGATATTTTAAATAAATTTAGCACCATTTGATCAACAAAGCAGTTTTTGTAAAAGCATAATTAATTAAACACTACTTTAGTTGAAAGATTCTTATTAAATGTCTGCACTAGTTAGATTATTTATCATCGATTACATTCTGTCTTTTCAGTAGTAAAAAATTGGAAAAGGGGGAGGGGAAGCGATTTGTGACGTCACATAAGCACAAAAAAAATGGAAGGGGGGTCTGGGTTTTTGTGTGTGACTAAGTGTGACAAGGGAAGGGGTAAAAAATGCAAAAAATTGCGTGACGTCATATGTGGACGACCCCACAGGTCTTCAGCAAACACACGCAAACCTTTCTGTCTTGTGTTATCAGTTCAAAGTCTTTCTATATCTTTCTTATACCTGTCACGGTTACGTCTAATTCCCCTTCTCCGAGTGTTATCCGTCTCATTCTATTCCTCATACCATAGGGATTGCAGAACATGCACTGCCTTGTCATGTTCTAACGTTCCAAGTGCCATATCTATAAATTTTCCTAAAAGGAAATGGGTGATTTACAAAGGTAAATGTATTGTAATAAATTTCACCATGCTAAGTCCAGCTTAACAAGAGTCAAGTATTAGAGACTTTATTATATTGAGTCTAGCATTTTTATGAGTTGGGGTGGCTTCTTCCCATCCTCGCAGCCTTTGTCTTCCGTAACTGAAGAGCAGAAACAAGCACCCATTTATAGATAGGTAGACTGAAGCATGATTCTACCAGATTTCGATCCCGACAAGACGAAAGCCTCTAACTCTTAGCCACTGTGGCGCTCTGTGAAATGTAAAAAGAAAGGTAATCCCATAACTCATACTGCCGTAGACGAGAGAAGTGTTAGAGACTTAACTATACTAGGTCCAGCATCGAGAGGTGGGAGTGAAGTGTTAGAGACTTGACTATATTAGGTCCAGCATCGAGAGGTCGGAGTGAAGTGTTAGAGACTTGACTATACTAGGTCCAGCATCGAGAGGTGGGAGTGAAGTGTTAGAGACTTGACTATACTAGGTCCAGCATCGAGAGGTGGGAGTGAAGTGTTAGAGACTTGACTATACTAGGTCCAGCATCGAGAGGTGGAGTGAGCATTTCCCTTCCTCGCTGCCTTTTCCTTCCCAAACTCAAAATCAGGTACTTATTTACAGCTGGGTAGATTGGAGCGTGTCGGTACCGGGATTCGAGCCCGAAACCTTACCCGCAACAGACCAGCGCTCTAACCACTCTGTTAATCGGACGCTCCAGTGAAAATTGCACACATTAAAAACAAAAAATTATACACCATCATGTGGAAGAATATTAAGACTGAACCACAGTCCTAATGAAATATCCACACTTTAAGAATTATTCATCGTTCGATGGAAGAATATTAAGTTTAAGATCGAACCACAGTCCTAATGAAATATCCACACTTTAAGAATTATTCATCGTTAGATGGAAGAATATTAAGTTTAAGATCGAACCACAGTCCTAATGAAATATCCACACTTTAAGAATTATTCATCGTTCTGTGGAAGAATATTAAGTTTAAGATTAAGATCGAACCACAGTCCTAATGAAATATTTGCACCTTAAGAACGATTCACCGTCATATGAATAATTGGTAAGATTAAAACTGAATTACAGTACTAACTTGACTTGACGACTTTGATCCACTGTCACTGAGCGTCAGCTCGTGGTGACCTTGATGCCATTATATGGTACTGCGCTGTTCGTATAAGCTGTTCTGAGCTGCCATACAGTGTATTGTCTATGGATGGGTTGTGTGGTAGCAGTTGTTGTCTCAGTCCCTGGAGTGCAGGGCACTGTAGTAGGTGGTGTTCTACTGTCTCCAACGGGTTTGGGCCGTGTCTACATTTTGCTATATTCTGTGAACATATTCTGTTTCTGTGGCCATTTAGTGTAGAGTGACCTGTTCTCAATCTGAAAATTTTCGTTTGGTATCTTCGTTCGATATGGTTCATAGCATCTTCCTTATTTGAGGCTGTTTGGTGTATGAAGAGTCTTCTTCCTGTTTTAGCCTATGCCCACGTGTTCAGCCAAACTTCTTTACAGTTGTTTTTGACTATTTGTTTAATTGTTAACATATTCAATGGTTGGTCAATCTGTGGCATTTTTGCTCCCTTCTTTGCCAGTCTATCAGCAACTTCGTTCAATGTGATGTTTATGTGGCCAGGTATCCATTGCATGTATATTTCGGTTCCATACAAGTTCATAATTTTGTGACATGTTTCTTGGACCTTCTGGATAGTATTGATTGAGTTGTTTTTCAAGTTTCCTATAGCCAAGAGGGCAGCCTGCGAGTCTGAGAATACTACAACATCATTTGGTTCCATTTCGTCTGATTCAAAGAGTTCAAAAATTCTAGTTAGGGTTTTCTGGATGGCGACTACTTCGGCTTCGTAGTTTGTGCACCAGGTACCACAGGGGCCTGCAATTTTGATGGGTTCTTCTGTGCTGGGTGGGATGATTATGGCCCCATATCCAGCATTTATGACTGCTTTGAAAGCTGATCCGTCTGTGTAAGCATGGATAATGTCTTCATCATACTGGCAGATGGTTTCCATGGCAAGTGTTTTCAGCAGTGTAGGTATGAGGCTTTTATTTGCGGGTTGCAGAAGGTTTGTACGTATTGCGACATATTATGATAATAGCTTTCATATATCTATGTCATCATCTACATTTTTCTTTCACCTACGCACGTTTGTTAACATAAAACCCTCCTACACTCAGAGATCTGTCTCTTTTTCTAATTTAGCACGCATATTTTATTGCTGTTCGCTATTTCCTTTGATGAAGGTTTACCAGCAGACCTAATTAGCTAACGCTGAGCCGGTTACCTGTAATTTTTAACGCCAGCGATTGAAAAGCGTTTAATAGGATCAGACAGAGGGAGACGTAACAGAGGAAGGTGGTGATAAGTTTAAACGTATTTTTCGTTAGACAGTGATCAGGGGAAATAATTTGAGTAGATAATTTTGAACCAAGGGCAGACAATTTCTATTACCTTCCCCTGAATCATTCGTTTGAAAGGTACTTAAACAGGAGAATCGCAAGATCAAATGACGGGCTTCGCTCGATTTCGCTCGATGTCCAGGGTCTGTGAGCGGTAAAAGGCGTGAATATTTCGTCTGATTCGCAGATCGACCAAGGAAAAGAAGAAATCTAAACGAAGGTGTTAAAAGTAATAAGTCTGAGCGAAGTTCTGGAAATTTAATATATATTCTCCAGCTTTTAAAATCCATTATTCAGTACTCCTCAGATTTTAAAGACATCTAGCTTCGATTTCTAGAATCCCTTGTATTAGTGACGTTTCTTAGTTTTTCGTTGGAGATAGTCTTAGAAGTTTGTGTGAAGGTAATTATATTTACTAGTAGTTTGAGTGATTAATAGTTAAGTCCGTATTATATTTCTCTACGATTTTTTATGCAGAGTGATGTACTAGATAGGTCCGTCATTTATATTTCTCTAGGATTTACTGTGGTACATCGGCTAGCAGAATAAATAATAATTTTAGCTAAACTCTTACAGCTATAAAATAAATTTAATTAATTACTAGTAACCAGTCAGAGAATATTTTAACCAACTAGTAAATGCACCGTTCATCATGAGTATTGACGAAATATATTTTTATTTCTAATTCATGATGATTAATTTTTTTTAATGACTAGAATTTATTTCACGTGAGTTTTAAACGATTAGACAAGCTCTAAGCCTGTAGTTATAATTTAAGTTAAATAACCGAAGTGGATAAACATATTATGTTCTACGCGGGGTAAGGATAAGATTGAGAATACTATATTATGGTTAAGTATGTGTATTTTTTCTCCTTTACACAGTATTGGGTCAAACCCTAAACCTTACCAGCGGCTTCCATATAAATCTGAGAGTAACCATACAAAAGAACAATTTAATTAGTATCTGGGTTTCTTTAAGGTAAACCTGTCTGAGGTTGTGTTTACACCCAGAAAGAGACAGAATACCAACCCAAAGAACATTAAGAGTGACTTTGTAACTGGGCATATAGATCCAGATTTCTTTTTCCAATTTCATTTACAGTCAGCCCGTTGCGGCGACCTAACAAACATTAACATTTCCCGACGTTTGACCATTTGTGGTGTGACAAAGAATTTTATACTGAGAGAAGTTACCAACCTGTCATTCCTATGTACTGGAAATCTCAAGCTATTGACACAGTGAGCGCTGTTAAAATTTCTTTCCTGGACAAATTAAATGTGACATAAACAGTAATCCTAAATTTAAAAAATAACAAAGCGAACGCTCCCCGGAGAAGTGGAGTTAATCTGTCTTTGAGGAGCTGGGGTTTTCTTTGCCAAAAATAACACTGGATTTGCTGTGTGTGTCCTAAAGATTGTTCCAGAAGATACAACACAAGTATTAGGTAAGAAAGAATGCTCGTGGCCACGGTTGTCTGAGAAGAGAGGAAGGATGAATGAATAATTCTCATATATATTGTGTAGAATCCAGGTACTCACTTTGTGCATTTTCTTTTATTTATGCAAGTTTTTGCAAATGCTGTCCCTTTAAGAATAGATTAACGTATAAAATCTGTTCTTTACTGTGGAGGGAAATCCTAGAACATAGCGTATCAATCTTTGACTCTTTGGGGGTTAATAACTTTCTTCTAACGGGATCTTGTCTCAACAGAGGGAGGGAGGATTACACATATGAGTCTAACTCTTTAATTAATTCATTAACTTATGTTTATTTGTATTTGATTGATATTAAAAATATTGCTGTTGTGAAGTTCTCTATGATAAATAAAATTTACATAACCGTTATTTCCATGTGTTGGTCAGCTCGTCCCAACATATCCCTACATCCATTAAGATAGTTTTCACGTTTGTGCGTCTAATTGTCGTCACTTATCTGCTGTGTGTGTGTAGAGGTGAGTGGTTGAATATATATATATATATATATATATATATATATATATATATATAGGAAAACTGTCTGATCTAAGAATCTCAGTCGCAATCGATAGGCTGGATAGATTATCTCTCAAATCCAGGGAAAGACTTTACCTTTCAACATTTCACTCGTGAAAAAATCTATTTCTTTACCTTATCTCCCACTGAGCTATCACCTGTTCTAGTTCTATTCAGATTCACATAGTGCTGGAGGAGAGTAAAGACAGACTTATTTACGACAAATCGTTTCTCTCAATCTACTCTTCAGGCTCATACTGGTCAAACAATTATTTGCCAGTTTCCAGACTCACACGTGCTCTCACACCGATTTGGTGCTTCAAACACACAGACGACGTGGATACAACTATCTTAAACAAATAGGGGAAATGTTATGGGCTTTGGGTAGTCCAACACAATAACGATTAAGTTTATGTTGTTTATTAAAGTTAAAAAAGACAATCACTAAAATAATCAATTGTTTACAGCAAGAATTATCAAAATTACAGAAAAATGCAAATAACAAGGTAGGGAGGGGGGGGGGGGGGGTAAAGAAGATTGGTATCGACTAAGCCCGTCCCGCTTATTAGACAAAGATAAACCCAGTCCAAAGATAGATAGTTATCAGGAACATAGGTAAGTTAACCTAACAGTGAAGTTAATTACTCTAAAAAGAGGTGTTACAAAATTAGGTATGGGTGGTAGAAAGAATCCTGTTCTTCCCAATTGTTCTTCCCTTTACTAAGCAAATGAAAAGGAGGGGGTTTTAAACAGAGTTAACAAATTATCAACTATCCTGCTTAAAGGAACAATGTAGGGTATACAGAAAATTGTATTACCAGGTAAGCAAGTTAACAAAATGGTTACAAAAGAAGATTAAATTTCCTGTCATTCATGCACACGCTAGTAAAGGCCTTCACTCATCTTGCTCTCACTTACCGATTGTGAAAAAAATCTGGCACTCCATAGAATAACACAACAGCAGTTACACCTCAAACTAAATGTATGAGTGTTTGTTCAAGTTCCAGCCCCAGATTAGCGGGTAGGCTGTCAGCACATAAAAGGATCCCGTAATCGCTGGAAAATGAATCTGTAATTGTGTCTCTTTTCTTAATAACAGTTTCTATGGGAGGACACGGTCTCTGATACCGGGGTGAGGATGGTGTGGTCTATTTGACTTTGCCGCTGATAATAAAATTCTTACGCGTGCTGGTACACTTTATCCGTGAGGTATGGTTTAAGTCCAGGGAGAAAACTAGTCACATCACTGTCCAGGAAATATGTATTCTTTCTCTGTATCAGTAAACTAACAAAAGCTCGGGTCAGTGTTCTTCTTCTCGTTACGACTTAATTGGCTTGATGGTGGGTTAAATTTGTCTTTGGGTGTGCTTTCTTTGCTATAAGTTAGATAGCGGAATTCCAAACATAGAATCGCCTCAAAGATTAAAAATGTACACAGTCTCAACAAGTTCTGCGACAGGGGAACTCTACACACTGTTTATGCTTTGCTTTGCTTAGATTGATTTGCTTTATTGCTTTCTTAATGCTGGGATCGCACAGGTTACGATCACTCTGTATGAAAGAAAAAAAGACATGTAATATACCGAAAAACAAATAACCTTCTAAAGCGCGATGAATTTCCCGTTAAGACTATTTATATACGCTCGCGTATTTAATTATGTATTTAATAAAACACTGCGCGAGTTCTAATGGTTAAAACACACACTTATAAATATATGACTTAACTAAATTTATTAATTATAAATTCCTTCGCGACTTTAAAAGTTAATTTAAGCATTTAACATCTATTATCTTTTGGAAATAATATAGCAGGTATATCATTACATTTACAACTGGAACTATTGAGATGGTTTAATTTAGTAGATTTAAATTAACACAAAATCCAGTGAAATAGAATGAATGAACTAGACCACTGATCACTTTACACAATATATATTACCGCTTTGCACAGAAATAGAATTCACTGCACATATGTTTAAAAATCCAGGGGATAATCTAGCAGGATTTCAAATATAGCTAGTGCTTCTGTTAAGTTCTGGCCAGCGAGTGATAAAGTGTATTTCTACGTGGTCTGTATATATCTAGAATGAAATGAAAGATGAGTGGGACATGAGAAACTTGACACCTTTTTAGATCTCAGAAGACTTTTGGGGATCTGACCGCCAGACTAAAGAGAGAAGCCGCCCCTGGCCTCTCGTATCTTCGCTCGCTGCTTGCGTCGGCTTTCCCCGTTCGCTCCCACTGCGATCGGTTCCGTGTTTAACACCGAGATGCGAAATCGTTTCAGGGCCCACTACTGTCTTTGATAGCATGCCGCCCGTCCTTCCTGAGATCTCCCCCAGTGTCTTTCTTCTGACCGCTCTGGTCCATCTTGCGAGCGGTTTAGTGTTCGCGCGGAGATGAGAAATACCTGCGAGAAACTAGCTTCTCTGCTCGGGGATTGTCTCAGTGTCTTTAGATCTCATGCCGCATACTAAATGAGTCCCGGTGGAATCGGTTCGCTTGTGAACGGTGGTTTGGTTTTGATGGAGAGAAAGAATGTGGAGAAATGGTATGGATGGGTTTGGTTGCAGATTATTTGTCGTTAATGAAGGGAGATAAGATGTGTAAGATTAGGCTTTGTCTTAAGGGAAGTAACTTAGAATTAAGTCCATTACAGGTTTGAGTGAGTGAAAAAAAAAGTATTGCACGAGAAAGTCGAGATGCGTAAACACATGTTAGGCGTGAACGAAGAATGTTAAAACGGGGTTTTGACAGAGTCTGGTTTGAGACGCGCTAGGTGTAGGCAGGGAAAGGTGTTTCTCTCAAGTGTGTAGTTAGATATTGAACGTGCTCAACGTAAGATTTGAAATTGTTGTATAAGATATATTCAGAGCACTAAAGTGTTTGTGTAAGAAAAAGTGTATTTCAAATGAAGAAACAAAACAGGTACGTTTTGATATTTTGATTATTTACTGCGTATGTGCCTCAGCAGACCAGGTCTGAGCAGAGGACAGTAAACAGATGAAATCTTGGTAAAAGTGACAGCCCTGGCGGTTAAGGCCAGTTTCTCGTATAGAGATATAACAAGAAACATGGGAAAAGAAACATTTAACAGAAGAACGACAGGAAGTTCTGTCTGAATAAATATATGACATGTTCTATAGCTGGGACAAGTAATAGTAAGAAGACAAGCAAATGTATGTGAAAAATGGATACTGAGATTGTTTGAAACTGAAGATTGTATTTTGCAAGACTGCCTACCTTGAAGAGAAAGGTTGGGCATATCATTTTTACTCAGTTATCAACGTAGGTTAATAAAGTTCTACCATTGATATTTTCACTGCTGTTTTGAGTGGTATCGATTGATAAACAGTGGGTATGAAGAAAAAGTAGAGTCAGTCTGAGTGAAGGAAGTTTCTAGTATTTACTTTACAACACACTATCTACTGAAAGGGCAGTGGTCCGAATCTATAATACGATCCCCGTCGACATTCATGGTGCGCGTGACCAGCCCTACACTATGATAGTTCAAGAAACTTTTATAAAGCAAGACAGCCTCTCCTCAGATGTCAGTTTGGGCATCACATATTAGGTACGGTTGCATCAAGTATTTTCGTATCTAGCCCTACAACGGTCACAGACTATTTTGGTGCACCTAACCCTATACAAGATAGAGTTGTAAGAGACTACAGACAGAAAGAAGGTCAAGTTCACAAAGAAGAGATTACACAGAAAGAAAGAATCCTGCGAGCGAAAAAACAAATCAAGACAAAACAGAAGTCAAGTAAAGTGAAGCGACATCAAAAACAACGAAGTCTATCCAAAGCATCACGAAGGTCAAGTTCATTAAGAAGATACAAATCGAAGGAATCCTGCGAGCTGAAGAAACAAAGCAAGACAACACAGAAGTCAAGACATCACGAAGGACAAGTGCACAAGAAGAATATAAAGAACAAAACAGTCTACATCATCCGACAACCGTCAGAATACAGGTACATGCATGAGATAACAATCTGAATGATCAACAGGCCCAACGCGCAAAAATAATAATATACAGCCGAATAAGACAAAAATTGTGTTGATTAATTCTGAAATACTGGAGGAGCAAGTGTGTATCCCAATCAAGGAAAACAGATTATGTAACACATAAACATTTAGAAACAAATTAAGTTAATTATTAGTGTAGTCAGTTAAATTATGAGAATTAGATTGATAATTGTTTTGTAACTCATAAGAATTATAAGTATTGTACACAGATATTGGTTAATAATTCTCTTACAGGTCAACCAAGAGATTTATATTAATTTTTTTACAGGTGTTTCTATTAACACTAACACTTACAGGTCAAGACAAGATGCAACAACAACAACAACTTACGGTGGGTTTAGATCCCAATGTGGCTGCTCTTGAGCAGGTAGCCAAGGCTATGACTGCCATTAGAAATGAAAGTAAGTTCCAGAATATCCGGAACAGTATAACACCATATTCAGGGAATCCTACTTTATGTAGAAAATGGTTGCTCGAGATACAAAGATATTGCACTTCGGTCAATATGGACCAAGGTGAGTACAAACAAGTTGCATATCTTTCCTCAGGTGGGTTAGTAGTAGATTTCATAAGACGCAGGTTTGAAACTTTCCCAGACGAGACATGGGAGGAGTTTAGGAAAGAACTAATAAGGACGTATGCACAAATTACGGATGCATCGTATGCATAGACGCTGCTGAGGAGCATACAACAACAAGCAGAGGAACCCATTCAAATGTTCAGCGACAGGTTGTTAAACCTAGCGGAAGAAGTTTTCTTGGGGCAACAAATTAACCAGCAAGAGGTGGAAAAACAGTTAGTGGGCATATTCGTCGATGGGTTGAATGGTATACCAATTAAATTACATCTCCTCAGGAAGGACCCACAAAACTTGTCACAGGCCATTGCACTTGCTACAGCCGAAGAGAACCTTAGAAGAAGATTGGACCTCAGGCTTGGTAGAGTGGTTCCATGAGAAGAAACACAAGAAGAACCTATGGAGATAGGACATTGTCAACAAAGAAGGATAGAAAGACGAGGGAGAGGAATGGAAACGTTTTATAGGTCAAGACAGGTAGACCGCGAGCCAATCGTGTGTTATGCTTGCAATAGGCTGGGACATAAAGCCTTTGCGTGTAATTATAGGCCACTAGAGCCACAACACTCAGTAAGGAGAGTTGAGACCTTTAACCCGAGACGTAGTAGACAACACAATAGACAACAATATTACAACCAGTCCGAAAAGAATAGACAAGAGAATGAAGTAAACACCAACAGAGGGAGACTCATCAGAGAGATAGTACAACCACAGGACAAGACGGAGAAAGGATATATTGATACAATAAGTGGAAGGCAACCACAAGTGAACATGATAGGAAGGGCACATGTTAGGTATAACCAACAACCATACCATAGACAATGGGCCAGAGTACACCATCCTGCAAGTTGGTTTGACAAGAAGGGATGGCTACAAAAGACATGTCAAGAATACAGGAATAGGAAGATGAATTGGGATGGTTCAGTTATAAACAGGAACAAATATGAAAGGAGAAACATATATACAGATCGCGAAATTGGGAAATGGAAATGTAACCAATATCAAAATAAACAGGGACATAATAGAACATGGAATAACAGGGACAGGACACTCCCGACTTTCAACAGCAACTATGGATCAGGACATTGGGACAGCGTGAATAGGAGAAGAACTAGAATAGATTTGAGGAATTTTGTTGGAGACATCAGGAGAGGAGTCAAAGACAAGAAAATACAAATAAATGAAATTGAAAAACAAGAAAGAAAACAACGTATCCCTAAAAGAAGACAAGTAGCAACAGCAATCGAGCTAGCTCATAAACCAGACCCTTGCTCATGTATTGTCGAAATACACGGAAGGAGATATAGAGCATTGGTAGACTCAGGGGCTACTGTAAGCCTTATTAGGTTTGGACTTTATAAACAGATACGAGGCGTAGCTCAATACAGAAAGTCACAAAATACACTTACCTCGGTGTCAGGAGAAAACCTGAAAGTGATGGGAACAGCTATGGTGCAAATGAGAATTGGCAATATGATCGTGGAACACACGTTCACCATTGTGAAGGGGATGACGAGAAATATCATACTAGGACGTGATTTTCTGCTAAAACATAAGGCTCAAGTACATTTTGATACTCACCAACTGAAGATACATGGCGAATGCATCAGGTTACAGGACGACGTATACATAGCGTCCATAATCCGAAAACAGAACAACAGTTACGCTGCGACCGAATGAAGTCGGTATTGTTCAAGGCAAGTTGAAAAGATCCCCATATTTCAACCAAGGACAAACGGTCTTAACACTCGACTGGGAAGATGGAGATATACTAGATGAACCCGGACTAGAAATGGTAGAAGGAATAGTACAAATTGGAAAAAGACAACAATTTCCAACGATGATTATAAACACCACGGGAAAAACAGTTAGAATACCAAGAGGATTTGTATTAGGAAGGGTACAACTGATGGAAGGTCAGGAAGGAAATATGGAATACCAAGAAAAGCACCAAATACAAGAAACTATGAACAATAACAACGCGCGTCAGAGACAAAATCGGAAACCACAAACAGTGGTGGTACCACAACATAGAGTTAACAACAAGATATACAGAGAGCAGAAGAAAGTGGAAACAAGGAAGCAGGACAAGATAGGAATCAAGAAAGATGTATGCACACCATTCAGACTCAATGCAGTGTTAGAAGAGAAAAAGCACACAAAAGAGAATGGAATACAGAGAATTAACGGTGTAACAGAAAAGATGGAAAGGATCAAAATACCTCAACCAAGTATAGAGCAGTTGAGGAAAGAAATAAAAGCCATCCTTGGAAGAACTAAACCAGACATCGTGGTACTAAAGGAGGTGCAGAAAATTCTGGAAGAAAAGTTTGATATAGACTTATCACAAAGAAAGGAAGAAATCTACAAGCTTGTCGTAGACGAAATAGAGGAAGATAGACCGATGGATATAAGAGGCTATATAAGGAGCCATAGTATGTATAGTATGAGAGGCAGTGTTCAAGAAAGATGTACACGGATTCCCAATAACACACCACACTACACGGAAGGACATAAACAACATAACAATACACATGAACGGATAGGAACACGTAGAATTGAAGCAACACAAAAGGATAGTGACTGGAAGGAGTCTAACAGGATAGACAACTGGAGAGTAGGATGGGAAGATGACTATGGAGAAACATCAACAGGTAGTCAGTGTTACACAAGGGCAGGAAGAACACACGTCCATGCAGAACCAGAAACAACATCTGATCGGTTAACCCCAACCCCCCAAATCTTACACAGCGAACAAGAGGAGATGGGCACATATAGGCCAGAAATCTTACACAGCGAGCAAGAGGAGATGGGCACATATAGGCCAAAGGAAGACAGGATACAAGTATGGCAGGATACAGAGAGTAAACAGTACAATGAGATTCTAGAAGATACGACAGGAATAAGGAAACAATGGAATAATGTTGAAACAGAAATAGATGCACCGTACAAACATACGAGAGCTGCAGAACAAAGAGCACAGGAGCAGCAGCTATTGAAACAAAAGGAGCAACAGATAGAGACTAAACAACAAAGTGGTGCAAGTCAAACTCAGAATATAGAGGACACATCAGCTAAAGATTCAGATACGCAGGAAGAGATGGAGGAAGAAAATATAAGAGGGATGAAGAGACAGCGGTCGTCATCATCAGACGATTCAGAGGATTACAGAAGGCGTCTAGCAAAGTTGAGACATGTAGAAGAGGTCAGACTAAAGAGGAAGAATAAAGTAAGAAATAGTAGTGTAGCGGAGATGAAGGACATACGGGCAATTGTTCAATATATGGACAGGAAATTTGAAGAATTGGAAAAGGAGAAATATAGTCATAGAGAAGTGCAAAAGGAACAAGATAGAAAGACCAAGGGAACGGGTCAATGGGAAATAGACAGTGTCGACCAGGGAAGGTCGAAGAAAAACAAAGAGGAAGAAGGAAATAAAGATAGAACAAAAATAGAACAGTTAACTGCACTTTGCGCAGATTTAGAGAAGAAGTTGGAAGAGTTAGAAAGCAAACAGGATATGAATAGACAGACATCAGAGAAAAAAGGAAGATATCACAGCACCTGGGGCAGGTGATGATATAAAGAAAGCCACAGAGAAGGCGAAGCAGAAAGAGGAAGAAGTTCAGAAACATGAAAGTAGTAGAAGTGCAGATCGACGAGAATACCGATCTAAGAGTAGAGATACTGAGGAGGCAAGTAGGGATACGGGTCGAAGAGAATACCGATCCAAGAGCGAGAGGCTAGTAATAGGAGAGATACGAGTCGAGGAGAATACCGATTCAGACTAGAGAGAGCGAGGAGAATAGGAGAGATAATAGTAGAGAAAAAGAAGGAGGGATACGGATCGAAGGGATTTCCGATCCAATAGCCGAGATAGGCTGAGAAATAGAAGTGAGGATAGAAGAGATACGGGACGACGGGAATACCTATCCAAGAGACCAGAGGGACTAGATACACAGAGAAATAGAACACATACGGAGCGACGGGAATACCGATCTAAGAGCCGGGAGGCGAGAGGAGAGAGGAAATACGGATCGGAGTACCGATCCAAGAGCCGAGAGGCTAGAAAGGGAGATAGAAATAGGAGTAGTAGTATGAGAGATACTAGGAGTACAAGTCGAGGTAGCGACAAATTAAAGAGTACAGGGAGTACGAGAAGGGAAGAAATGGAAGATAGAGGGAAACCGAGGCAAACGGTTGACGAAGTAAGAAGTAAGGAGGTTGAGAGAAACTCGGGAGATATACGAGATGGAGAGGTACAGAGAAATCAAAGAGTTGAAGTCAGAACGGTGGAGGAGACGCAAGAGATAGATAAACAGATAGCATTAGAGGCGCTCAAGAGTAAGGAGGCCATAGCTATGAGGTTTTTTCGAATTTATGAGTAAGTGAGAAAAGGAGAGACGTAGGAGGTTATGAGAGGAAAGGCATAGCAAATGTTACAGAGAAGTTTAAGGCGAGAGAGGCCATGATCATGAAAATTTTTTGGAGATGAAGTAGTGAGAAATAGGGAGAGAGGAGGCTATGGGAAGAGGCATAGCAAAATAAGAGATATAACCAAGATGGCGGCGGTTGCTAGTCTTAAAAAAGACAAGTATGATTGGTTCATACCGCACTTAAGAAGTAAACTGGGTACACCGGACCAATAGGGTACTGCCGTAGAATAAGACGGCAGTTATGGAGCAATATGAGGTATAGAGGTACGGAGTAATATGGGGGTGGAGATTTTGAGGAGGCCGTGGAGGAGGACGGCAGAAACATGGAATATTATGGTAAAATGGGAGAAATATGGAGTTATATATTTTGAGCAGTCGTAGAGGAAGACGGAAGGAATAATAGAGATTTTGAGATTTTGAGAAACCGTTGAGGAGGACGCGGTTTTATGGGGTTTCTGGGAGAAATATGGAGAAATAAGGAAAAAATGAGATTTTGGGAAGCCGTGGAGCAGGACGGCGGAAATATGGACAAATGAGAAGAATAGAGACAAATGAAGTATGGAGAAATATGGAGACGGAGATTTTGGATAAAAGGAGAGAAGTAGAAATTGCAGCGGGAGTCTAGTTGTTTGGAAGCTAGATGCAATCATCCTACACTGAACATAAAAGTGAGCTGAGTAGGTCCGAACGATGGACTACTGCAGTGGTGGAAGAGAAGAGGAAAGAGGCAGGGAAGCCATAGATTAAGGGAGAGAGACGTAGATGCGAAGAATGGAGAAGTCACAGAGAGGAGACGAAAGGGAATTACGAGACAACTAAAGGAGTATTGGAGAAACTATAGAGAATATGGCGGTAGATGAGGGCCATAGGGAAATGGCGAAGATATAGAGAAAATTGGATAATTAGAAGTGATAATCTAGAGGGAGCTGACAACGGAGTTGAGGAAGACGCAGATTTTTTTTGGCAGTTGCCAGAGTCTGGTGAAGACTTTGTGGGAAGCGAGGCTTCTCCAAGTTATAAGAAATGGAGGTTATAGGGAGATAATAAGGAAGAATAATGAGAGATAGAAAAACTAAGGAAATGAGAATAGAGGAGAGAATAATTATGTTGAGGAAACAGTGCACATTGTATATGGTTACAGGTTTCTTTTAACCACAAGGGAAGATGGAAATGAAATGTAGATAACGTAGGAAAGATATGCAACTAAGTAGAACGATTAATGAGATAGGCAGAAATTCAAGATAATTCGCGTAGGCGGGATAATAAACTTGGGAGTAGAGATAAAAGGGATGGTAAATGACTAATGAAGTTAGAAAGGTCTAGTAAGAGTAGTAAAGGAGCAAACGATAAGGTGTATTATGACATGAGTTGTATTATATACAAGGTGTAATATGAAAGGAATTGCATTATGTATAAGTTCTAACATGAAAAGAGTTGTATTCAGTAAAATGTATAATATGAAAACAGTTCCATGATGGAAAATGTATACTATGAAATGGAAATTGTAGACAGGAAGGTGAGTGAGGTTGATTAGAAGTGGAGAATGGTGGGTCTCATTGGGACAGAGGTTAAGGAAGAGAGGGATGGAATTGGTAGTAGAAGAGGGAAGGAAGAGAGTGAGTGGAGATTTTTCGGGAAATTTTCTCTGTGAGA
Organism: Oreohelix idahoensis; assembly: GCA_024509875.1. Lineage (NCBI taxonomy): Eukaryota > Metazoa > Mollusca > Gastropoda > Stylommatophora > Oreohelicidae > Oreohelix > Oreohelix idahoensis. The sequence continues at coordinate 399,262 of JAMPIV010004491.1, forward strand.
GAAATTTTTTTTTAAGGGGGGGGGAGATGTGTGAACGGTGGTTTGGTTTTGATAGAGAGAAAGAAGGTAGAAAAAATGGTTGGAGAGATATGGATGGGTTTGGTTGCAGATTATTTGTCGTTAATGAAGGGAGATAAGATGTGTAAGATTAGGCTTTGTCTTAAGGGAAGTAACTTAGAATTAAGTCCATTACAGGTTTGAGTGAGTGAAAAAAAAAAAGTATTGCACGAGAAAGTCGAGATGCGTAAACACATGTTAGGCGTGAACGAAGAATGTTAGAACGGGGTTTTGACAGAGACTGGTTTGAGACGCGCTAGGTGTAGGCAGGGAAAGGTGTTTCTCTCAAGTGTGTAGTTAGATATTGAACGTGCTCAACGTAAGATTTGAAATTGTTGTATAAGATATATTCAGAGCACCAAAGTGTTTGTGTAAGAAAAAGTGTATTTCAAATGAAGAAACAAAACAGGTACGTTTTGACATTTTGCTTATTTACTGCGTATGTGGCTCAGCAGACCAGGTCTGAGCAGAGGACAGTAAACAGATGAAATCTTGGTAAAAGTGACAGCCCTGGCGGTTAAGGCCAGTTTCTCGTATAGGGATATAACAAGAAACATGGGAAAAGAAACATAAACAGAAGAACGACAGGAAGTTCTGTCTGAATAAATATATGACATGTTCTATAGCTGAGACAAGTAATAGTAAGAAGACAAGCAAATGTATGTGAAAAATGGATACTGAGATTGTTTGAAACTGAAGATTGTATTTTGCAAGACTGCCTACCTTGAAGAGAAAGGTTGGGCATACCATTTTTATTCAGTTATCAACGTATGTTAATAAAGTTCCACCATTGATATTTTCACTGCTGTTTTGAGTGGTATCGATTGATAAACAGTGGGTATGAAGAAAAAGTAGAGTCAGTCTGAGTGAAGGAAGTTTCTAGTGTTTACTTTACAACACACTATCTACTGAAAGGGCAGTGGTCCGAATCTTGCAATACGACTCACGGCTACATCCCTGTTGTGTGCTGAAACTGTAGCACTATTCTCTGTTTGTGTCGCTGCATCTACTTTCAGCTGTACGATGTTTATAGTTCGTAGATTTCGAAGTGGTCGTCTGACATTCTCACTTTGCCCAATGTTGGTGCTCTTTTCAAACCATATTGGACATATGTGTACTTCCTGTCCGTTGTCTAATGTGATGCTACATTGTTTTTCACTTCTTGTTGACACATTGTTTATCTGCCACTTTGTTCCTTTTCTTATTTCGTCTATGAAGTTTCTGACGGCTATACGTCTTGTTCTGTGGTTGAGGCTATCCCAGTGCTTGTAGACACTATTTACCTTGTTGCTGTTGGGTCTTGCTTGACATGCCCTGGCAATATGATTTGGCTTACCACAATTGTAACAAAGTATCTGGGATACATTATGAATCTGTTGTGGTCTGGGTGGTGGTGTATAATCAATATTTCTATACTCGTACTGTTGGTGGTCCTGTCAGTGGTGAAGGTGACTTCTATAACGTTCATTCCTTCTCGACTGTTGACAAGAATGGCCCATTTCCATGGGTTCGTTTTAAGGATTTGATTTGAACCTGGGCTCTCTACCAAAAAGGATGATCACTGAGCTAATTTAGGTATATTTTGCATAGTGATCTACATTACTGACCGTGTCAGTAATGCGCTGTAATGCTGACATATTGTGGTTCAACTCCGAAGGTAAGGGAACGATTGCAAGGTTAATCAATGGTTGTTGATTTTGCATGTGTGCTATCTGTTTGTCCTGTTGTTGGGCTAATATTTGTTGTTGTTGTTGCTGGGCCAACATTTGTTGTTGTTGTAGTACTTGGTCATGATAAGAATCCATATCAATATTTCAACAAGTTTCGTTGAGGTCGTTCGTATGTTATGGGTACCATTCTTATATATCTATCCTATGTATGGTCGTCTTTCTGAGATATGGGTGACCTCGAGAGTTGGTCACGGTGCAATTAATATTATGTGACCGTGTTATATTGGTATTATATCTTCCTTCCGTCAATGTCCATCAATTGTATTATTAGCCGTCCGCTAGAGATGTTGATTCTTGTATGGTTACGCCAGGCTTGTTCTTCTCTCGTTAGGTGTTGTTAAGGTACATAAGGGTGTACTTACTAACCGTGTTGTAGTTTTGCATTCAATACGACAAATCTGCATAACTCGGCTGAGTCATATAACAAGGTTTATTTACAGAAATACATCAATAAACAAATGCAGCTGGAAATCAAATCAATATTCTTTGTTGTGAAGGTAGTTTACCGTAGTGACCGTATTTTCCTTTCTCTCTCCGTAATTGTGTGAGTTACCCAAAAATCGCGTGCAACTCACGATCTAGGTCACTTTGACCTTTGCTTCCACAACTTTTCAGTACAAGTAGTTGCGCCTTTTACCTATAATACTTAAAGGTGCCATTTTCTTCAGATGATGAAACTTCAATACATCTGTGGATGTTTCTTGGTTTTCTTCCTTTAATAAAAATCAATTCTAGCTGGGGACAGAATTAAATCGAGATGTACTTACTTGTGTTACTACTTTAAATAGTCGTCCTCCTAGTACAGAAATATAGCTACCGCTTATATTATGTCGTGTGAATAATAACACTAAAGTTTATCACACTATATCTTCGTTCTGAATAACTTCAAGAACTAACACTCAGAAATACCTATGTCGTTCTACATAGATGAAATGCTCATAAACATGGCTTCTCCACAACTCACAAATAAAAACACACAACCTTCTCCGAGGTCGTCTATCTGGAAAAGCTCTCTTTTAAAATCTTAACTTATCGATAGCTCTACAGTGTTGTGAGCTCTTGTCACCGTCAATGATTGTGATTGGTCCTACTAAAAATGTATGACCTTATCTCACTGGCACGAATAGTGCTGGGGTAACAAACCTCACTGTCACATGAATGACTCCAAGACTAAGGTGGACCAATGTGCCGAGAGACTGAACGACTGCTGGGTAAGCAGTCGCGAACATTGGCTGTCTGGAAGGCGAGCGGGGCGGAACAGGCTGATGTACTCCATAAGGACATTCCTTGCCTCTTCCCTGATATGGTGGATCTACAAGGATGACCGAACAATTCCACCATTTATTGCAAATACACCATGAGTACTTTAGCTATCTGGAATCATCGCGGGAGCTACGGAGATCGTGCTTTGTCGTCAATACCTGCAGCAAATGAAATGAGGAAATACAAATGCAGAAGGAGAGGTAAGAGAGAGAAGAGTTAGAGAGAGAGAAAAAGAAGGGCAGGAAAGATAAAGTTAAAAAAGAAAGCAAATCGCCTCTCGATGAAGTATGTGCATAGATATGATCTTATTATAGTAATGGAAGACCTCAATGCGAAAGTTGGTACACACAATATATATAATGAAAGAGTAACGGGGAAATGCGGCAGCGGAATAGCAAACGAAAATGGGGATAAATTAATAAGTTTCTGTAGTATTAACAACCTGGTCATTGGAGGAACACTTTTCCCACATAAAGAAATTCACAAATTAACATGGGAATCACCAAATGGTCGGGACAGAAACCAGATAGACCACATCATGATTAACGGTAGATGGAGACATGCATTACAAGATGTGAAGGTAAGAAGAGGTGCAGATGTGGGAAGTGATCACCATTTAGTAGTATCAAAACTGAAAGTGAAACTAAGAAGGGCTGGACCAATTGCAACTACACAGAAAAGGTTTGACATCAGCAAATTGAAGGACCCCCATACCAGAAAAGCTTTTGCGGCTGACATAGAGAAACGATATCAATTTGCCAAAAGTCAGGAAAAGACATTGACTGATGATATAGACCAGAAATTCAACACCATTTCAACAATATATAAGGAAAGCAGCAAATCATGCTTGGGATTCCAGGATAGGAAGAAGCAAGACTAGATAACACCAGACACATTAAACACCATAACACTGAGAAAGGAAATGAAAAGAAAGAAAACAGAAGCGAAGTCCCCCAGGTTAAAGCAACTATATAGCGAACAGTACAGTCAGCTGGACAAGGAAGTTACATTGCCAAACCCGAGCCAACAAAAGAAATTTCCTAGACGATCTTGCAAGACAGGCAGAAGAGGCAGCACTGAGAAATGAACAAAGCACAGTGTACAAAATAACTAAATTCATCAGCGGAAAACGAGGTGCAAACCATATTACATTAGTAAGAGATTAGCAAGGAAATCTCATCACGACAGCAGAGGGACAGGAAACAAGATGGGCAGAGCACTTCAGAGAAACTCTGAACAGGAACCACCAGAGACACAATTGAATGTTTCTGAGGCTGAAAATGATCTAGATGTAAATACAGACAGTCCACGAAAAGAAGAATCATCACAGCAATCAAAGAGTTAAAGAACGGAAAAGCCCCTGGCCATGATAACTTAAATGCAGAGTTATTTAACCCTCTATTGGGCCATTTATGAAATAGTTGGAAAAAAAATTCTTGGAGTGGTTTTTGTGGCTGTCCCATGTCTGAAAAGTGGTGTGAAGGTTAATTTTGGGCAAAAAAATGTTTAGTTAGTGTTTTATGGGTATGTTGCCAATTGGCAACAAATCACCATTAAGGTTGGGAACATTTATTGTTGCCATTTGGCAACATATATCTTTTAACTATGTTTTTATGTCTAACAACATCTATTTCACCTTTTTTTACTCCCTACCTACATTTAATATTTAAACAGTAAATAGCAGACAACAAAATTTGTGAAACTTCATGAAGTTAAGTGTAATTTATACAGAAAATGCCACACATACAATGAAACATATAGTTACTGAAAAAAAAAAAATCTTCTGTCTCGTGACTCAATCACAGCTCCACACTCATGTTTCATGAAATACTTTGAAACAGTTTGAATGTTTATTGAGGCACAAGTGTAGGTTACACTTCTCACAGACAGTTCTGGAGTACCCCTTGCATCCAGGAAGTTTGCATCTCCCTTTGTTGGTGACGGAATTGGGGCTGTGGCCAACATTGTCAGTTCTGACATGAAAAGGAGGTACATTTGCTGTTTGCCCTCTCTTCTTTTTAGCCACCAGCTGTGTCTCAGTGCTTCCTGATGGCCTTCCCCTTTTATTATTTTCACTTTTTCCTGCTTTTAGGAGACACAAAGCAATCTGCAACTTGAAATCAACTAATGGTAGTCTGTCCTTTTTTTCCATACCATCCTTACACACATCTGAACAATAAGTTAGCCAAGCTTGCACCACAGAAACATCCAGGAAATGAAACAATATTCTGTGGTACCATTTCTTGGATCTAATAGGTATACGATAGAGTGCCAGCAAGGAGTCCAGCAAATCTACCCCTCCCATGAACATGTTATATTCTTTCACAGCTGCAGGGCAAGAAATGTGTATTTCCTTCTTGGCTTTTCTGTCCCATCTTCTGACTACACATTCTGGTTCAACTGCTGCATAGGTGCTTAGCAGTGTGACTGCTTTATTGTCATACCATTTGATAGCTTTCAATGTGGCTCCGTTTGTTGCTGCAGTACAAACAACAGATGACCCTCTTCCTTTCGTTTTCAGTTCCTTATCGGAACACAGATTACACCCTTTCAGCCGGTTTGCGCGGACAGTGCCAAGACATGCAATGCCTTGTTTCCAGAGGCATGCCTGCAATGCTGGCGAATTAAACCAGTTGTCAAAATATACTTTATGCCACACATTTTTAGGGATACGTTGAAGAAGTCTCAGCACGATATTAGCTGATGCTCCTAAATCAGGTTGGCCAGGACACACGTCAATTTTTCCAGTGTAAATTTCAAAATCATGAATCAAACCAGAAATGCTTGAACAAACGAAGACTTTATAGCCCCACTTTTTTGGGTTTCTTTGGGTTGTACTGACGCAGAGATGATTGACCTTTGAATGGGATAACTTGCTCATCAATGCTCAGCCTTTCTGCTGGTTTGATTGAATTGAATTTCACTTTCAGAGCGTCAACTAAAGGTCTTAATTTGAACAATTTGTCGCCTTCATTGTCTTGCTGCTTGTTGTTGTCATTGCAGTGAATGTTACTTTTGATTTCTTTAAACCTCTTGTTCGTCATAGTATCAGCAACAAGTCCATAGCGCGTTGTAGAGTCCCAGTACAATTTACAACTGGGCATTCTAACAATACTCATCATAAACGCAATTCCAAAAAACTGTTCCAGTTCTGGCTGGCTCAATCTGAGAGGCTTCATGATGTTTTTCTGGATGCTGTACTTGTTTGATTCAGTGACCATATGTGCCATTGTATCATCATCAATGAATCTGCGGAAGTATTCTATTGGTTCTGAGGTAACTGATACGTGTGCCGAATCACCAGAGAAGGGCGGAGCTTCAGAAGATACATCTGAGGCTTCACGGTGTCTCCATAGCATCCGACGACGATCAAAGGTTACATCTGTGTCCTCCAGCTCTGATGCAGATGATTCTGAAAAAAAAGAAAACAAAGATATTAATTATCTGGCAACATAAACAATCATTTATTGGTATACTGGTGTACATGTTATTATTCTGATAATAGTAATAATGATAAAAATTATTCTAATCCACATTATGGTATAAAGCGTTCCACAAGTAAGTCTCCGTCAGCCGATATTTAGTACCTGATGGACTAGGCTGAAACTGTACATAGGTTGTACACTGATGGACAAGGCTACAACTGCAGTCTGAAATAAAGTGGCCACATTAAAAAAAAAACATCAATTAAATTCAACAAACCTGAATCGGTTGTGTCCGAGGAAGGGCCGGGTTGCCACGTGTTATCCAGGATGTCTTCAGCCTCACTGTCTGACAGCTCACTATCGCTAGAAGCCTCAGGTATTGGTCTATAGATTGTAGTCTTTTGGCTGTAAAACTTTTGAGGATCCATTATGTTTAACTGTAAAAAAAAATAAAAAAAAAAATGACAACATATACATTTTGTAATTCAAAAGTTTTTCATCACAAAATTGTTTAATCTCATCTGATGATACATTATGTTTTGTGATTACTGGCAATTTTAGTGGTTATCATGTGTAGTTTAGTTCTAAAAGTCAAGTCTAGATGAAGTAAATATGTTTTATTCATTTACAATATTATTAGTAATTTATACTGGTAATTCTACTATTTACATTGACCTTTTTAGGATACATAAAATTGCAAATAACAACTTTTTTTTAAATGATGAAGTTTAATCAATTATAATGAGAATAAAATACTAATGTTTTTGATTACAGAGAAATACAACATTAAATATCATTTATTAGGTAAAAAGCAACTGTTGCCAATTGGCAACATGAAGTGGTTTTTATTCCTTAATCGACTTTTGTTGCCAAATGGCAACATACCTAAAATGTAAAATAAGAGTAACTTATTTTATTTATTTATAACTATTAAAGCATTTGTTACAAAGATAAGTGGTTTAAGTTACTCAACATATTTTTTATACACCGTTTTCATAAGGAATTTTAAAAAATAATGTGAAGTAAACTCACCTCTCAATTCGATCTTGCAAACCAGCTACCATGCCTTGACAAAAGAGTGCGTGAAAAAAAAGTATTTCTCCGACAAATGAGTTACCCGGTAATTTAAAATTGGGAATGTTTCTAGAACACAATAAAAACAAAAAAAATTATTAATTTGAACGCCGGATAGTGAAATAGATGACTTTAAACGGTATGTTGCCAAATGGCAACAAGGCCCAATAGAGGGTTAAGACAGACCCTGAGCTAGCAGCAGAACTATTAGAACCACTATTTGCACAAGTGTGGAAAACGGGGACAACACCATCAGAGTGGAACAAAGGAATAATTGTCAAATTGCCCAAGAAGGGAGATCTTGCAGACTGCAATAATTGGAGAGGAATTACTCTTCTCTCAGTTCCCAGCAAAATACTAGGCAGGATAAATATACAGAGAATTTCAAAAGCAGTAGACCACAAACTGAGGAAAGAACAAGCAGGATTTAGAAAGAACAGAAGATGTGTAATCATATATTCACTCTCAGAGCAGTGCTCAGAATGGCAAAGACAGCTTTACATTAATTTCGTTGATTTTGAAAAGGCTTTTGACAGCATACATAGGGACAGTTTATGGAAAATACTGAGGGCTTATGGAATTCCAAGCTGCATAGTGTCAATCATAAAAAGCCTCTATGCCAACTTTACGTGTAGTGTTGGGCAGAGCAACCTAACCTTTGAGGTGAAGACAGGAGTACGACAGGGATGCCCCTTATCAACCACTCCTATTTTTAACAGTCATAGACTGGGTGATGCGCCAGACAACAGAGGGCAGTCCAAGAGGAATAAGATGGACTACATTTTCTACATTGGAAGATCTGGAATATGCAGATGACATTGCACTACTAGCACATTCACATCAACACATCCAGGAAAAAAACGGATCGACTTAATAAGTTTAGCCAGCAGGTGGGCTTGAACATCAATTTAAAGAAGTCAGAGGTCATGACGCTCAATGTGAGCAACCCTGAGCCCATATCAGTAAGGAATCAGCACCTGGTACAGACAGACACCTTCACATACCTAGGATGCATAGTAACACCAGACGGCGGGGCAGGCAAAGACATCAACATCAGAATGAATAAGGCAAGAACAGCCTTTTTTAGCCTAAACAACATCTGGAAGTCCTCTCAATACAGCACAAGCACAAAATTAAGATTATATCAGAGCTGTGTGCTTTCTGTGCTTCTCTAGGGTGCAGAATGCTGGAGAGTTACAGAGAAGGAAATGTCGAAATTGTCCTCTTTTCACACAACATGCCTAAGAAAAATTCACCGAATCTTTTGGCCGAATACCATCACCAACCAAGATCTGCTTACTCGGAGCAAGCAAGAGGACATGCACAAACCATCATAGCTGGCAGACGCTGGAGCTGGGTTGGCCATGTCCTCAGAAGAGACCCCGATGCCATCACAAGAACAGCTATGATTTGGACCCCTGAAGGGAAACGAAAGAGAAGCCGACCAAAAACAACCTGGCGGAGGACTGTGGAGGCTGAGATGCAAAGAATGAACCAGAGTTGGGGCACTGTACGAAGGATGGCCGCCGACCGAGCAAAGTGGAATCAATTTGTTGTTGCCCTACAAGACGCCACTAGGCGTGATGACCACTGACTGCTTTGACGGTCGGCGGCTAAGGATCAAAGAAGAAGAAGAGAAGAAACTATTGAGGATGCGGAATTGCAGGGCATTGCTGTGAATATAGGCCGTCAGTAGTGGTGAGTCTACAATTTATATGCCCATGTCGACCATCTTACGGAAGAGAGTAGTTTGAATTTTCTGGCGGAATTGTCTGATGATTCTAACATAAGGAGTTTGCTGGCGATACCACTGCTGTATCCAAGGAGAGGGAAATATCACAGAAAATAGGCATGGTATAGCTTTGAGCCAGGCAGTACTTAACATGAGCCTTACCATCTTGAATGATGGACGCCCAATTAGACTGACAAATAAACCAGGGGATAAGTATGGTGTCACAGATCTGGCATTATCTCTAGTGCTGTCACAACCATGCCACCTTGGAATGTGTTAGGTGTACAGGAAAGGGATCGCCTACTGTGACAGACGCAATTGCAGCTACACTTTAATCTCACCGGCGCTCCTCTTTTTGTTGAAATCAAAATCGCAAACGTGGGTTCCACGTGTGTCCTTAAATTAGCATGTCCAGATTATCGCGCATACAGCCATGCATTCCGCTATCTGTTTAATTTCTGGTTCAGCCACGCCTTCCTGTCTTTGTTTCAAGCACTATCGATAGAGCATTCATATCTCTGTCTTTCTTTTTAAAAAAAGGGGGGGGGGGGGGGGGGGCGGGGCTAGGGGGGAGGTTGGTGTTTGGCTAGCTTTGTCAGGCATTGGGGGGGGTTATTTTCGTCAGCGACTTGTCCCTGAAAACGCGGAGGGCTTGGGGTAACGGAGTTTATAGTCTCTAAGATAGAAGGTCGTAAGCATAGAACGCAGAAAAGGCGTTAAACCATTGTAACCATCAGCCACTAGTGACATGGTTAAACCAAAGCGAAAGATCAGCCAAGGAAATTGCAAACGTGGGCTTTGAACCTACAAAAGCTATTACATGAAAATAGAGTCCATCAAAGGGACCCACAATACTTGCGCGGATCTAATGTCAAGGATACCAAACCAGAAAGGGATGACAATAGAAGGGGATGATACGCCAGGGATAGATGATCGATTCAAACAGGTCAACATCATAAATTCTAACAGAATGGAGACGCAGTCAATATCGGGAACGGATGAAGATTATTCGGTAGAAGATTCACAACTGAAAGTTATCGACTTCAAGAAGGAACAAGACAAAGATCCAGAGATTAGACGGATGAAAAGAAAGATATGGAATGAGGAGGATAAAGAAGCGAAGAACTTCGAGGATAAACCCTCTTGATAGTGTGACGGAATACATTAAACCCAGAAGGAGATGGTTTGCCGAGGAAATATTTTCCAAAACACTTGCAAAGAAAGTGCTCAAAGCTTATCATGACAATAAGGTCACATGGGGAGGGAAAAGACGTTAGAGCAGAAGACGGTCGTCATAAAAAAGAGATATTATTGGCACATGATGAACAGTGATATAGTATCGTATGTGGGACCAGTGCATCACATGTAAAACACGGAACTTGAGAGCGTTGAACTATCCCCTCAAGAGGTGGACACGCTAAAATTATACGGTGGGGAAGGTTAGCATGGATCTATCTGGACCTGAACCAACGACATTAATGGGGAATATATAAATACTACATATAATCGATATGCTATCAGGTTTGCCAGAATCTTATCCACTCAGCGAGGCTTAAAAAAAATTGTCTTCACTGATACTTTATTTTGGGACTAAAATGTTCACAACGTACCCCAGATTACTTGGGAAAACAATCACCTGGCACAGTAGAATTGACATAGAAACTTTGATTAGATGCTTCGAACACTTGGTCGCGGACATTTTTATTATTTCTCTTATGACGGGTGCTCCTGATTCCTTAAGTTTCCAGTGTTGGTATTTAAAATTGCGGCTCTCTTTTTAAGTTACAAAAACGCCAAGATTCTTTAATCTATCACTTTAATTCCGGAATAATTGTCCGATGTCTTTCTGGATCCTGGGAGATGCTAATTTGACGATGCGATGCAGTCTTATATGTGTCTCTCCGATTTCACGAGAGTATTTTTATTTCTCAGTTGCAGTCCCAGATTAGTACAACCTTGCCTCCCCTGCTTTGCAGTAGTGGTCCAACAGTGGCCAAAACTCATGAGTATCTAAAGTGGGGTCGTCAAATGTGTCTACCTTCACACAAGATTACTCTTGGCAGAGTTTGTAGATAGAAAGGTAATGACGCTTCTATCCCGAGGTAGTTTCCACACACAATATTCAGAAAAGCGAAAACAATGCTGCAATGGGCCCTGAACGTTAATTCTATGATCTGGAAGAACAACGTTTGTGATGGATTAATCAATATTTTTTTTCAGGTCGTCAAGCTCCCAATCTGATTTACTCATGGAATTCTATTATTCTCCGTATCGCTCTGTTTTAAGAGTGTGGGTATTAAATGACGGAGACAAACATGCAGTTAACTTCTAAATTCAG